>OX439011.1:26488494-26823854 GCA_949316495.1 Amphiduros pacificus
CGATTAAAAAAAAAATCAAAATAGCCTTATTGGAAAGAAGTAAAATTTTGTTTTCCTCATGGCAGTCAACTTAAATTCTCGCTATCTGCTCTCCCGGCTTTTTAGCTGGTCCGTGAAAAAATGACGAAATTGGCGCCAGAGAGCGATGCATGACGGGAAAGATGTTGCGCTGTAAACTTCCACCCGCCTTCCTTCAAGATGGGAGGCAAATTTCAGACTGATATCGTACATTGACATGCTAATGTCAGCTCTAAAGCGTGTTTGTTGTGTAATCTTTATATAAGTATATTTCAATCTACGTAGTTTATGTCAACATTACGGAGGCAAAACTGCCAAAACCAACGATGGAAAGATGAAAGGCAGAGGCGACAATGCCCCAAACAAGCTGTCGCCGCTGTTCCCGGAAGTGCTGTGTGCAAAGAATTGGGTCAAATACGATCGCAGCGCTCAGAAAATGCAGCGTATATGGTAGAGCAGATAGGGAGAATTGAACCTAGTGGACAGTGTGCAGTGACATCTAGTGGTAAATGCCAATGCTGTCCCCATGGACCAATCAGACAGAAATTTCATTTACAGTTCGTCGTTTTTCGGGGCACTTTGCTGCGTGTGACAATTGGTGCACATATTGGGTAAAATAATGGGACAAATAAATGTAACCGCGACTATGGCACATGACACAGTGCCTTCCCAAACTTTAAATATTGCCATCAGTGATGCTTGGATGCCTCAATTAACAAATTAGACTGATTTATTCACATTGACTTTATATGGGGGCTATGATAGGTTGTTCATTTTTAGCTGTGCATAGCATAGCTTCTGCAGTGACAGAGAGGAAATTTTCTGTCATTCTGTCCATCCACTTTGATTTTCTCCCCTGAAACTACTGGTTGGTGTTCTTAGCTATTAGTAGGAAAGAAGTTGTATTTTCAAGGGACCAATTCTGTCTATCTTCCATAAGGCGCAAAAATCAAATAGCTATCACAAAGTTTTCAAGGAGGCTGCCGTTAAGAAAACTATTACAAATATTAGCCAATGAGCATTGAGATTGGGACCAAATTCAATATGCAACATGCATTTTCATTGGTCAAAATTATCATCTGCTCAAGTTTGCTGTGGGAAAGGATTAAATGATTATTTATGAAGCAATTTCCTGAAAATGTTCACAAACATTACAAAATAGCAATAACCAGCAACACTCTGAGGCCATTGACCTATGTTTTTGTTTTTGTAGTGGGCTGATACATCTCAGATAAAACACATTCCTCAGTGAGCAGTCACATCTCAGATAAAACACATTCCTCAATGAGCAGTCACATCTCAGATAAAACACATTCCTCAGTGAGCAGTCACATCTCAGATAAAACACATTCCTCAGTGAGCAGTCACATCTCAGATAAAACACATTCCTCAGTGAGCAGTCACATCTCAGATAAAACACATTCCTCGGTGAGCAGTCACATCTCAGATAAAACACATTCCTCACCGAACAGTCAAATCTCAGATAAAACACATTCCTCAGTGAGCAGTCACATCTCAGATAAAACACATTCCTCAGTGAGCAGTCACATCTCAGATAAAACACATTCCTCAGTGAGCAGTCACATCTCAGATAAAACACATTCCTCAGTGAACAGTCACATCTCAGATAAAACACATTCCTCAGTGAGCAGTCACATCTCAGATAAAACACATTCCTCAGTGAGCAGTCACATCTCAGATAAAACACATTCCTCAGTGAACAGTCACATCTCAGATAAAACACATTCCTCAGTGAACAGTCACATCTCAGATAAAACACATTCCTTAGTGAGCAGTCACATCTCAGATAAAACACATTCCTCAGTGAGCAGTCACATCTCAGATAAAACACATTCCTCAGTGAGCAGTCACATATCAGATAAAACACATTCCTCAGTGAACAGTCACATCGCAGTGACCATTTGCTATTGAGACAAAACTTTGGTGCATCTTATTTGAACTAATATACACATCTAAGCTTGAAACTTATCCTATAAAATGATCTTGCTTTCCAGGTGACAACTAAGTTTGGCAATAACAACTAGCTCAGAAACTTCTTGACTGTCCAGGAAAATGTTATAGAGTTACACTTCACATCACACCGACATTTGTACCATCGTCTGGAACCAGTCCATCATCTGGAACCACTCCATCGTCTGGAACCACTCCGTCGTCTGGAACCACTCCGTCGTCTGGAACCAGTCCATCGTCTGGAACCACTCCGTCGTCTGGAACCAGTCCATCGTCTGGAACCACTCCATCGTCTGGAACCAGTCCATCATCTGGAACCAGTCCATCGTCTGGAACCAGTCTATCATCTGGAACCAGTCCATCATCTGGAACCAGTCCATCGTCTGGAACCACTCCATCATCCACTTTCTGGAACCAGACTCCATTGTGATACAGAAGATCAACCTCTAAATTCAGACACTTGTCATTCACCTCATTGAAATTGACAAATATATTGACAATATTTACCTCCAGGAAACAAGAAACTTTATGATCTGGTATGACCTGTATGGACAATATTGACCTTCAGGGACTGAACACTGATGTGACCTGTATGGACAATATTGACCTTCAGGGACTGAAGACTGATGTGACCTGTATGGACAATATTGACCTTCAGGGACTGAACACTGATGTGACCTGTATGGACAATATTGACCCTCAGGGACTGAACACTGATGTGACCTGTATGGACAATATTGACCTTCAGGGACTGAACACTGATGTGACCTGTATGGACAATATTGACCTTCAGGGACTAAACACTGATGTGACCTGTATGGGCAATATTGACCTTCAGGGACTGAACACTGATGTGACCTGTATGGGCAATATTGACCTTCAGGGACTGAACACTGATGTGACCTGTATGGACAATATTGACCTTCAGGGACTAAACACTGATGTGACCTGTATGGGCAATATTGACCTTCAGGGACTGAACACTGATGTGACCTGTATGGGCAATATTGACCTTCAGGGACTGAACACTGATGTGACCTGTATGGGCAATATTGACCTTCAGGGACTGAACACTGATGTGACCTGTATGGGCAATATTGACCTTCAGGGACTGAAGACTGATGTGACCTGTATGGACAATATTGACCTTCAGGGACTGAACACTGATGTGACCTGTATGGACAATATTGACCTTCAGGGACTGAACACTGATGTGACCTGTATGGACAATATTGACCCTCAGGGACTGAACACTGATGTGACCTGTATGGACAATATTGACCTTCAGGGACTGAACACTGATGTGACCTGTATGGGCAATATTGACCCTCAGGGACTGAACACTGATGTGACCTGTATGGACAATATTGACCCTCAGGGACTGAACACTGATGTGACCTGTATGGGCAATATTGACCTTCAGGGACTGAACACTGATGTGACCTGTATGGGCAATATTGACCTTCAGGGACTGAACACTGATGTGACCTGTATGGGCAATATTGACCCTCAGGGACTGAACACTGATGTGACCTGTATGGGCAATATTGACCTTCAGGGACTGAACACTGATGTGACCTGTATGGGCAATATTGACCCTCAGGGACTGAACACTGATGTGACCTGTATGGACAATATTGACCCTCAGGGACTGAACACTGATGTGACCTGTATGGACAATATTGACCTTCAGGGACTGAACACTGATGTGACCTGTATGGACAATATTGACCTTCAGGGACTGAACACTGATGTGACCTGTATGGGCAATATTGACCTTCAGAAACCAGACATATACAAATTTTATTGGAATTTTTATATTTTTTCCGTCGTGCTAGTTTTATGTGCAATTTTGAGATAGATTTGCTATTTTGTTGAGCCACTTAAAGCACTAAATCTCCAGACAGAATCTCTCAAAACAACAAAACGTTCTGGCAGTCCTAAATTTAATGCAGATGTTTAAAAAATAATTTCATTAAATTGTGATAAACAATTCCCAATGAATCTCACTTCCTCACGGCGACTTGCCAATATCAGTGTAAAGAAAGACTTGAACAACTCAACCTTCCCTTGTCCTGACCTGCCAGTAGAGCTGGAACAAGTCTTGCATTGACTTACATCATGTGTGGACAACATGCAGCACATTTCATAACTTGAATTGAGACAGTCTACAAGTAAATTTGGCTAAAAACTAGAAGAACACAGAAATTGTTTGTTCTGATATAATGCCACATTAGTGATGCCCTATGATATATTATTACATATGTGAAGTTTGGTAATATTGTATTTTGCATAATATGAACATTTTGAAAGATCTCTGGCAGTGGATGAATAATGTTTTATATGCTATATTATTATGTATACTTTAGGAATGGTTTAGGCATAGGTTAGCTGAGGGATGGATCAGTTATCATTGATGGGATGGTGGAGGCTTAGGGCTGGTGGCTTGAAGGATTTTGTTGAAAAAAACCACTGGGGTCTTCAGTGAGAAAAAAAAGGAGATAGTTTTAATTTTAGTGACAGACATGACCTATGGGCTTGTTTTCATGTCACATGCTTCCCTGTTTAGAGGGGTCTATATTCAACCAAAATAAATCCCAATTTATTGTCAAAAGTGTCGGCCACTCTATTGAGGATGTATGTAATTTATGAAAAATAACATTTAATGTATTTCAAGTGTAAGGTATGCGCTAATGTTTGGCAGAGTCTGGTTAAACTAACTTTGGAGCAAATCTTCCTAGTCTCTCTAACATAGATTTTATAAAAAGAAATACAGAAATGGTGTTTCCAAAATCAAAAATGACAACAATTTTCGCTGCTTCAGTTGGCTGTGAAATGTTTATCATTTATAGAATGCTGCCACCTGGTGTGTAAATTTGCTGTGTAAGGTTGAACATTGTAGACATAAAGATTTGGCCCATAGAAGTAATTATTTTAACACTTTATTTCACCAATGACAGACTGTCTTCCTAATAGATTCTTCTCAATATTCCAAAAATGATTAATGTTTTGTCTGCACATGCATTTGTTGCCAAAATATTAATTGCTTCAGGATGGTAGTCCGTATATCAGCTGCCATGTCTACAAACCTCTCCCAGCATGCATTGTACATGACACAAGAGACACCTGGTGGATCACAAATGCTTAAACTCAAGCAGTGAAAATTGAATTGTTGTGATGACCACAGAATTATTTGGCAAACCTTGTAGAGTATTATGACATAATGGGACCAATAATGTCACTAATCTTTATCAGTATGTTTTATTTTTGATGTTGAATATTGTGTAGCTGTTTGTTTGTACGCATTCTTAGGGTTGTGTTTTGCCTCTTTTATGTATGTGTAAATATATATATATATATATATATATATTATTAGATCAGGACATGGAAACAAGAGTCGTTTCTCATCAATACCTGCCCCTATTTTTGAAGAAAGGTTCTAATCCTTAAGGTCTATAATCCACAATGAAACACTGGGACAGACTTATGTTTTTTTGGCTTAAATGTGTTCAAAGTCATGTTATTTGTTAATTTAGCACAGAAAAAGTAAACTTAACCAGCTAGTCTTAAACTTTTATTATTTAAATTGAACCCGTTTTAACTACTGTTAAAACGGGTTCGACTCAGTTATTGCAGCTGGAAACCATGTGTGCTGTATGAGAAATACCCCCCACTGACGTCATAGCCTCACTCTCATCCTGGAATCCCCCAGAGCATGCAGAGCCGAAGGCAGTTACGTAAATATACGAGACCACACGAAGTTCTCTCCCGATGCTTCAAACTGATTGTGGATTATAGACCTTAATTCAGTTTTGTTTTAGGTCCAGATGCAGCTTTGAACCCTGACTATGTTTAATCAAGAAAAGATATCAACATTATACCAACTCCAAACAATTGTGGTAAAAAGAGTTGTAAGAAATAAAAGTGATGTCAGCAACATGCTTTTAATGAGCAAAATGCACACACGTTATATGTAGATGTACAATATACTTTTAAGGAATAAGATGTAATAATTTATTTTTTATTTGTCACTATTATGCTATATGTAGAAGCATTGTTTTCTATTTATATTTTGATAGGTATTCATATCAGGAGTTACACTTAGAAATAATTCTTCTTAAATGGTAATGTCATTCCATGTGTTCAACTACTTCTCGCATTATGTCCATTCCATATTTGCAATTGCTTATTAAAAGAACAACAAAGTTCAGCAATCCATTAGGTCGAAGTGTCTCATTTGTCACAGCTATTTGAGTGTTCCCATGATTCCATTCAGGCAGGATACTATATATATATATATATATATATATATATATGAACTATGGTGATTACAATCAATATATATATATATATATATATATATATAATCAATAAAATATATAGTTATATATGATATTTGGACACTTTTGTTATGGTGGGAGAACATGGTGCAATATAGAATATATCTGGTATATGGCTTGCATTGCAAAAAAAAAACATTCCTTTTGCCTGAGTATTGTCGCAGACTCTTACATGTGTTAAATATGTGCCTATGGCAAGAACAGGTGAGTGCAGTGTTCAGCTTGATATATTTCTCAAGTTGATTCTGGTGGAAGGATCTCAAGGGCCAGAAAGATGAGTGAGATCCTTCCACCAGAATCAACGAGAGAGATCTGTCAGCCTGAACACTACACACGCCCATGTTCTTGCCTTTATCTCGTACTTATCTACTGCAGATGGCTCGTCCTTTGGACTCTTGAGATCCTTCCACCAGAATCATTAGAAAAGAAAAAGAAAATAGTTCAGCACATGTGATCTGCGAAAGTAGTTCAGCAAACGGATAATCTGCAATAAAATATCTCATAGGTGCAGAACACTCTTGAAGAAACAGGTATGAGATAACGGAAAATATCTCATGATGTGCTCAGAAAAAATGGGTTGACCTTGACATACTTTACAGGTCAAAGGTCAAAGGTCAAATTAACATATTTAGATAATAGGACCAGAGGGATTACATCTATAACAAGTATAGATATAGACACTATTTTAGAGAGTACACCTTATGCTACACATTGGTTTCTCATTTGAATGTATGTTGTAGGAGGATTTATACTTTTTTGGT
Organism: Amphiduros pacificus; assembly: GCA_949316495.1. Lineage (NCBI taxonomy): Eukaryota > Metazoa > Annelida > Polychaeta > Phyllodocida > Hesionidae > Amphiduros > Amphiduros pacificus. The sequence continues at coordinate 26,495,585 of OX439011.1, forward strand.
ATATTCATATATTTATATTCAGAAGATAGAGATGGTAACCCGTATTCAAACAAGCTGCATGCTTTTTAATTATTTACGCAAAATTTGATGTAAAAAGATTTTCAATTGATATTCAATAAAAATGTTACGTTTGGGAAAAAATATCCGGTTTTCTTCCATTTATCAGACCTATTTAGTTTTTTAATGTCAAATCTGCACTTGATGTAAGGGTCGAGATAAGATGTTTTGATGAGATCAGTTTTAATATACTGACTGGATTCACCAAAAGAATAACAAGTGAATAAATGTTTCACTTTATAATCCCAACCCCTGAATCATTCTAAAATATTTTGATTGCCACATGGTGTGACGTTACAATTGATTAAAGTTTACCTTTAGATACAAAGATAAATTCTGTGATTCCTTTCTTTCTACATTCTATTAGTGTATGCTTTCTGAAGTTTCCACTTATTTTATACATTTTCTCTTCACTTTCTATGTGATCAACTCCCCGGTATGCCAACAAGAAAGAGATATTCAATTTGCTAATTTTTGGCCTATATATATCCATCCGGCTGTATCAAGATCAAGGTCTTTGTGAGGGGACAACTTTAAAGGCCAGAGGCCTTTAAAATGGTTGGGGCCCTTTTACCCTGACAAACATTTAACTTAGCGGCCAAAAGTAAGAGAAGAAAAAAGTGATGAGATGCTGATTTTTGCAGTTTAATTCCCCCCCTTTTTTCAATTGGAATATCAAGCTGGGAGGGTCTGATTTTTATGGACCAAAACCATTTGGTGCCAGACAGGTTTAAATATGTTAAGAGAATCAGAGAAAACCTTGAAATTACACAATTTTGTGTTCAGGTACCCGGACACCATTTTTTTCAGTTAACCATTTTTTGCAGTTAAATTCCCCTCTTTCGTCATATGGAATATCAAGCTAGGGGGGTCTATGATTTTTCTGGACCAAACCATGTAGGTGTGAGACACATGACGGCCTCTGGCTCCAGGAATTAAAAATTGCAAATATAAAAACTGCAATTTTTTTTTTTTTTGGATTGCAAATATGGAAGACCACATCACACCACTCAGATGCATCCCACCCAAACAAACATAGAATTTATTGAAGAAAAAGGTAAATTTTCTTTAAAATATTTCAACAATTGCTGTAAGTGTGAAGTGACCAGGTGAGTGGCGTGCTTTGCCTGCATAAAAGTAGAAGTTAATGTAAAGCGTTCACTTCTGTATTTAGACATTTTTTATTTTCATCTACGTAACAGTGTTCAGTATATACATACCGGTAATGAGAGACATATTCATTTGTCACAATACCTCACATATGTCACAATTACTGTCACAATCTGTCACAATATATTCACAGTGATTCAGAATGTTTTTAACACAAAATTAATCCCATTTATAGATTGTAAACAAGGTTGACTTGAGAATATTACCGTATTAACCGTTTAATGAATACAGATAACTGTTTAACAACTTTTCTCACATCAGACAATTATCAATGTTTTCTACCAGAATATATGCATCTATTTCACATAAAGACAGAACACCCATAACTTCTACTGAATAGAGCAAAACAACTTACAATACTGTCACTATTAATTTCTTTTACTTTTAATATTAATAGGTAACCTTCACTTTTGATTTTCTCCCACATTCTGCATGCATTATTTTTCCATTTTTTCTTCAATGCTTTTAATCAAATAGTAGACACAGATATTGCAGCACATAACTGTATATACAAAGATAAACTTCACTATTGCATTAAGATATACCCTTTTTGTTACATCACTATATTTGCTGTGTAATTTATGCTATGAGTAAAATTTACTTGTGCTCGTAAAATCGATGACTTACTGATACAATGTCTGTACATGTAGTGTAAAAGGAATATTTGTATTATTTCAAGGTGACTACATTGTTTAAATGAACACCTACAACATACATTGTGAGCAAATTGAGCTGATAACTGACGAGGAACAGCCTTAATAATAGCCATGATCCTGTTTTTTGTGAATTCATTGCATCCATCCTTCCATATTACAAGTTGCAGGTTTTACGCATGCATTATTTTCATATATTAATTGCTTATCATATCTTACAAGTATAACAATGTGCACATATACACTCCGCATACAGTTTCACATATTGGTGTTTTTTCATATTAGGGGGCTCTATAGTGAAATCTTGCACCAAGGGATTTTGACAAGGATTTTGACAGGCTATAATGACCATGATAGATGTCTAATATATGAGGGCATTTTGATATTTACCAATGTTCTGACAGTCAGATACAGAAAACAGAAAGAGATATTTAACAAATGCCTTCATAAGACTGAGTCAATGATGTGACAGTAAAACTTGTCACAATGCTTCCGTGCAATGCCTGTATATCTATAAAGTTCTAGCTTATTTTCAACTTATTTTCAACATGCACACATAATTGTGACATTAAAATTGTTTCCTTTTTTACTTACTGATAATAACATCCCTTCTTAAGATATAACTGATTTTTCTAAGTACCCATTGCAGGAACTTTCTACTCTGAACTTGGAAGTCGCATAGGATGACAGTATATTCTGCACAACTTAAACAACTTCAACTTCTCAATCACATGCCACCTTTAACAATCTGGGGAAAAACATATTTAATCACCCATATTAATGATAATAATCTGTCCAGTCTTCTACAATTTTCACCTTTACTGAATTGCTACATTTGTTACCAGAACTATGTCAACAATGGAAATGGTTTGGCAATATCAGCAGTCTGAAAAACAGATATCAATACTAAGAAACTGTCTCATCTATTTGTCTATATACGTTTGTGCATTATGTGTAATTATCTCTATCTTGAGTTTAAGTACATTTGAGGATTGGGTAACTTTTGTTGGTTTAAGCTGTTATTGCTTGCTAAATTGACACAACACTTTCTTGATCTATCCCAACTGAATAGATCACCTGACCAAGAACATTTTAGGCATGTTTCAATATACGGTAGTTGTTAAATGATCTTTTGGGACTTTTTGACAAAAGGTCAATTGCATGAGCAAATATCAAAAAAATATAACATTAAATATTCTCAATAGTTTGTCTTCAGTCATTTGATTTTAATACACTCAAAACTGGACTTTTTCCAGTATTATGCAAGACTATAGCGAAGGTTTGCCTGATGATATGGAGTGAATAAAGTTTAAAATTCTATATCAACTTTATACAAGATATTATTGTTTATATATTCTACGTAGCTCAGCATTTCATCTTGTGTTATTTATTTTAGATTTTTCCATCAAACAATAAAGCAAACTTTCTTTGGTACACCTCTTTATTGACATCAAATTTAAACTTCTGACATTATTTATTGTCATTTCTCAATGATCAATATCTTCTCCCTTCTTGTCTGATCAAGTTAAGTATTTTGAAAATTTCTACTTTTACAGTTCCTCTACATTTCCAATATAAATAATGATAATTCACAGTAACCAAATCATAACTGAAATCTGAGGCGATTGTCAGCTCAAATGTTGGCAGTTCTCCAACTTCTCCAACAACTTTTAAATTATGAAAAAAAAAAAAATTATGAAAAAAAAAAAGTATGATTGCACTGACAAAGGTTGCATCTTCAAGCTGGTTGATCACCCTGAATAGTTGAGTGGACATGATGGACATCATAAATGGACCAGTGTCTGGGGAGTCTCCAAGCATTAATTAAGATAACACCCCTGAAGAGTCTCCTGCTGAGATGAAACACAGGCATCATAAACCTTGTGACAGGTTCGTTGTCTGGGGTCTTTCTGGTCCAGCTAGGGTCTTTCTGGTCCAGCTAAGGTCTTTCCGGTCCAGATAGGGTCTTTCTGGTCCAGCTAAGGTCTTTCTGGTCCAGCTCGGGTCTTTCTGGTCCAGCTAAGGTCTTTCTGGTCCAGCTAAGGTCTTTCTGGTCCAGCTAGGGTCTTTCTGGTCCAGCTAAGGTCTTTCTGGTCCAGCTAAGGTCTTTCTGGTCCAGCTAGGGTCTTTCTGGTCCAGCTAAGGTCTTTCTGGTCCAGCTATGGACAACCCTTGAAGGTTCACAAATCTCTATATCAATATTCTAATTCCTGAAGGTGTCTGAATGTACACTAGGATCATTGTCACTTTTATTTTTGAGGTCTAACCAGAAAGAGAATGTAAATATATGACAAGAAGATCAGTACCAGATCTTGATAAAGGATTGATAATATAACCTTGATGAGCTTATTGTCAGCATAATCATAATAATCAAATAGAATCCAATACAATTTACAACTGTTCTACAATTTCCACATATCAGAATAATTTCTTATTGGAACTATCATATCTAGATATATATCATATATATATCATATATATATATATATATATATATATATATATATATATATATATATATATATATATATATATATATATATATATATATATATATATATATATATATATATATATACACACATTTCACTAATAAATAATGATATGGAATGTGATATAAATCTTTACAAATATCAAAGCCAAACTTTTTATTTCTCATTATGTATAAGATGTACATACCCCAAAAATCGGAATGTTTGTGATATTTGTACATTTTTGCTCTCATTTATATTGTCAAAAAAAAATGTTCACCTTATCTTGGCCTTTTACAGTTTTTTCTTAGTTTGATACATGTATATCTATGTTGCTACATTTCAGATAATATCAGAAAAAAAAATGACCTAACATCTGAGTGTACAGATTCTATTTTTCGTAGACTAGTTTTGAGGTACTTTTGCTACCACTAGATGTCGCTGTGAGAAGAATTGCACATGATGTTGCCACTAGGTGGCGTGGGTTGTTAAGACATTTCCAGACCTGCCTCGTCCTCCAACAGGGCCAGAAACTTGGGAATGCGATTTGATTCATCAGTCTGCAAAAAACATATCAAAAACAAATAAAACTGCACGAAGAATTTTATATATATATATATGTTTTTTTGTAATGTACAACAAATTAAATTCTAAGTTAAACAGAATTTTATATACAAATGTGCATGAAAAAAAGTGTAGAAATTGTAATTTTGTAGTAAAATAATAGTGCCTCCCTCCTCAAGGAAATATTCCAGAAACAAAGCAATGACAGTTGGAGATAGAAAATAACATTAAATGTACAGAACTATAACCATGAACTAATGAAGACTGAATGTGTCAAAATAGGTGTCCTTGTTACCGAGAAGCTCCTTTCCACAACATACAATTTTCCATCTGTAAATGATTTAAAACTTTTTTGGGGGGGTTTGTCTTGAGCTGCAAAGCCAGATTTGAATTTAAACCAAACCTTGTAAAGTGAGTATTTTATTCTAATTTGTTTTAAGTGGCGAAACTTGACAAATAAAAAAACTTGACAAATAAAAAAATGTAATTTTCAGAAATGTTTTTTCCAGCAGTTCTTCTTTACTTTAAGGTTTAAGTATCTTTTAGCCTTGGCAGTGTTGACTTTGGTATGAATAAGAAGATTTAGCTTGGTCTGTGTAAAGATGTGCTCGGTCTGTGTATATTCTATAACTGACACTTACTTGACCAGCAGACGTGTTGCAATACTGTTAGGATAGTCAAATATATGTCACAATATTAAGTACGTACAATACAATGGACACGTATATCATTTTATGAATTGGAAAGATTTTATCTAGTTCCTGTTTATTTCATGGACTGCAATAGCTGCCGTTTAGAATTTTTTCCCAAGCTATCATTAGGTCTACTTCCTGAGCTATCATTAGGTCTACTTCCTGAGCTATCATTAGGTCTACTTCCTGAGCTATCATTAGGTCTACTTCCTGAGCTATCATTAGGTCTACTTCCTGAGCTATCATTAGGTCTACTTCCTGAGCTATCATTAGGTCTACTTCCTGAGCTATCATTAGGTCTACTTCCTGAGCTATCATTAGGTCTACTTCCTGAGCTATCATTAGGTCTACTTCCTGAGCTATCATTAGGTCTACTTCCTGAGCTATCATTAGGTCTACTTCCTGAGCTATCATTAATTCTACTTCCTAAGCTGTCATTAGGTCTACTTCCTGAGCTATCATTAATTCTACTTCCTGAGCTATCATTAGGTCTACTTTCTGAGCTATCATTAGGTCTACTTCCTGAGCTGTCATTAGGTCTACTTCCTGAGCTGTCATTAATTCTACTTTCTGAGCTGTCATTAGGTCTACTTCCTGAGCTATCATTAGGTCTACTTTCTGAGCTGTCATTAGGTCTACTTCCTGAGCTGTCATTTGGTCTACTTCCTGAGCTGTCATTAATTCTACTTCCTAAGCTGTCATTAATTCTACTTCCTAAGCTGTCATTAATTCTACTTCCTAAGCTGTCATTAATTCTACTTCCTAAGCTATCATTAGCTTTACTGAACCTAAGTTGTCATCAGGTCTTTCCCGAGAAAATATTCACTCTTTCCCGAGCTAATATTCCCTCTCTTTCCTGAGCTAATATTCCCTCTCTTTCCTGAGCTAATATCCCCTCTCTTTCCTGAGCTAAAATTCACACTCTTTCCTGAGCTAATATTCCCTGAGCTAATATTCACACTCTTTCCTGAGCTAATATTCCCTGAGCTAATAGTCCGACTCTTTCCTGAGCTAATATTCCCTCTCTTTCCTGAGCTAATATTCCCTCTTTCCCGAGCTAATATTCTCTCTCTTTCCTGAGCTAATATTCCCTCTCTTTCCTGAGCTAATATTCCCTCTCTTTCCTGAGCTAATATTCACACTCTTTCCTGAGCTAATATTCCCTCTCTTTCCTGAGCTAATATTCCCTCTCTTTCCTGAGCTAATACTCACACTCTTTCCTGAGCTAATATTCCCTCTCTTTCCTGAGCTAATATTCCCTGAGCTAATATTCACACTCTTTCCTGAGCTAATATTCCCTGAGCTAATATTCACACTCTTTCCTGAGCTAATATTCCCTGAGCTAATAGTCCGACTCTTTCCTGAGCTAATATTCCCTCTCTTTCCTGAGCTAATATTCCCTCTTTCCCGAGCTAATATTCTCTCTCTTTCCTGAGCTAATATTCCCTCTCTTTCCTGAGCTAATATTCCCTCTCTTTCCTGAGCTAATATTCCCTCTCTTTCCTGAGCTAATACTCACACTCTTTCCTGAGCTAATATTCCCTCTCTTTCCTGAGCTAATATTCCCTCTCTTTCTTGAGCTAATATTCCCTCTCTTTCCTGAGCTAATATTCACACTCTTTCCTGAGCTAATATTCCCTCTTTCCTGAGCTAATATTCCCTCTCTTTCCTGAGCTAATATCCCCTCTCTTTCCTGAGCTAATATTCACACTCTTTCCTGAGCTAATATTCCCTGAGCTAATACTCACACTCTTTCCTGAGCTAATATTCCCTCTCTTTCCTGAGCTAATATTCCCTCTCTTTCCTGAGCTAATACTCACACTCTTTCCTGAGCTAATATTCCCTCTCTTTCCTGAGCTAATACTCACACTCTTTCCTGAGCTAATATTCGCTCTCTTTCCTGAGCTAATATCCCCTCTCTTTCCTGAGCTAATATTCACACTCTTTCCTGAGCTAATATTCGCTCTCTTTCCTGAGCTAATATTCCCTCTCTTTCCTGAGCTAATATTCCCTCTTTCCCGAGCTAATATTCTCTCTCTTTCCTGAGCTAATATTCCCTCTCTTTCCTGAGCTAATATTCCCTCTCTTTCCTGAGCTAATATTCCCTCTCTTTCCTGAGCTAATACTCACACTCTTTCCTGAGCTAATATTCCCTCTCTTTCCTGAGCTAATATTCGCTCTCTTTCCTGAGCTAATATCCCCTCTCTTTCCTGAGCTAATATTCACACTCTTTCCTGAGCTAATATTCCCTCTCTTTCCTGAGCTAATATTCCCTCTTTCCCGAGCTAATATTCTCTCTCTTTCCTGAGCTAATATTCCCTCTCTTTCCTGAGCTAATATTCCCTCTCTTTCCTGAGCTAATATTCCCTCTCTTTCCTGAGCTAATACTCACACTCTTTCCTGAGCTAATATTCCCTCTCTTTCCTGAGCTAATATTCGCTCTCTTTCCTGAGCTAATATTCCCTCTCTTTCCTGAGCTAATACTCACACTCTTTCCTGAGCTAATATTCCCTCTCTTTTCTGAGCTAATATTCACACTCTTTCCTGAGCTAATATTCCCTGAGCTAATACACTCTTTCCTGAGCTAATATTCCCTGAGCTAATATTCACACTCTTTCACCATGTTACATTCTGAGCCATTGTTATTTATTTGGTTGTTTCTTACCTGTCTTGCCATTTCCACGAGGAGCATCAGTTTCTTAATGCCAACCCACAAGCTGCAAACAAAAGCCAAGCATATAATGACATGTTAAAGATGACGCGGGGAAAAAAAATAAAACTTGTTTCTCATTCCTGCTCTACACTATTTTTGATTAAATTAAATGGCAGTTAGAGATTCTTGATGAGCTCTCATTAGGTTATATTCATGTTTTTTCATGTCAGACATAGCAGATTGTAATTTAAAAATGCTTATTAATAAATTCTCTGGCTTTGCATTGTATTTGATGCCTCGATGATAATAAGAAAAAAACTCTTTTTTCCCTCGCCTTATTAAAGGTTGCTACAACTTACTCCATATAGGTATTGGATATTTTTTGATCCAGAAAATACCTTCAAATTACTTGTAGATGATAACTGCTAAATGAAATGATCTACACGTACAAGAACTTTTTCCTTCAAAAACCATAATTATTATAAATCTTTTTATGCAGCCATTTTGTGGGTTTACTGACCGTTTTCCTTCGGTGTGTTTCTGTATCTGAGCCAGCTCATTGTCGTCGAATGCGTTGAGTGAGTAGAGCGCCCCCATCAGGTGGTCACTGCTACTGAGGTTGGACACGTGGACCACGGCCGAGAAAGTACTCAGCATTTCCATCTCCTGTAGAACCTCTTTGCGACTGGTCGTCCCGATGATCAACAACTTACGGCCCTGAAAGAAACCGAAAAGGTAAGCAAGATATTAGGCACTTGCATTATGTATATTTTATTAAGCTTTTTTTAATAGTAAATAGTAACATCCTAATAAAACCTTAAAGTAGCCTCAATGACACACACATACACACACACACACATAAATACATACATATATTGACAATGAAACAAAGAATAATAAATAGCAAAGTATGTGATTACTTTTTTGACCTATTAAAATTTACTAGAATACAAACCGGAGGTGGAAGTCTTTTCAGTAGCACCAATAATGCTTGCAGCACTAAATTGGAAAACCTTGGTCCAATAGGTACATAATCTGAAAATAACAATACAGAAAAACTTAATAGTACTACAACCTTGCCACATTATTGGTTTAACTTGCCACAATGTTGGTTTAACTTGCCACAATGTTGGTTTAACTTGTCACAATGTTGGTTTAACTTGCCACAATGTTGGTTTAACTTGCCACATTATTGGTTTAACTTGCCATATTATTGGTTTAACTTGCCATATTATCGGTTTAACTTGCAACATTGTTGGTTTAACTTGCCACATTACTCTCATAACTTGTCATATTATTGACATAAATTTCCACATAACTTACCCAGTAATCTCTCAATGTCATCCAGAATTACACAGCTGAGGGATGACTTGTACGCATCATCAAATATCTACAACATCAAAAATCATATCCTCCAAATGATCATGATAGCCATAAAATGGTAGAAACTGTTGTTGACCACCGAAAAGTTGAGCATTCCATTAAACTTACATAACAAATTGATATAACAAATATTAAGTGATTGTAAAACTTACATTGCCATGTTTTTATGTGCGAATAAAGATATTATTAATATTAATTATTATTTAAAGTTGTCATCAAATAATTGAGGGAGAAGTATATATACATAGGAGCAGTGGAGTGGTCGGTCGCTTTACCTTTTTGATGGCCTGGCACTTGGCTGCCTCGTGGTATCCCACCATCGTCTCTGGCGAGCAGATCTTGAGAAACGGAAACTGCGAATCTTTGGCAATCTTTGCTGCCAGCGCAGTTTTTCCACTATTGGGTGGACCTGTATAAGACAAACAACAATCAAGCACTCTCTCTCTCTCTCTCTGATAATGCGTTCTAAAATAATCAAGAATTTTCATCACTCAAATCTCACTTTGAACATAAATATTCTCTATATCTAAGTTATAACGGAATATAACATATTCTCTACATCAAAGTTTTAACAGAACATATCATATTCTCTATATTTAAGCTTTAATAGAACAAAACATAATCTCTATATCTCACTTTTAACCGAACATAATATATTCTCTATATCTAAGTTTTAACAGAACATATCATGTTCTCTATATCTAAGTTTTAATGGAACATAACATTTTCTTTTTATCTATGTTTTAATAGAACATAACATATTTTCTATATCAAAGTTTAAATAGAACATATCATGTTCTCTAGATCTAAGCTTTAACAAAACATAATATCTATATCTAAGTTTTAATGGAACATAACATATTCTCTATATCTAAGTTTTAATGGAATGGCCTATTTGCCATGGTCTGGCCATAGTCTGGTCCCCTACCTGCGAGTAGCATGGTGACCAGGGGAGTGCGCTCACTGGTCATGGTCTGCTGAACCATTAGCTCTCCGTCCTCCAGGACACGCCTGATCGGATCTCCCCACGGCAGGATGCCATTCGCAACATATTTATCTAGCTCCTCCAGGCTGATACCAAATGCCTGAAGGATAAAATCAATACACACATTACATAACATGGGACAGATAAGTATTGCTGGAATCTAATAAAAAATGTTCACACTGTCCACCAAGCACACATATTGACTATCATTAGTGATAGGTTCACCATGCTGCCCTCTGGTGGTGTATGGTCCCAATTTACAGGCTTTACCATGGAATGGGGCTGTGAGCAATCTGGCTTCATGATGACATAGGGAATTCCCTCACAGTGCATGCTGGGATAGGGAAAGTGTCTTGCACATGGTCTCACGGGAGTTATTAATGGCCTATTTTGGGTGTAAATTCAGACATGTAGATTTCCATCTCAAATATTATTATTTCAAAAGGGGTGTCATATAACTATTTTAACCTAAATGTATCAAATACATGTTTATTTCAATTTTGTGAAAATATTAGGGTAGGTTCACCGCCGAAATTTTTTGGTAGATGCTCAAAAAGACATATTTTACAAAAAACGCAATCTTGTTTTTGTCCCATTTTGACTCATCTCAAATATGTGGCGTATGAATATTTGGTTCTAGTTCACACCAACTACCATATAACAGCATCAATCACAATTAAATAATATTCCCAGGCTTAACACATTGTTTTAAACTTTATTTGGTATATCTAAAATTTTAATATTGGTTGCCATGGCAACCGTTTTCACGATATGTCATTTTTTTACAATGGGACTATTTAACACATACTACCAGAAGTGACCTATTTACTCCCGTGAGACCATATAATGCACTGCACAGGAAGGGAATTCCCTTACAGTGCATGCTGGGATAGGGAAAGTGTCTTGCCCATAATGCACTGCACAGGAAGGGAATTCCCTCACAGTGCATGCTGGGATACAGAGAAACTTGAGGCTTCTAGCCCATAATGCACTGCATGGGAAAGGAATCCCCCAGCACTATCATCATGTGTGGTACTTACAGGTTTGACATCATTCTCCAGGGCATGCATAAAGTCTGTCCTGCACACTTGTAGCTTTTCTGTAGCATCGGGGTCAATTTCCACTTTGGAAGAAGCCTGCAAATAGAGTACAAAGGTTCCAATCAGATTCTATTGTCCTTTTGTTGAAATAAATCCTGAAACACTTGGGTAGAAACGTTTTATTTGGCTGTGCAGGCAGAGATGTTGTTTAGGAGTATCTTGGTACAGTAAGCCTGGGGTCAGTTTCAACAAACTTTGCAAGCTCAAGTCATTATGTTAAATAACGTCAAGTTTCATAATGCTAAAAACATCTTTAAAACTATTCCAATATATGTTTCATCCCTTATTGCTTTATTTGTGGAAATGAAACCTGGTGTTTACTTTGTATTTTTTTTTAAATCATCTATTTTTTAAATATTATTTTTATTTTTACTATTCATCATCGACAATTCCTCCATATTTGTTTTTCAGGCTGGCATAAATTATCATTATCTTTAGTTCAATAAACCAACTTATCATCATTTGTAATATTGTATGTATTACATACTATTGATTATGTATAACCCAAATATGTTTTTTTCTTGATCTGAGTTAAATTAGTTTTCCAACTCTGCTAAATTAAGTTAAAATAACCAGGAGTTCTGAGTGGCTCCCATGCCAGCAATCTTTTGGTCTGAATGGGAGTTTCCCAGATCCTTCTGAGTTCTGAGTTCTGAGTGGCTGAGTTCTGAGTGGCTGAGTGGCTGAGTTCTGAGTTCTGAGTTCTAGGTGCCTGAGTTCTGAGTACTGAGTTCTGAGCGGCTGAGTACTGAGTTCTGAGCGGCTGAGTTCTGTGCAGCTGAGTTCTGAGCGGCTGAGTACTAAGTTTTGAGCGGCTGAGTTCTGAGTTTTGGGTGGCTGAGTTCTGAGATCTAAGTGTCTGAGTTCTGAGTTCTATGATCTCACCTTAATGAGTCTGTTCATAGCAGTGGCTGTGGCAGCTCTTACAAGACCCTCAATCTCGGCTCCGCTGAAATTCTTGGTCTCGTGCGCCAGTTCTTTGAGGTCGACATCTGGCGCCATCTTGTCATGCTCCCTCATTCGGACCGTATGGATGTCGAGAATCTGGCTTCGCCCTTTCTCATCCGGCAGACCTAAAACAAATATGTGAAGTGGGATTATTTTACAGCCCTTTCAGCAACAATGACTATATCAGGAACGACCTTTGACCTTTTAAACCAGTGCAAAAGTAACATTGTCAGCAGAGGAAGTCGAACCCACAACCTCTGCTCCTCCACTTTGTACAACCAAGTAAGGCAGAGATCCACTGCCCTAACAACTGTGTTCACGGGGTTTGTCTTTTTGACCTGATGAATCCATCATTAATATATCACCTTAAAGCTAAACACTACATATGCATTAATGTCAGATATTTGATCAATAATATTGTCCTATTATTCTGATTCTGACTCTTATCATGGATCATTTACACATTAAAATAGTCCAACATCTAATAATTTAATCCAGAAATTGTCTGTTTATCTATTTTCATTTACTGTTGACTGAATCCTGCACAGTAATCTGTCAATATCATTAAATAATATTTCAACATCTTCAGGCAAATGTCTATAACTATAATTTACTTTTCTTAAGATAAAAAACCCTGCTAAACACAAAACCTGTCAGATTTTCTTTATACAATAACAAAGTTATCAATAAAATTGTCCTCAATATTAAATATTTTGAATTCTTGACCCTTTAACTTTACCATCAATTTTTTATTCATTTGCTAAATTACCAATTTCCATCTGGACCTCAAGCCTACACATTGCACACACAAAAATTATTTGTTAAATTACCAATTTCCATCTGGACCTCAAGCCTGCAAATTGGACACAAAACTTTAATCTGTTAAATTACCAATTTCCATCTGGACCTCAAGCCTACACATTGCATACAAAAAAATTATTTGTTAAATTACCAATTTCCATCTGGACCTCAAGCCTACACATTGCATACAAAAATTTAATTTGCTAAATTACCAATTTCCATCTGGACCTCAAGCCTACACATTGCATACAAAAATTTAATCTGTTAAATTACCAATTTCCATCTGGACCTCAAGCCTATACATTGCATACAAAACTTTAATTTGCTAAATTACCAAATTCTATCTGGACCCTAAGCCTGCATATTGCATACAGAACTTTAATTTGCTAAATTACCAATTTCCATCTGGACCTCAAGCCTACACATTGCATACAAAAAAATTATTTGTTAAATTACCAATTTCCATCTGGACCTCAAGCCTGCAAATTGGACACAAAACTTTAATCTGTTAAATTACCAATTTCCATCTGGACCTCAAGCCTACACATTGCATACAAAAAAATTATTTGTTAAATTACCAATTTCCATCTGGACCTCAAGCCTACACATTGCATACAAAAATTTAATCTGTTAAATTACCAACTTCCATCTGGACCTCAAGCCTACACATTGCATACAAAACTTTAATTTGCTAAACTACCAATTTCCATCTGGACCTCAAGCCTGCACATTGCATACAAAACTTTAATTTGCTAAATTACCAATTTCCATCTAGACCTCAAGCCTACACATTGCACACAAAACTTTAATTTGCTAAATTACAAATTTCCATCTGGACGTCAAGCCTACACATTGCATGTAAAACATTAATTTTCTAAATTACCAATTTCCATCTGGACCTCGAGCCTGCCGGGCCTGAGGAGGGCGTCGTCTATCATATCTTTGCGGTTGGTCATGCCGATGACCAGGATGTTGTTAAGCTGGTCCACACCATCGATCTTAGACAGCAGCTGGTTCACCACAGTATCATGTACGGCTGTACTGCCCGCCTACAAATATACACACCATATATTGCTGCATATTAGCCCCCCCCCCAATTTTTTTTTATGATTTATAAAAATTATATAATTTAAAGCGCCATGAGCAGACCTAGTCTGAAATAGCGCCAGAGAAATCTATTATTATTGTTATTATTAATTCATCCAAAAAATAAGAAATTAAAATAAAATTGTAAAATGTTGCAAATACTGATTTATTTGCATAGTTGTTCATTTATATACATTATTTGCATAATTATATTCAATAAAGTCAATTTTTTTTTAAATGTATTTATTTTTTTTTGTGGCGCACTCACCACAGACCCTCTGGCTTTGCATATGGCGTCAATCTCATCAAAGATAATGATATGTAGTCCGCTGTTTGGTCCCAACTGAAAAACACACAGACAGAAACATAGAAATAAATGCAGAATATTAATATAAAATCAGGAGGAACAAGATATATTATATCAAAAGATTATTTATACTTAGAAATGTAATTAAATCTACAATACACCCAAATTCCATTGGCACGAAAGTTACTGTGATCGATGGGAAGATTTATAAGACAAATTTGGAAAACATTATTTTTCACATATCTATTTTGTTTGATTTTAAGATCAAACAAAAGACTTGCTTACAAAGCATAGCTTTCAGTTCAAGCTTAAGAATCATTTTTTTGGACAAATGGCCTTTGACTAATGGCCTTTGATCTATGCAGATCATTGCTTTTCTTGATATTGCTTCCTAAATGATCATGTAAATCTTTTACCAGAGCAGACTTGTGCAGTAGACTTGACCAGTAGTTTCAGAGAAGATCAAAGTTGATGGAGAGAACGACAGAAAATTTTCCTATCACTGCAGAAGTTATGCTATGTATAGCTAAAAATCATGGTCTTCACAAGCATTTTCAAGACCAATATTTTCTGATTTCAAGACTGTGACATTACATTTGTGAAAATATTCTACAAACTTTTCTGAAATATCATATGCTATATACTTGGTAACAATGTGAACTAGGCACTAGTCTTGGTAACAATACAAGGTGTTTAACTAGGCACTAGTCTTGGTAACAATACGAGGTGTTTAACTATGTACTAGTCTTGGTTACAATATGAGGTGTTTAACTATGTACTAGTCTTGGTAACAATACAAGGTGTTTAACTAGGCACTAGTCTTGGCAACAATGTGAGGTGTTTAACTAGGCACTAGTCTTGGCAACAATGTGAGGTGTTTAGCTATGCACTAGTCTTGGCAACAATGTGAGGTGTTTATCTATGTACTAGTCTTGGTAACAATACGAAGTGTTTAACTATGTACTAGTCTTGGCGACAATGCAAAATGTTTAACTATGTACTAGTCTTGGTAACAATACGAGGTGTTTAACTATGTATTAGTCTTGGTAACAATACAAGGTGTTTAACTATGCACTAGTCTTGGTAACAATACGAGGTGTTTAACTATGTACTAGTCTTGGTAACAATATGAGGTGTTTAACTATGCACTAGTCTTGGTAACAATATGAGGTGTTTAACTATGTACTAGTCTTGGTAACAATATGAGGTGTTTAACTATGTATTAGTCTTGGTAACAATACAAGGTGTTTAACTATGCACTAGTCTTGGTAACAATACGAGGTGTTTAACTATGTACTAGTCTTGGTAACAATACAAGGTGTTTAACTATGTACTAGTCTTGGCGACAATGCGAGGTGTTTAACTATGTTCTAGTCTTGGCGACAATACGAGGTGTTTATCTATGTACTAGTCTTGGCAACAATGTGAGGTGTTTAGCTATGCACTAGTCTAATTGACACTAAAATGGCAAGATATCTGATATCAAATTACATCTAAATCTGTCAAATACGATTTTGAACTTCAATGCACTTTATTTTAAATTGAACAAAAATGTATTTGATCAAGTGAAAATGTACAAAATAAATTTGCAGCAGGAAAAAAAGGAGAAATGCAGAAAAGAGGAAACAACTCTTCCGAGTCTCACCCTTTTTTCTTCCTCCTCTGCCTCAGCAAATAGTTTCCTAATGTTTGCCTCGGATTCTCCCACGTATTTATCCAGGATCTGGGGGCCGTTGACAATCTTTGGTTCTCGTGCATTCAACATATTACCAATTTGCCTGTAAAGATAAACCCATTCATCATTTTCTTATAGTTTTCTAAATAAATATTTTCCATGGAATGACGCTTGTATGAAAGTGAATACAAACATTTACCTAAAAAAAATGTTAAAAAAATCAAAATAAAACAAAATTGTTTTATCCTTAATAATAATAATTCCATATATTTTCTAGTGCATATTTTAAATCAAAATGAGAGACAAAGTATATTTGTATTTATATTTCTATGTAAACGTCAGAGATGGGTAAAAAGTCGCCATATTTCCATAGAAACTGTGCGGCTAATTTTGGCAGAGACTGTACCTGGCCATCAAGGTTTTTCCAGTTCCTGGAGGTCCGAAAAGAAGAATGCCTCTGCAATGCTTCATGCCTAACTGCTGGACGACCTCTGGCGGGAACACGCGCGAGGCAAACGCTCGCCTGAAGATGGCGTTGAACTCGTTGTCTAGGCCGCCGATCCCCATCTTGTTGAAATCCCAGTCAGGGTTAATGATGGACTGGCTTGCTTGCTTTCTGCAAATTTCACAATAAAATTCAGAAATAAAATTCAGAAATAAGATTTAGAAATAAAATTCAAAAAAGTACCTAAACAGGTAAATTACAAAGAATTTTAAACTATCACAAAAAGAGTATATTGCCAGAGAGCCCTCTATCATACACTATACTACTAAAAATTCAGGAAACAGATGGTAATATTTTTCATTTGAAAAACCAACATGCAAAATTATAATCAGCTTTCAAAAGATTTGAAATTATTTTAAAATTAATTTTAAATTTTAGAGGATAAATGGCCCCCGTCTTCTTTATCTCATGTTAAATGTCTTAAACATTAAGATACATTATATAAAACATAGGCATCAGAGATGCATCAACCCTCAGCCCTGGTAACTTATTGCACAACATTCGCTCCACACATATTTGTGAACAAAACATCACCGCACCACATAATTGTTCCTGTGACCTTGAAAAGTAGGTGAAGGTCTTCACTGAGGTCTTCACCAGATGCTTATGTGTGTCAAGTCTCACAAAGCTGCCATCAATCGTTCTCGAGTTATAGCAACAATAGGGATTTCACATAATTGTCACTGTGACCTTGAAAAGTAGGTGAAGGTCATGTTCCATAGAAAAATGTCTGAGGTCTTCAACAGATGCTCATGTGTGTCAAATCTCATAAAGCTGCCATCATTTGTTCTAGAGTTATTGTGATTCTAGGAATTTCACATAATTGTCCCTGTGACCTTGAAAAATATGTCAAGGTCGCTGTACATCGGTCTCGTCCGAGGTTTTCACCAGATGCTTATGTGTGTCAAGTTTAATGAAGCTGCCATTATTTGTTCTTGAATTATCACAATGACAAGGATGATTTCACATAATTGTCCATGTGACCTTGAAAAGTAGGTGAAGGTCGCCGTCCACTGAACTCGTCAGAGGTTTTCACCTGATGCTTCTGTGTGTCAAATCTCATAAAGCTGCCATCATTCGTTCTTGAGTTATTGCGATTCTTAGGATTTCACATAATTGTCCTTGTGACCTTGAAAAATAGGTCAAGGTCACCGTCCACTGAACTCGTCCGAGATTTTCACCTGATGCTTATGTGTGTCAAGTTTCATGAAGCTGCCAGCATTTGTTTTCAAGTTATCATGATGACAAGGACGATTTCACATAATTGTCCCTGTGACCTTGAAAAGTAGGTGAAGGTCATGTTTCATAGAAAAAATTCTGAGGTCTTCAACAGATGCTCATGTGTGTCAAATCTCATAAAGCTGCCATTATTTGTGTATGAGTTATTGCGATTCTTGGAATTTCACATAATTGTCCATGTGACCTTGAAAAATAGGTCAAGGTCGCTGTTCATCTAACTCGTCCGAGGTTTTCACCAGATGCTTATGTGTGTAAAGTTTCATGAAGCTGCCATCATTTGTTCTAGAGTTATCGCGATGACAAGGATTTCACATAATTATCCCTGTGACCTTGAAAAGTAGGTAAAGGTCATGTTTCATAGAAAAAATTCTGAGGTCTTCAATAGATGCTTATGTGTGTCAAATCTCATAAAGCTGCCATCATTTGTTCTTAAGTTATTGCAATTCTTGGGATTTCATATAATTGTCCCTGTGACCTTGAAAAATAGGTCAAGGTCGCTGTCCATCGAACTCGTCCGAGGTTTTCACCTGATGCTTATGTGTGTCAAGTTTCATGAAGCTGTTATCATTTGTTCTCAAGTTATCGCGATGACAAGGATGTTCGCTACAGACATACATACATACAGACATACATACATACAGACATACATACATACATACATACATACCCACGCCAGGAGTACTGCAATACCCTCAGCCTGATTACATCAGGGGCTGAGGGTAAAAAACATGAAGCTTTATCAGAGTCAACACCTTCCAGTAGGGGAACTCACGTTTTAGATTTTCCCACTAAGTTGAGGGGTGAATTTTCTGGTTTCTCAAAGATCACGACAGTGTTGCCCTGAGTAACTCCAATATTAGTCTGTGGAAGAATATTAAAGTATATAAAATACCATAACAGAGCATGTATTATTATGTATTGTGCATGTATGCATTACCAAATTAATATCTTAGATGCAATGAAACTTTCAGTCACAGTATTTTGAAACATTTACAATTTGTCTTCCTATTTTCTCCCCAAATCAATATCCGAGACGCAGCAATCATTTAGTCACAACATTTTGACAAAATCACAATTTTTAAAAATTTAAATTGACCAATCATTCTGTTTCTCTGGAGTTAAGGCTTTCAGCATTTAAAAAATATAAATTAAAATTATCATGAGTCAATCCTTGATAACAGTAGTGTATTCTGTCAGGAAGATGGAGGTACAAGAACGGTAAATTATAAAGTTATTCTAATTTTAGACTTGTTGCAACCTTCAAGAGCAGGGATCTTGTTTGAGGGGGAGACATGAGACAATGGCTCATCAAAATCACAAATGTCTCATTCTGATCCATCTCTAAGGGGACAATGGACATATCTAAGTTATTATCGTAATACACTACACAGTTACTTAGGATTTTACAAGTAAATCACAGTATGTCAATATGGTGATTGGTTGTTTTGCTATAAAAAATACCCTCCAGTTGGGTGTTTTGCTTTGAAAAATACCCTCCAGTTAGGTGTTTTGCTTTGAAAAATACCCTCCAGTTGGGTGTTTTGCTTTGAAAAATACCCTCCAGTTATTGTTTTGTTATAAAAAAAATACCCTCCAGTTGGTTGTTTTGCTATAAAAAATACCCTCCAGTTTAATTTTCTAACTCAAGTAGATTTATAACCCTGTCACATTTAACATTGAATTTATCATCACATTTAGTTTATATGGAGACAAAAGTCAAACAAGACATTTCTTCCAGTCATATCCCTACAAGAGTTGCACAGCTAAACTTTGATTCTTACCTTTTTAGTTTTGCCACCTGAAGGAACATCCAGTGCTGAAAAAAAACAAAAGGATGAAATTTGAAGGATCTAATCTTTAAAGGTAATCTGGAGAAATATTGCAAATTGTTACCCTGGGAGTTATACATTAACTCTCACTTTCCACCTCCTTAACATAAAAGGACAAGCTTTGATTTGAATAATCTTACCTTAAAAGGCTTAACATAAAAGGACAAGCTTTTATTTGAATGATCTTATCTTAATAGGCTTAACATAAAAGGACAAGCTTTTATTTGAATAATCTTATCTTAATAGGCTTCACATAAAAGGACAAACTTTGATTTGAATGATCTTATCTTAAAAGGCTTCACATAAAAGGACAAGCTTTTATTTGAATAATTTTATCTTAAAAGATTATTTTTAAAAATGGCACAAATTGTTATCCTCTGGGTTACACATATATTTCTCCTCACTTTTCATCTTTTTGACATTGAAGGACAAGATTATATTTGAATAATCTAATCTTTTAAGGTTATTTTAAAAATCACTGCAAATTATTATCCCACGAGTCGTACATTATTATTATTCACTTCTCAGTTCCTTGACATAGAGGACCAAGATGATATTTGAATAATTTTGTTTTTTACAGTTATCCTGAGAAATATTGCAGATTATTCCGCCAGTAAATCATAAATCAATCCTCACCTTCCAGTTCCTTGACATAGAGGGACAAGATCTTCTGCTCATTGAAGCTGAACACCAGAGTTTGTCCGACCGTGAAGGCCTGCTGATTAAACTGCATGAGAAACTCTGGCGCCATCTTGTCTGTATTGTATGGCTCTGTTGTGGTGCTGAAAGGCACAATTTCTTGATTTTGATAAACAAGTCCATGAAAAATGTTTATACATACATATATACATCTATATCTAAATTTCAGAAAATTTCTTTATCGGTTCCAGCACAGTAAGATATATATGTATGTATATCAGTTCTGGCAGATTAGAATATTTCTTTATTGGTTACATCACAGTAAAATATAAAATATATATATATATATATATATATATATATATATATATATATATATATATATATATATATATATATATATATATATATATATATATATATATATATATATATATATATATATATATATATGGATCTGTACTTACTTTTTCTTCTGCAGGAAGTCTGCCTCCAGTACCATGTTGGCGAGGGTATCTGTCTTAGCATCAAACACCTTGGGGATAACCTGTACCTCCTGGTTCAAAGTAATCACCGCCCATTTTCTCTACAAGAAAAGATTTATTTATCATTTTGGTCAGTCATTTAGCATTTGGTTTTGTGATCATGGTGCCAGAATTGTAAAGACTGTTTACAGGGCGAGGGTACATACCTATAGAGGGTGAGGGGTACATACCTATAGAGGGTGAGGATACATATCTATAGAGGGTGAGGATACATACCTATAGAGGGTGAGGGTACATATCTATAGAGGGTGAGGGGTACATACCTATAGAGGGTGAGGGTACATATCTATAGAGGGTGAGGGGTACATATCTATAGAGGGTGAGGGGTACATACCTATAGAGGGTGAGGGTACATATCTATATAGGGTGAGGATAAATATCTATAGAGGGTGAGGGTGCTTACCTATAGAGGGTGAGGGTACATACCTATAGAGGGTGAGGGTACATACCTATAGAGGGTGAGGGGTACATATCTATAGAGGGTGAGGGGTACATACCTATAGAGGGTGAGGATACATATCTATAGAGGGTGAGGGTACATACCTATAGAGGGTGAGGGGTACATACCTATAGAGGGTGAGGGTACATACCTATTAAGGGTGAGGGGTACATATCTATAGAGGGTGAGGGGTACATACCTATAGAGGGTGAGGGTACATATCTATATAGGGTGAGGATACATATCTATAGAGAGTGAGGGTACATACCTATAGAGGGTGAGGGGCATATACATAGAGGGTGAGGGGTAGCTATAGAGGGTGAGTGTTAGCTATAGAGGGTGGGGGTAGCTATAGAGGGTGAGGGGTAGCTATAGAGGGTGAGGGGTAGCTATAGAGGGTGAGGGGTAGCTATAGAGGGTGAGTGGTAGCTATAGAGGGTGAGGGGTAGCTATAGAGGGTGAGGGGTAGCTATAGAGGGTGAGGGGTAGCTATAGAGGGTGAGGGTAGTTATAGAAGGTGAGGGGTAGCTATAGAGGATGAGGGGTAGCTATAAAAGGTGAGGGGTAGCTATAGAGGGTGGGGGGTAGCTATATAGGGTGAGGGGTAGCTATAGAGGGTGGGGGGTAGCTATATAGGGTGAGGGGTAGCTATAGAGGGTGAGGGTAGTTATAGAAGGTGAGGGGTAGCTATAGAGGATGAGGGGTAGCTATAGAAGGTGAGGGGTAGCTATAGAGGGTGAGGGGTAGCTATAGAGGGTGAGGGTAGTTATAGAAGGTGAGGGGTAGCTATAGAGGATGAGGGGTAGCTATAGAAGGTGAGGGGTAGCTATAGAGGGTGGGGGGTAGCTATATAGGGTGAGGGGTAGCTATAGAGGGTGAGGGGTAGCTATAGAGGGTGGGGGGTAGCTATAGAGGGTGGGGGGTAGCTATATAGGGTGAGGGGTAGCTATAGAGGTTGAGGGGTAGCTATAGAGGATGAGGGTAGCTATAGAGAGTGAGGGGTAGCTATAGAGGGTGAGGGGTAGCTATAGAGGGTGAGGGGTAGCTATAGAGAGTGAGGGGTAGCTATAGAGAGTGAGGGGTAGCTATAGAGGGTGAGGGGCACATACATAGAGGGTGAGGGGTAGCTATAGAGGGTGAGGGGTACATATCTATAGAGGGTGAGGGGTAGCTATAGAGGGTGAGGGGTAACTATAGAGAGTGAGGGGTAGCTATAGAGGGTGAGGGGTAGCTATAGAGGGTGAGGGGTAGCTATAGAGGGTGAGGGTAGCTATAGAGGGTGGGGGTAGCTATAGAGGGTGAGGGGTAGTTATAGAGGGTGAGGGGTAGCTATAGAGGGTGAGGGGTAGCTATAGAGGGTGAGGGGTAGCTATAGAGGGTGACGGGTAGCTATAGAGGGTGACGGGTAGCTATAGAGGGTGAGGGGTAGCTATAGAGGGTGAGGGGTAGTTATAGAGGGTGAAGGGTAGCTATAGAGGGTGAGGGTAGCTATAGAGGGTGAGGGGTAGCTATAGAGGGTGAGGGTAGTTATAGAGGGTGAGGGGTAGCTATAGAGGATGAGGGGCATATACATAGAGGGTGAGGGGTAGCTATAGAGGGTGAGGGGTACCTATAGAGGGTGAGGGGCATATACATAGAGGGTGAGGGGTAGCTATAGAGGGTGAGTGGTAGCTATAGAGGGTGAGGGGTAGCTATAGAGGGTGAGGGGTAGCTATAGAGGATGAGGGGTAGCTATAGAGGGTGACGGGTAGCTATAGAGGGTGAGGGGTAGCTATAGAGGGTGAGGGTAGTTATAGAGGGTGAGGGGTAGCTATAGAGGATGAGGGGCATATACATAGAGGGTGAGGGGTAGCTATAGAGGGTGAAGGGTAGCTATAGAGGGTGAGGGGTAGCTATAGAGGGTGAGGGGTAGCTATAGAGGATGAGGGGTAGCTATAGAAGGTGAGGGGTAGCTATAGAGGGTGAGGGGTAGCTATAGAGGGTGAGGGGTAGCTATAGAGGGTGAGGGGTAGCTATAGAGGGTGAGGGGTAGCTATAGAGGGTGAGGGGGAGCTATAGAGGGTGAGGGGGAGCTATAGAGGGTGAGGGGTACATACCTGTGGGGCACTGAAGGCTATGGTACCTGGTGTCACAGCACCATGGGTTTCTATGGTGAATATGAAGCTCTTCCCAGGGCCAGTCCGGACATCAACATGTCTGTAAACACAAAGAACACATTAAGAGATCAGCAAACAATCTTCTAAAGATAGGAATAATATTCAGTATTACCAAATTTGATCTGCACAATTTGATAGTCTCTGAAATGGCATAAACAAAGTAACAATAAAGACAAGTGGTTGTTTGGTGTGAGAGGACTATTTCATCAGGTCACCTCAGGTCAAGGTTATCAAACATCACCATGACCTTTAGCTGCAGCATCACCATGACCTTTACGTGCAGCATCACCATGACCTTCAGGTGCAGCATCTCCATGACCTTCAGGTGCAGCATCACCATGACCTTTAGGTGCAGCATCATCATGACCTTTACGTGCAGAATCACCACGACCTTTACCTGCAGCATCACCACGACCTTTACAATTCCATCCTTTTATCTAAAATCCTTTTATTATACTGTTATTTAACCTGTTTTGTCCTGAAAGTAAGATCCTCTAAGAAAAAAGACAAACAAAACAAAAAAACCTTTGTGTTTCTAAAAAATATCCGGACACTTTGACTGTATGAGAGAGCACTGTGTCTGTGTCTCTGACTGAAATCAATGAATCTGCACTCAGATCGGAGAGGCAATTATATGCTGCTGACCATTTGCTGACCAAATAGTGACAAAGTCCATACTGCTGAGGCACAGCTTAGACCAGTAGACCAAAAGGTCAGGAACTGCCATCATGAGGTCAGGCAGTGCCATCATGAGGTCAGGCAGTGCCATCATGAGGCCAGGCAGTGCCATCATGAGGCCAGGCAGTGCCATCATGAGATCAGGCAGTGCCATCATGAGGTCAGGCAGTGCCATCATGAGGTCAGGCAGTGCCATCATGAGATCAGGCAGTGCCATCATGAGGTCAGGTAATGAGGTCAGGCATATACTGAGCGTTTGAAATTTGAGCTTGCCCGAAGCAAGCAAATTTTGGTCATGGCCAGCAACTTTTGACGTCTTTTTCCACCATTTCTTATTATTTAATTGATTAAAACAGGCTTTTCAAACACTGCACATACCTCTTGCATGATCTGATTTAGTCATATTCATTCACGATCAAAAAGATATTTTATTTGTATATATTTTCCCCGTTCACAGACAGACAGTGAGACTGTATGGTCACTACATGAGATATTATGGATGATACATGGTCATCACACACAAGTGGCATCTGTATTTGACAAAAGGCAGTATTTCTTCATCACCTATGCTGCATCTGACAAAAGGCAGTAACACTTCATCATCTAAACATACACTATGAAAGATGGTCACAAATCTTCCCATGATTTTAGACACACTGTCTTTTGTCACTGCAGGAAAGGATTGTCATTTTAGTATAAGAGAATGACACACATGTTATAAGTGGAGGCCAAACATTTGTTCATGCATAAACTATTGAGTTTATAATGTTTGGGTAGGCATACTCCATGAATGGCACCTCATTTCTCACATTCAGTTATGACTAAATAAATATCTAACACCAACTGGGGCTACTTGAGTGTTGTGCTATGTCCTAAAAATAACATATTGTGATTTTTTTTTAAATGTCTTTTGGTGCAAGATTACTCTTTGTACTATCTCTTTTGTGTTCTAGCAGCACAAATTTACCTTTAAGATCTCACCATGTGTTGCTGAGAGAGAAGAGCGGTTCATGATTTCTGCAAGATTTCTCTTTGTACAAAAGACAGTGCGTTGTCAACACAAATTTACCATTGAGGCTTTATCATGTGTTGCTGAGAAGTAAAATAATTTTTAAAATGTCTATTTTTGCAAGATTTCTGTTTGGACTTTTGTGTCAGCAGCACAAATTTATCTTTAACATCTCATCATGTGCTACTGAGAGGAAAAAGTATTGAACAATTTCTGCAAGATTTCTATTTGTACTTTTGTGTCGACAGCACAAATTTACCCTCTCCGTCTCATTGTGTGCTGCTGAGAGGAGAAATTGTTTCATGGCAAGCGTTCATAATGCTCATATTACACTTGATTACATGCACAGAGCCAAGACAGTGGCAGTCCTTTGATGCATCATGAGGATGGCCTGCTGTCTTATTTGTCAAAGAAACTCAAAGCTATGCACTCTTTACTACCAAACACCTTGTCATGTAAACTGCAGTGTTGTTAGAATTGCCATTGGCAGTATTCTAATGTTGTTCAACATCTTTATGTGTGGAAAAAATGTGTGAAATGGTGTTTTTACGACCATTTTTCTTTATTTTTTGGTAAAACAGTGTTTAAGAACCATTTCTGATTTTTTTTTTTTTTTTTTTTTTAGTGCAAGACGACTTCTCGTTCCGAATCTGTTTCCTTAAAGGTCTCACACATTTCTGAAAAAATAGTGGCCACATCAGGTTGACCTTTGAAGGTTTTGAACCTTTTAACCAGTATGAAAGTAACATTGCCAGCAGAGGGAGTCGAACCCACAACCTCCCGTCCTCCACTTATATAACCAACAAGGGGACAGATGCAATGCTTTACCGCTCCACGGAGGCCGGTAACATTTTTATGTGACTAAATGCTATTATGTTCTAGCCACAGAAATGCATGACTATAATCATGATCAAATCTATAAACGTGCGTATGAAATATATCAGAACTTATAAGGTATGGATTAACAAAGAGTCACTTCATCAACTGCTTCAACTATTGGAATCTAAATGCCTTATTTTTTTTACTCTTTAGTGAGTCACTTATATCAAGAATCAATGTCTTGTATGGGACCAGTAGAAAACAGAATTGAAACGAGAAGTCGTCTTGAATCAAAAAAAAAAAAAAAAAAAGTTTTTTATCATTTAATTTGACAGCATGACTTCATTGTTATCTGGCACCTCAGGCTTGGAAAGGTAAATAATTTTGCATGACCAAATATAGATGTGTACTGGACTGATGAGTGAAGCAATATGACATCAATACAGTGACCTCTGTGTGGCGGATTCCTGCCTCCATGTCAGCAACAGAGGAATAACGGGGCAATATGAGACGGCACACTCCACTCCAGACATTAGACAGTGGGGCACAGCGTACTCCACAGCAAACACTAATCATGAGACAGTGGAGTACAGCGCACTCCACTACAAACAGAAGCCACGAGAGAGAGGGGCACAGCACACTCCACAGCAAACACCAAAGATTAGACAGTGGAGCACAGCGCACTCCGTGTCAAATAGTGACGATTTCCGAGCTCAGTTGCTGCATGACCTTGTTAGGACATAAATATTTGTGTTTATTACAATATTGTGTAAATGAGAACACTAACAATTTCCATCTTGATCACTTGATGAATAAAGCCTGTCACTGGGGCTCAATGCCCCACTTTTTTCAAAGAGTGACTTTTGTTTGCATTATGACATTGACATCATAATACAACCACAGCTTTTGATAACTTGTTGCACAGCTAAAGTTGGAGTGAGAAACAACTCGATCAGAAGTGGCTATCCACACTTACAGCCATGCTGGAATCTGGAACACCAAACATTTACAATAGAAGACAGGTGTCTTAAAACTATGTCAACACCACTCTACCATCGAATAAAGAACGACAATGGCTGCAAAATTGTCAATCACACCATAAGCGAATGCTATCACACTACCTTTATGTACATTATCAGTCAAGTCAAATCCCTATGTGGTCATGCTTAAACGGAACTGAATAATGTTAAATCACTGCATTGTATCAGGTCCCAGTGAAGAGTCAACCCACAGCTCACTCACACTTACTGGTGACTGCATTTGTGCCTGGCCTTGACTGAAGACTATTATTACCATCATTTGTGTCTGGCTTGCAGCTTTCATGTGTTACTATAAAAGATCAATACACAATCAATACTGTCAAGATGATTGATTAGTGAGGATTCTCTCCTCAATCTCTAGAGAGCTTCTCGACACCATATAAGGAAGTACAATATTGCTCCATCTCATATCAAAAAGAAACATTGATAGGAGACATTTGTGTGTCTATAAATCTTCACTTTCCTAAAATAATCCTCATCAGTCTGGGCTAAACATTTACTTAGTTCCAAATATCTAGTCCATAATATGTAGTCACAAATATCTAGTCCCAAATATCTAATACCTAGTCCCAAATATCTATTATCTAGTCCCAAATATCTAATACCTAGTCCCAAATATCTAATACCTAGTCCCAAATATCTAATACCTAGTCCCAAATATCTAATACCTAGTCCCAAATATCTAATACCTAGTCCCAAATATCTAATACCTAGTCCCAAATATCTAATACCTAGTCCCAAATATCTAATATCTAGTCCCAAATATCTAATATCTAGTCCCTAATATCTAGTCCCAAATATCTAATATCTAGTCCCAAATATCTAATATCTAGTCCCAAATATCTAATACCTAGTCCCAAATATCTAATATCTAGTCCCAAATATCTAATATCTAGTCCCAAATATCTTATATCTAGTCCCGAATATTTCGTTCTGAAACCTGTGAATTGCCTTTCATTTTGTTAATCAACAGTTTATCATAAAGACCTAAAAAATAAATTGTAAATTATGCTGTCAATAGTATTCAGTTTATAACTTTCATATATCATGAAGTAGCATATAACATAAAATACATAATAAAATGATATACTCAATGTT
Organism: Amphiduros pacificus; assembly: GCA_949316495.1. NCBI lineage: Eukaryota > Metazoa > Annelida > Polychaeta > Phyllodocida > Hesionidae > Amphiduros > Amphiduros pacificus. Next base: position 26,524,126 of record OX439011.1, read on the forward strand.
GACTTCTTGGCCAACTTACTCAAAGATTATAATTCAAACTGAACACAGCTTCGTAGCCTAATTATAGACCTACTGTAGAATAAAGTAAGATTTGAATTTTTTTTGTAACACGGATGGTTCCTTTTTTGACAAGCATTGCCGACAGGCAATGCTTGTCAAAAAAAAGGAACTATCTGTGTTATTCTGTGATCGGTACGATCATGGGAAATGGGTAGTCGTTTCCTGTGGGTTGTAATTCGGTTTTTTCTGTGGTCATAATTGTTAAAGCAACTGACGCCACTGTGGAGTGTTCGTCGTCTGCTTGCGAAAGATTCCAATTCGCGCATGCGTCCGGCGAATGAATACATATCTAAAAGAAGTGAACAAAAGAAAAGAAGTGCGTCATGTAAACAAAACAGAACGTTCAAAAACAATGTTGTTATGCTCGTCTATCGTTGCATAAAAATATCCCTTTAAATTGCTTGGAAATGCTTCCCAATCGATAGAACAAGGAATTTTAAGTAAGTTTAGTTCAAATTTGGTGTAAATCGGACAATTAGAACAGAAATGACATGCAAAAGTCGGATCGATGATTTGCGATAGCGCCTGATCGATAATTGAGAAACTTACGTAATCGAGCATGAAAAGGCACATCTTTGCAAAAAGTTGTGCTAGAAAAATCGTTCATATACCAAATTAAATGTTTTTAAAAGATGAATAAAAATAATTTCAACTACCCCATCAATTTGCAATGATCGTTTATGTTTAAATGATTTTGTTGTTTGTTGTAATTTTTGTTTTGTTTGTTGTAATTTTTGTTTTGTTTGTTGTAATTTTTGTTTTGTTTATTGCAATTTTTGTTTTGTTTGTTATTTTTTTCCCCATCCGTGTTACATGTGGAGCACCACTTTTTCTTGTTTAAATGGATTCTGGATTCTGGACGTTCCTCTGTTGCTAAAGCTTAATGAAATATATCAAACAACACAGAACATTTCTCACCTTACTAAATCTGTGTTTGGTTTGTTTGTTTCTTTCTTATAATATTAATTTGATCTATATAGCACTGATACCAATGCTTGTCCATAACACTTTTCAGCATAGTGTCTCAGGAAAGGTGCATTATTAAGTGTGACTTAAAGATATTATCTGATGCACGAGTCCTAACATCATTAGGAAGATCGTTCCATAGCTTAGGGGCAATTACTGGAAAGTCTATGGGCCTGAGGTGTTAATGTGGGTCTGGGGAATTATCACCAACCTCCTCTCATTCTGCTTAATTTTCATTAAACCACTGCAATATCTTGTCAGCAACCTAGAACTGTTGTGAAGCACTTCTCACGGGAAATGAATGCTCAACTTGACAATTTCTATATCCCAATAAGAAAAGAGATATTACTTCCTCAGTGATAAGTCTTGATAAAAAACGGCTTGCACATGTGGTATGGCTTGTTTATCACATACCTACATTGCTGCCCCAATATTAGCCCATTGGAGCCTCATTTTAAAACCTGGGCCGTGTGGGGTTATGAAGAATGGTAAACATTTGTTTACTTCAAATAGAACTCAAAATATGAAAGGCCATTATTTTCATATTGGAAATGTATGGAATGCATATGGCAGAACTGAATCAATTGTGGTATTTTCTATCTCTGCATTATTTACCATTAACTCAAAATAAATTGACAAAAGCAACAAGTCCACAGCCTAATTGTCCCTGGCCATGGTCCAAATCTGCACAAAGATGAAATATGCAAAACCTGCAATGTGTCTGCTGGGTGCTGGCCAGCCAATCACAACTCACCATTTCATTTCCTCCTGTTTGCTGCCAATGCAATGTACATTCCAGCACTTGAGCTAAACATCTATTCAGTCACGGATGATCATGACCAAATAAGGTCATGCATGATCATCGCATGACTGTACTGTGTCACAAGTGAGGTATGACCAAATAGTGCCACACAACTGCTATGTGTGACCAGGTGATGTACCCGTGTGTGACTTTATTTAGTCGCAATTCTGCATGACCTTATATATGTTCGACTCAAACTGCTTGGCATGTCACTGTTGTCTCACATCTGTTATCTTGTCTATGGGCTTAGTGAAGCAGGGATCTCTGCCACCAAAATCATGTCCTCATTTGAATATTTTTTGTCTTATCTGCAATTTGTTTATAAGCTGTGGCTAAATATGTCTTGGGTAAAGTATAATACAGCTCAAAGATGCCCTTGCATGACCATATCATGCATGACCATATCATGCATGACCATATCATGCATGACCATATCATGCATGACCATATCATGCATGACCATATCATGCATGACCATATCATGCATGACCATATCATGCATGACCATATCATGCATGACCATATCTTTGCAGTAAAACTGCCTGATATGACTCTAATGCTGTCAAGCAAAACAAATGCATAGTCAGACAAAACCAATGAACAATCAAATAGGCAAAACCAATGAACAATCAAATAGTCAGGCAAAACCTATCAACAATCAAATAGTCAGGCAAAACCTATCAACAATCAAATAGTGAGGCAAAACCTATGAGGTCAGCAAGGGGCATGACCTCCTCATTCTGATGGGGGTTGAGGTCAGCAAGGGGCATGACCTCATTCTGATGAGTGTTGAGGTCAGCAAATGGCATGACCTCCTCATTCTGACGGGGGTTGAAGTCAGCAAGGGGCATGACCTCATTCTGATGGGGGTTGAGGTCAGCAAAGGGCATGACCTCATTCTGACGGGGGTTGAGGTCAGCAAGGGGCATGACCTCATTCTGATGAGGGTTGAGGTCAGCAAGGGGCATGACCTCATTCTGACGGAGGTTGAGGTCAACCAGAGGGAGCAGAGTTTTGGTTTCAAAGCAACTGAGCCCCCACAGATTCAGCCATAAGTTGTGTGGCCAAATTACTGGGGTATTTTTATCCAAATGGGGTGCATAACCCATCTAAGCATGTCCAAATAGGCCACAAAACTACTGAGCAGTACTGACTGAGCCAAGGAGTGGTTGTCCAATTTTGCCAAATGAGGCGCCAAACTGTTGACATGAGCCTGATCATGTCCAGTATGAGCTACAAAATTGATTGGGTGAACATAAGAACACAATGGTCATGTTGGTCTCAATATGCAGGATAGAATCAATATCTGGCTCTGAGATTTAATGGAACTACAATAATTACATTAATTACAGAGTTTAATTACGAATAATCCAGCAAAAGATAATCCAGCTTTTATTGAGCTGAATTTTGTTATATCTTGTCCAGGATTTATTCACATCCAGCAGAGATATTTAAACAGAGATTGGAAACAGCAGGTCTGGCACTAGGTGTCAGTGCGGTGCACCATCCAACTCAGACATGCAACTGTTGTGGATCAGCGATAAATAGCTTTGCATTTATTACACAAATTCTTCCATTCTAATGTCATTGATGTACGATTAACATAGATATGTGAAAAGTAAGTAATTCTCGTAATGTAGTATTTACTGTGGCGACGGTGAGATCAGTTCAACTGAGCGATAATGCAGAACTTCAGCTTCTTTCCAATCTCTGTATTAAGTGTCTCTGCATCCACATAAATCTCAAGGTTATACAACACATCAAGATGCATACATCCCTTCTTCTAAAAGGCCAGGAAATCAAATTTGTGTTATTGAGAGTGCGGGAATGTGGTCGTATATGACTCAGATATGTCTCAATCATATCAGTCAAGGTCATCTGGGCCGGAGGCTGTGGTTGTTATATTTGTATAATGATGGCAGGAAAAAAGACCTTGTGTTTGAATTGCACCTCGCTATATATACAGTGTGTAACTTGTGTTGTGCATACATCATGCTTGGAGCATCAGGTAATGGTTTACTCAGTGTTGAGAAAGGTCGTATCAATCAATTCAGGGCAATGCCTCCATCCTCCCGATAAAAATCTGCTCTTCTCACAGTTTGAGTCAAACACCTATTGGGTCACGCAAAAACATGACCAAATAAGGTCACGCAATTTGCCTGAATACATTATATCACATGAGGGATGCATGACCAAAATTGAGTGGCCATACCACCTGCCTTGCATGACAAAACAGTGTTTTGCTCAAACTGTTTATAGTACATAAAAACATTATATCTTGAAAAACAGGCAATGGATTAAATTTAATCGGTGCATCAAATTAAAAAGGAAAAAAAACCGCCTCATCTGACATCAGACACCCAGGGCAATGGATGACTCCATCATCTAGATGAATGGCGGATCTTAACCACGGCATTGCTATGAGCGTGGCAGCAATATGGCTGCTGCCTCCCGCCCCCAGGAATACTGCAATATTGATCGGCTCTCCATTTCAATTCACGGCTCTAATGCCTCTGCCAGCAAGAATAAATGTACACCTTCTAGCAGTGCTAGCGATAGCAGTCCGGACCAAACACTGGATTCCTCCAGGATAGAAGTGAACATCTGAGACTATGTTCAGAAATTACATTTTCGGGGGAATATATTGCAGGGTTCTATTTCTTCTTTCCTTGTCAGTTTAAATGATTTTTTTTCCAGTCTGATAATCTCTCAGAGCCGAACATTTATTCGGTCATGCATAAACTTGACTCGATAACGTCAAATAATGTTGAACTCGATAACGTTAGGAGAATTTGTCCGGTCGCACACAGCTGTTTGTGGCACTGATAGGTCCCACCAATGTACAGGCCACGGCTCAGAATAAACAAATACACAGTAGCAGCCTGGACAAGTCCGTTATTCAGAAACACGGAGAGCATTCCCCATTCTTGCATTATCATTTGTACTATACTAAACAGAGGTAGTTAATCCTCTGCATACCTCTGCCCCCAAAGTCCTGACTTGCAGCCAGTACCGGCCGCACATCAGGAATATTCCAAATATCAAAAAAAGTGAACATTCATGACATAATTTTGTTTCAATCTTGATTTAATCTGTGATATTTATCTTCAGAATAACCATTTTATCATCTCCAGGCAGATTAACCTAATTCCTTTGTAAATCAGTGCACTAACCCTATTTTTAACCTTTATTTCTCTATCAGAAATGGAAGTTCTGTATCCTTCAGCATTCTCTGTGAACATGACACATTTCTCTCATTACGGCGACTGCCATTCAACTGAACTTCAAAGAAACCATTCAAGCCGTGGGTCAAATATCTCCATGGAAACAAAGGCCAATAATCTCCATGGAAACAGAGCCCAATTCATCATCCGTTTTTTACCTTCATAAAATCTGTGCGGTGTTTTTATAATGTGGCATCTCTAATCATCAGAAATAGACTGAGGTAACTGGTACCTGTATTGGCATTGGCTGTCTTTAAGATGTCCTTCGTGATGAGAAAACAGCATAAGTTTGTGTGCTCCAAACATTTGCTTCTGATGATCATGTAAACAGTACATTTCTACAATACATCATGATCATAGCACATTATAGTTTCTTTTTTAAAGAAATCTTTCTTGTTATGCCTTTTTTTACTTCAATGCAATGTGACACATGAGAATGGCCAAATATCCAGTGAAATTGTGAAATGGTGTTTATACCACCCATTCAGCAACAATGGCCATATCAGGTTCATTTTCAGACAATTTTTGAAATGACTTAATTGGATTAAATTTTATTTAACAGATCAAATGTTATTAAACAGATCAAATGCTATTAAACAGATTAAATGTTATTAAACAGATGAAATGTTATTGAACAGATCAAATGTTATTAAACAGATCGATTGTTATTGAATAGATTGATTGTTATAAAACGTTATTATTACAATGTTTTGACTGGCTTGACATTAATTGCTTTGATTACTGACCCAAGTCTTCAGATCTGATGGCCTATAACATAAAACAATGAAAATATAGCAAATATTCACTTAGGTCAGGGCCAGCAAAAGTTTTGAGCGACTGGCCCCTACTGGCCTGGAGGCTCCAAAAAATCCTTCAGGGCAACCAAGAAAGCCAGAGCTTAATGTCAAACCCTGCTTATAGCCCTGGCTTAGTCCTGATATCATATATCATCTTTTCTCCGATGTGCTTTTCTTGAAGCTAGTTATAAACAATGTCGGTTGAAATCTGATCCATACAAGACATTCAGCGCCAAAATATTGTTTGCTATATTCATCAGTTAGAGCCAGAAATGTATTGTGTCACGCGAAAAATGACACATATCCTGATTACCATTGTGCAGCTTGATCTAGTCAGGCAATGCAGTTACACAGTCACACAGTTTTGGTCAGTCGTACGCCATACCTAATATCATCACCCCATGCATGTTATATGATCACGTTTATGTGTGACCCAAAAGACGTTTGGCTTCAACTGTTCATTATGCGAATGGGCACCAAAATAGTGCTCCAGATGATATATATAAAAAATAAATATATCTCATATTGAGACTAAAAACATCTCATAATTCTCTTTCTGTGATATTTATATTTTCTAAAGGAGCTCTTTCACTTTTCATATTTAGTAACTTGTAACTTAAGTTACTTTAGTGACTTATAAAATGATTATCATCAACCAAAGCTTGCATCTGCACTATTGATTATCTTCCTGAATAATATTATATGATATATTACAGACTATTGGTGTGATCAGAATAGCTGTGGCTATAAGAATTTGTCAGAAATCGATGCCTGTTGAAAAACAATTTTTTAAATAATATTATACTCATATTTTCCTTGCAATAATTGTTAGGTCTATTTTTCATTGATTTTTAACCCCATTCTTTGCTCATGAGGGATTTCTATTGAATTATTTACCGGACTTTAGCATCAAAGAGAACATGTGATGCCCAGTCGGTCTGGCACGGTACATTAAACATGTTCACTGGTGAAACAATCTGGGTGCCCAGGATCCCCCAGGATGTGTGTATCTGTCGCTGTGCATTCAACACGTTCACTGGTGAAACAATCTGGGTGCCCAGGATCTTCCAGGATGTGTGTATCTGTCGCTGTGCATTTAACACGTTCACTGGTGAATCAATCTGGGTGCCCAGGATCCCCCAGGATGTGTGTATCTGTCGCTGTGCATTCAACACGTTCACTGGTGAAACAATCTGGGTGCCCAGGATCTTCCAGGATGTGTGTATCTGTTGCTGTGCATTTAACACGTTCACTGGTGAATCAATCTGGGTGCCCAGAACCTCCCAGCCTATTTGTGTTTGGCACAGATCAGAGCTTCCAATGCTTAAATCACTTTGCAACCTTCAAAACTGCTGGCGTTAACAGAACCCTGTCCTTCGTAAAAGAACAATATTGTCATAATTTGTTATTGAACTAAATATATAATGTAGGACCTTTACGCATGTGACAAATAGAGCCGAAAATAGAGCCGAAAATAGAGCCGAAGATAGAGCCGAAGATAGAGCCAAAGATAGGGCCAAAGATAGAGCCGAAGATAGAGCCAAAGATCAAGCAAAAGATTGAGCCAAAGATTGAGCCAAAGATTGAGCCAAAGATTGAGCCAAAGATCAAGCAAAAGATAGAGCCAAAGATTGAGCCAAAGATTGAGCCAAAGATCAAGCAAAAGATCAAGCAAAAGATAGAGCCAAAGATAGAGCCAAAGATAGAGCCAAAGATTGAGCCAAAGATAGAGCCAAATGTGACTCATGACTTCATTTGATCATGTGGCTGCAAATAATTCACACGATTCACAATATAGATGTCTAAGACCTTATGAGGTCATATTTTGTGTCCAACCAAATAGATGTTTGGCTTTGGATTGACTGTTTCGAGTCTAAGAGGCCAGCGTGACCCTATATGTTCACAGTCAATCTGAACAGGCTTCCCAGCCTAATTTGCTTGTGACTGCCTACGTATGCAAACCTGACTGCAGAGATCACGGAGAACCTATATCACAGCAGTAAAGGTTCAGAGGACAGGATGGTGGTTATACTCCAGTCTTTATATAGACTGCTCATCTCTCTCCAAGGCTGAAAGTCTGCTCTCGCGTTCATACCAATATCTCAGGCCTATATACACTGTGACTTAATAAGAACACTGCAAATACGGCAAGAATGGTCAAGCACACACACGCGCACTGTGACTACTCAATTAGTGTGCTTTAAGTATAGCTACCGTAATTATACGGTGACACAGAACTGATACTGCAAATGTTGTCAGAATGACAAAATATGATGCAACTTGACTGGAATACTTTAAGAATAGTTAAATATACTGTGATATAGAACTGATATTGCAAATACTGCCAGAATGACAAAATATACTTCAACTTCATTGTTAGGCTGACAGAATGGTCAAATGCACTACACTAAATTAGAATACTCTCAGAATAGCCTAATATGCTGTGAAAGAATTTAGCAAGAGCTCATCCAACAAGAAACAAGAACTGACAATAATTTGTTTGCTTGTTTGGAGTTTAACATCCCTTTCAACATTATTTCAGTCATTTCGTGATGAGACCTACTTTTAGCAGATATAGTGCTGCCTCACTGAATTGTCATGTTGTAGGTCTTTGACATGACAACCCACCCGGTCACAGATTTACAAGGACAACGGGTTAACCCTTTAGGTACGGGCCTCAGCTCATATGGGAAATTGTATCATAAGATCAATCTCGGCATGGCCGGGGATCGAACCCATGAGCTTTGGATCACGACAGAGGAACTGGTACTAATAAGCTGGCACTCTAACCAACCTTTTGATCACCACAAATTGGTGCTAAAGAACTTGTGCTCTAAATCTAACCAACTGTGCCATGGCCCATGTCCTCATGACAACAGTAAACAATTTATTTCGGACGACCTATGAATTCTGTACACCGAACAATATAGTGCAGTCCAGAAAACATCTGGGAAAGACACCTGCACTGTAAGTTTTGAAAAATCAGAAAAAAAGAGCCTTTTGTTCAGCAATCTTGTTTCCTTATTCAGAAATGTGTTAACATTTCAGCTCAGTCATTCACTCTATTGTTGAGCAAGGAAAACATTAATCATTCAAGACAACTTCCATCCAAAGATGACTACTTTTTTCAAGATTCATGAGAACTTCTATTTGGCATAGACTGCGTTTGGTTTTTTTTTGGCTGGGCACTACAAGCAGAGGGTTATCAATATTTCATTGTTATCTCTGCAGGGAACTGCCATGCTGGTCCAGTGAGTTAGAATAATAGACTGGTACCATGTAGGAACCAAGCCACAGAATTATGCAGTATCACATCAAGCCAACCATTCCAGGTTTTACATTAACAGTGATGAAAGTCAGCATTCAGGAAAAAACCTGAAACCCTTAAATAATAACCTGAAGATCCCCTACCCCCTTTCAGACATGTCATTTTGGATGTTTCAGACTGAGTTCAGACCATTTGAATTTCACATTTGAAGAAAAAAAACCTGAATTCAGGTTATTTCCTGAAGACTTTCATCACTGTATTAACCACTTGCCCAGTTGCCCATTGGTGTTTTTCACCCACCTGGCCAAGTAAGGGCAACTAGATTTCTTTCTTTCTTTTTTATATAGCAAAAGCAGTTTTTTTTATTGGCTTCATTTATTTTTTGAGTCAGAGCATGTGAAAAAGTTGTCAGGGCAACAAGATTACATGCCCAGCAGACAAGTGCCTGGAACTGTTTGCTAACAGAATTCTCACAACTTGAGTTTCAACATTTATGATCCATCAGGTATATCCTTCATGTACAATGCATGCTGGGAAAGGGTTATAGTCATGACAGTTAATATGATGACTACCATTCTGTATGCTGTGAAGGCAGTACACTAATATTTTTGCAACAAACGCACATACAGAACAAATTTCAGTTTGGGAATCTTGAAAAGAATTAAAAGACTTTATGGGTGCAACAATCTGACTGAAATCAAATGACATATCAGTCAACATTTTTTGCAACTATGAGCCAAGCATGCATGTCTACAAAGGTGTCATATGCCTGACAGAATGTAACACACCAGATTCATGAAAGAATTTTAGAAGTATTCCTAAGTGTGTCATGTTTAACTGGCCAATTGGCACAGCATTCAAACTGAGACCCAGGGATTCCTAGTTCAAATCCCAACCGGTTACTGACAAGTCTTATGGGCAGATATTGTTTGAAATCAGAGTTGTATAAATGTTACTTTTAGTTTTTTAAACATAATTATCTATTTGTGAGAAGCTGAACACCAATGCAGTAAAAAAATGTAATATACCATAAAATTGTTTTATGAAATTTTTATGTAAAATTTCTTTTCTTGTTATCTCTATTACCTTTGATTTTATCTCAAATTACTTATGTTTTATCTCAAATTACTTATGTTTTATCTCAAATTTCTTTTGTTTTCAGCTCAAAATTCTTTTGTTTCATTTTAAATGTCCTGGGGAACCAAATACAAGAAAATAACCACAAGAAAATACCATCCCACAAAAAGCTGGAAGCCTGAAGCAATCATACTGTTTGCCTTCCTTGCCTAGTTTGGCTGAACAGCCAGCCTGTCTGGCACATCCAAAAACCATCTACAGGGGGATACACTACTCTTTAAGGCAACATACATGTACATATCTACCAACAATTTTACTGTGCCTAATAATTTTTTGAATCACACCGATGAAAACATTTTTATAATCTTAAATCACTGAACTGAAAGGTGATAACAGAACAAAAACATCAAAATATTATATGAAATCACTGGTTTTGCCGAGTATAGATTTTCAGTGAAGAAGCAGAGCTGGAAGGCTGAGGACGACACAGACGAGGCCAGTGTCAGCCGGCAGTGTATCACCCTCAACATCCAATTACTACGCTCCTAATCTCTGCGGCTGTCTCGTCAGTAGAGGCCGAACATCTATCTGATCATGCAGTAGAGGATCATACAAAGCCATGCAGAGCCACTGCATGATAACGTTGTGACACACAGGAGGCATGCATGACAATACTGTGCCACACAAGAGGTATGCATGACAATACTGTGGCACACAGGAGGCATGCATGACAATACTGTGCCACACAGGAGGTATGCATGACAATATTGTTCTACACAGGAGGTTTGCATAACAATATTGTGCCACACAGGAGGTATGCATGACAATATTGTCCCATACAGGGAGCATGCATGACAATATTGTCCCATACAGGGAGCATGCATGACAATATAGTTACGTCATGGCAAATGGTCATCACATGCACATGGCATTATTTGTCATGCACAGTTGTTGTATGACCCTATTTGATCAAACATTTCTCATGTGTGGCACAATATAGTTCCTATCTAATTTGGTCAACTGCTTCATTATAAGCCTATTACAGGTAACTATCTCGCCCCATTGAAAACAAAATCCTAGAAGTGCACAAAAATAATCACAAGCGCACAAAATCCAAGCATTAAAAAAAAGAAAAGAAAAAAAGATGGTAATCTGTAATCGCATTATATTAGTGATTTGTACCAAGCTTCAAAGCAACCTTTATTAGGCCACAGGTGTGCTCATGAACAGGTTGGTAACATGCCAAACAGATTGAAGATATTAAGATATGAGTCAGGATTCCTCTCTGGTCACACAGAGCTATATACAGGCCCATACATATTGGGTCATACATAATCTAAGCATGACCATGCTTGACCAATCTATGCATGACCAATTTAATCATGACCAATCTAAGCATAACCATTCTAAGCATGACCAATCTAAGCAAAACCATTCTTAGCATGATCATTCTAAGCATGACCATTCTTAGCATGACCATTCTAAGCATGACCAATCTAAGCAAGATCATTCTCAGCATGTTTGTGATACTGAAACTTTATTATTCTTATTTGTTTTTTTTAAAATATCATTTTATGTGACATTGAGGCTTTTTTGTTATTCTAATTTGCTTAAAGAAAATATTTTCTTGATTGGCCAGAAGATATTCATTTTCTCTTGAAATGGACAATATTTTGTTCACCCCCTGGTATAAACCAGTATCTGCATAGGACAGTCCATGACCTTGGGAAATAACAAAAACTCCCTGCCTTTTCCCTGTCAGTGTCATTACTGGTGTCAATATTGGTGTCATATTACTCTCTCAGCATTCTATTTCTGGGAAAAGATTTGACTAGTTTCTGTTTAGTTTGTGTGGTGTTTTATATTCAACATTATTTCAGTCATTTCGTGATGAGACCTACTTGTAGCAGATATAGTGCTGCCTCTTTGAATTGTCATGTCACAGGTCCTTGACATGATAACCCACCTGGCCACGGATTTACAAAGACAATAGACTAATCCTTCTGGAATGGATCACAATTCATATATGAGAAAATGCAGCACATGCAGTACAGCCAAGAATAGAACCAACTTCTTGTGCTCTTACCAACTGCATCAATGACAAAGGATTTGTTTCTGTTCAGAGGACCTTGTGAAATCTTCTCATTCAAGCCACACAAATAATTCCTAGTTTTAGTTTTGTGCTCAGCAAATGAACCTGACTGCATGTGTACTGACTCAGAGTTCAGAAACTCGTTTATTTAACTTATTTATTTGTCATTTGGCCCCTTGTCTGATCATACAATTAGGATGTATTTGATAAAAATTGGAATCTTGCAGTGTTAATTAATCCATTATTACCACGAGCCAGTGAGAATGCCATTAGGACAAAACAAAGGCCACTAATGGAGCAGCCACCACACCCCCTTAGTAGCACACCGTTGCTGAGTGGTATTACCCCCCCCCCCCCCCCGGGGGGGGGGGGGGGGGGGAGGGGGATGGGGGTCCACTTCAGCATCTATCATACACCACAATGCTTCAATACTGATCATTGCATGAACCTCTGTGTCACAATCCCTACTGTTGCATAATACATTCTATTGGCAAGGTGAGGACCAGATGCCCAATATCCCATCCTGGGTATAATATATATAGCACCTGTATTGATCATCAGTACAGGTAGAGCCCATATTTCTATTGAATACACCTGTATTGATCATTAGTACAGGTAGAGCCCATATTTCTATTGGATACATATATATATGCATTGACATGCACTGTGATGACCATAGTAAATGGCTTACAAAGTATAGGCAAGGTGAACAGTTTAAGCCAAATACCTGTGTATGGGTCTAGGCCTTATGAAGTATATGCTTACCTTGTTTTAGATTTATCAAACTCCTTGTCACTGACTATGGCACAATTGGTTAAACTTAATTCCTCAGTCGGGCACCGGGCTACTTTCATAGTCTACAAGAAAAGAAAAACCAAAATATGATGATGTTTTCAATGAGAAGTAGTAAATGTGTTGTCACTTAATATATCAAATTTGATAAGTTGGAGCCAAACATCTATCTGGTCACACATAAATATGTCTAAACAAGGTCACGCAAGGTATTCGTGTGATCATATTGTGCCACATACAAGGATTGCGTGATCAGATAATGCCATGCAAAAATAATGCGTGACCTGAGAAAGTCATATGATGGCAATGCAGGACCTTTATCCATGACCATATAGATGTTTGGTTTGAACTGATAAGTTCCTAGTGTGAAGAGTGACAACCTCAAGAAGATTCCTGGGTGTCACATGCAGACAACAGGCTCTGAATATCAATGGAAACTTCCATATTCAGTGTCAAAGACAATGACTTTTACTATGGATAGGTTGCTCTGCAAACCATAGAGATGGGCTGACCATTGTATTTTTGCTGTTTTTTCTTTTGTTTTGTTTTTTTCTTTTGAATGTTTCCTTGAAATGCCTGTGCATTGCTATAGAAATGATAATTATTTTATTAACACAGATAGTTCCTTTTTTGACAATCATTGCCAACAGGCAATGATTGTCAAAAAGGGAACTACCGTACTCACTCGAATATAAGACAAGATTTTCGTACCCAAACCTTCAGTTAATATTGGGGGGTCATCTAATACACTAGGGCAACCTGTGGACGGTGAAATACGGCAAGAATAATGGACTTTATCAGCGTGAAAAGTAAATAAACTTCACTCATACTGTCCTGCTACAAACTCCCACAACTGCGATATAATTAATATCTTTGGCACAACTGCGATATAATTAATATCTTTGGCGTAATATACACATAGAAATATTTTACTATGTCTCAATAGTAGTCCACCTTCATTTAATAAGTGTAAATTGTGCAAAAGTCGGAGAAAATGTCAGTTTGCCATTGAGAACTCTGACCACTAGTTTCAGATTGGAAGATCAATGTTGACAGACAGACAGAATGACTGGATCTCTGAAATTCAGTGAACAATTCATTCTCAATTGCAGAGCATGAAACAGTACACTGTTAAACTTTAAGAAACAGGGAACCTTCATATCTACATTGCATAAAATTCCTTCTTTTATGATATAACTATTGTTCTCAATATGCAAGATTAATGAGATAATGAGATTTGACCATGTCATTTTTGACAATGCATCATAGACTGGGGGTTAATTCACTGAATACTGGTGGTCAGCTAAGTGATTAGAAGTCTTCACTTCTAATCACTTAAACCAAATATTAATGAAATGATTAGAAGTGAAGATTTCTAATCAATTCATTAATATTTGGTTTAGAAGGTATTTTTCCAACCTGTCAAATAGATCTGCCAAAAAGGGATGGAATGTATGTTAAGTATCGATCAGCTGATCAACACAACAGTGACAACACCCCCCCCCCCCTCCCACCCCCCTTCTTTCCAGAACATGCATTCAACTTTAAATTTAATCATGTTAACGTTAGCAGTAAACACCACAACGTTATAACACAGTGTTCTTTGAAACACTGTTCTTCCATCCATCCATTGGCAAATTTAAGCCACAAAGTGATTCTATATTTTTAGGACCAAAATCACAGATTATCGCCCAAGGTTTCCGCCTACTTTGGGGGCGCCTCGCACCGGGCCGCCTCTCAGCATCGCCGCCTCCGCCTCCTGCATCCGCCGGGCTGCTGATCGGTCCTCAAAATCCATTGGATTTGATAAATTATTTTTAGGCTCTTCTGAGTTCCCGAAGCCGAATAGCTTCCCCAAACCTGACATTGCAGCGTGTGTGGTGTTTTTCTCGGTTCTACCCGTACTAACAAACACGCGTATACTGTGAAATGCGTGCAAATTTGATTGACAGCTGTATTTGTACACTCACCCGACCCGCCATGTTGGAACTTCCACCGTGGACACAATTAATGACGTCACCCACAAGTGGGGATACACAGTCATTCGGATTCACCATCTATTTTTAGAACATACATGCCCACAGTAGTCAGGGGCGATCCATTTGATTTTTGTGGGATGGGGTGGGAGATTTTGGAAAAAAAAATTTATTCACCCACCCCATCCCAGAAAAAAAAATTATTCATTCACCCTACCAAAGAAAAAAATTTTATTCATCCACCCTACCAAAGAAAAAAAATTTATTCATCCACCTCCTTCCAGTTTTTCTATCTTCTATATGGATTGCTTGAAATGAAGGATCAGAGTCTGGGGAAGCAACAAGAAAAAAAATTTATTCACCCACCCCACACCAGAAAAAAAAATTATTCATCCACCCTACCAAAGAAAAAAAAATTATTCATCCAGTACTGCTGTCCCACCCCACCCCACAAAAATCAAATGGATCGCCCCTAACTGTCTCTCACTGTTGTAACAATCTCTCTCTTGTGCAGCTATTTCTCACTGATGCAGCTATTTATCTCTCATTGTTGTAACTGTCACATACTGTTTGTTACTATCTCCCACGTGCGCCTCTGCAGCTCTCACCTATGGCTATGCAGCTGTTTCTGACATGTGCAGCTGTTTCTCACATGTGCAGATATCTCACTGTTGTAACTCACTTGTGCAGCTGTCTCACTCGTAACTGTCTCTGTAATTATCTCTCATGATTTTAACCCGCGGAGGCTGGGATGGAACTGAAAACCACAGAGCCTGATTTAGGGGAATATTCTATCATTATTGGCACCCTGATTTAGGACTAGCTGAAATTTGGTACCCTGATATAGGACTAGCTGATTTTTTTATACCCTCACTTAGGGGTGATGCAGAAGGAGGAGATTTGGAAAAGGGGATTGTGATCCCTGTTTTAGGGAAAAATTAGAAAAAACAGTACCCTGTTTTAGGGAAAATGATAAAATATCTTAAGGTCTATAATCCACAATCAGTCTGAAGCATCTGGGGAGAACTTCGTGTGGTCTCGTATATTTCCGTAACTGCCTTCGGCTCTGGGGGATTCCAGGATGAGAGTGAGGCTATGACGCCAGTGGGGGGTATTTCCCATTCAGCACACATGGCGGACAAACCAAACGATAACAGAGGCAGGTGGTCTTCTCTGTCATATATTGTTAAAATGTTAATATGTCATAATTATGCAACATCCTGCTAGCACAGTATATAAACTCTAACTGTCAATGAATTCAGACTGAATATTATGCAACTCTTCAATTGATAAGAAATGTTCTCCAACCATCGGCAAAGCCCAGATAGGTGATATAAGTCGCCAGCTGCAAAAACTGAGTCGAAACTACCGTTTAAACGGGTTCAATTTAAATAATAAAAAAATAAGACCAGCTGGTTAAGTTTACTTTTTCTGTGCTAAATTAACAAATAACATTACTTTGAACACATTTAAGCCAAAAAAACATAAGTCTGTCCCAGTTTTTCATTGTGGATTATAGACCTTAACCCGTCTTAGGGAAAATATCAGCGAAAAGGACCCTATTTAGCCCAGCTTCCCCAGTAACGCTGACTATGAGAGTACCCCCCTCCCCCCCCCTGCGGGTGCAGCTGTCTCTCCCTTGTACACCTATCTCACTGATAATAGAACTCTCTCTCACATGTCACTGACATGTGCAGCAATCTTTCACTTATGCAGCTGCCCGGGTGCAGCTGTCTCTCACGTATGCAGCTATGCAGCTCTACTGTAGCTATCTCTCACTTATGCAACTGTCAGCTGAACTGTCTTTCATTTTTGCAGTTATCTCTTACTGCTGTAGCTATATTGTTACCCACTAATGGAGAGTATCCGTCGTTGGGGGACGTGGACGGGGGATCAATACTCTACCAATTAGATAGATACTCTAATCTGTCCTACTCTATCGTACTGTACTGTACTTGTTAACCCTAGCTCGCTGACTCGCTGGCTGTGAGTTTGGGCACGGATCCTAGCTATCATGTCATACCCTCATATAAATGACGGGAAGTAAGGACTGCAGACACAGGATATACACAGTGTAATAGTTACCTTTATTCAGTGCTGTGATCCCTGCTTGTCTGGCTAGGCCGGCATGGCAATGAGCGAGGCATATGAATTACCAACTTTGCATGATACTTATGAAACCCTGACTATATGCTAAACACCCAAGTCTATGTGGTCATGATACTGAGAGTCATGGATCTTCCGTGGCAAGTGGTCGTTGATCTCCTTCTTGGCTCCTAGACTGTGGTCTGACTCTGTGCTCTGTGTGACTGCCCTGCATCTACTTCTGAACCCGGATCCACGGTTGCGCGTCTCTTTTAAGGGGCCACTCCGCGTCATCTGTGGGGGGGTTGCCTACGTGGCTTCCTCATGCGTCATCAGATGGACTCGTCCTGCCTGCGTATCTAACTTCGGCTCGTCCGTCTTACACGTGACTTTCACGGAGTGGTGGTTATGGTGACTCATCAACCATCAGTATCGTGCATTATTGTCTATGAATGTTTATGTATTTCTGAGAGTCTCTGGGTGTGTATTCTATATCCTACAATATCTCACTTGTGCATCTATCTCTCACTGCTGTAACTATCTTACTTGTGTAGCTATCTTTCACTGCTGTAACTATCTCTCATTGCTGTAGCTATCTCACTTATGTAGCTGTCTCACTTGTGCAGCTATATCTCACTGCTTTAACTGCTGTCTCTCACCTTTGTATTTATTTCACACTGATGTAGCTGTCTCTCTGTTGTAACTGTCTAGTACTCTTGTAACTATATTGTTACGTATGGTTTGTAACCGTACTGGTGTATGGGGAATGTCTCCGTCGTTAGGGAACGTGGACGGGGATCAGAGATATGATACTCGCTGGCTGTGAATGGGGGCTCTTAACCTAGCTACCCTATCTGCCTATATGAGTTGGAAGGTAATAAGGACTGCAGACACAGAGTATATAATGCACAAGGATCTCCTTTATTCGGTGCTGTATACACTAGTCTGGCTAGGTCGGCATGGCAAAGAGCGAGGCATATGAAATACCTGAATGCATGATACTGACAAAGTCCTGAGGATGCATAAAACACCCAAGTCTATACAAGTGTGGCTGTCACGATGCTGAGTGTCGTGGATCTTCTAGGCAAGTGGATTCTGGCTCCTGAGTAGCGATTTCGGGGCCTTTTTAAGGAAAACTGAGCATCTGTGTGAGGGCTGCCTGCGTAGCGTCTTCTCCGGCTTCGGGGCTGCGCATGTCCTGCCTGCGCGGCTTAGAGGATCACGTCATCTCTATTTGGGGCGAGTAATGCGTCTCCTCGGCCTGCACTTATTGGCCTCAAGTAGCACTCAGTAACAGTATATGGTTTCTTGCCAAAGATCGTGATTGTCTATGATTGTCCATATATGTTTATAAGAGTCTATAGGTAGGTAATCTATATCCTACAATATCTCCCTTGTGCAGCTATCTCTCTCTGTTGTAACTATCTCTTACTCTTGTAACTATCTCTCCCTTGTGCAGCTATCTCTAACTGATGCAGTTGTCTCTCCCTCATGCAGCTATATCTCACTTCTGCATCTCTCACTCAAAACCAGAGTACATTACCAGTCATGGAGTAATAAGATGTCCAATAGCAGATCATGACCTGGTGTACTGTATGCGTGCCAGCAAACCACCAAAACGTGTACAATCTCACAGAACAGTAGAAACTAGGTGTTTCAAAAATTTTAATCAGGATGATTTTATAAAAGATCTTCAACAATGTCCATGGAGTACTATAGAAATATATGATAATGTAGATGACTCTCTAGCTCACTGGAGAGATCTTTTCATGGATATATGCAACAATCACTGCCCTGTGGTCTCTAGGAGAGTGAGAAAATGTTTTTTACCATGGGTGGATGCTGAAGTAATGAATGAATGAATGGTTTCTTTACGGCACATCGACACAATGAGGTCATTCAGTGCCAAAATAGTAAAAACAAAAACGTTATATTGACTAGAAACAAAATGTAAATGTTAATACAATATGTAGATAACACAAGAATTTATCATCAGCAATTATATAATATCAATCATATATTATAAAATGTATAATTTGTTTAAAAGACTTTATCAGTATGATGTTTTGCAGTTCTTGATAAATAAGTCGATGACATAAATAAACAAAAGCTCTGCCCTTAAAACTGATTATAAAGTCCTATGTGAGTTAAAAACGATACTATCACAGAAGTATCTACAGTATCAAATAACATATGTAAACCTTGTACATTAAAATATTGAGTTCGTATTTTATCAAAATCGATACACTCAATTAAAATATGTTTAATAGTCAAAGCCCTTTGACAACCAATGCATTCAGGTTGATCTTCACCTTTATGCTGAAGTAAGAGATCAGATAAAGCTAAAGCACTATTACCAAAAGGAGGCACATAAACACAACCTGGAGATATTGTGGAACATGTACAAACACTTCAGAAACAGTGTCTCTAATATGCTGAAAGCAGCTAAGAAAAAATATTACACAGAAATGATTATTGAAAATAAACACAAACCAAGAATGATGTGGAGATTTATCAGGGAGTTACTGCCAGGAAATTCTAAAAGGGGACCACCGGGCCTAGAAATTGATGGAAAAATAGTGACAGACAAAAAGTCAATGGCCCAGTGTTTCAATGAATTTTTCACATGTATTGGACGTCTGCTGGCAGAAAAAATCCCAAACATGGATTTCTCAGATGAATACCTACCAAAGGATTTACAAAATCAATTCAAATTCCCAATAGTCACACCGGAATTTGTTTCTAAACAATTGAAAAACCTACCTACAAATAAGGCAACAGGACTGGACCAAATTTCAGGAAAACTATTGAAATATGGGGAACCTGCTATTGCAACACCATTAGCCTATATCCTCAACCAGTCCCTGCAGCAAGGTCATTTTCCTGCCAGTCGGAAAAAGGCCAAAGTGATACCGGTCTTCAAGTCTGGCTCAGTCACAGACAAGAATAATTACAGACCCATATCAATTCTACCAGTATTATCCAAAGTTTTGGAGAGATTTGTTCACAGTCATTTCTCCTCATTTCTGGAAAAAAATAAACTTATAACATTGGTGCAATCAGGATTTCGTCGAATGCACTCAACATTGACATCACTCATAAATGTAACAGACAGATGGCTTCGGAATATTGATCAAGGACTAGTGACAGGCGTAGTGTTTATAGACCTCCGAAAGGCCTTCGACACGGTAAACTTTGACACTCTCCTGAAAAAGCTCCCTTATTACGGAGTGTCAGGTGTGGAGCTTGAATGGTTCTCATCATATCTTCATGGTAGAACTCAGAGTGTCATTGTGGATGGATGCCTGTCCGACCCATTGCCGGTCACAGTTGGTGTGCCTCAGGGCAGCATTCTGGGTCCACTGCTCTTCACATTATATGTGAACGAGCTGCCAAGTGTGCCCAATGAGTGCTTGTCCAGTATGTACGCTGACGACACAGAGGTGGAACATGCTACCAAGCCATGTCACATTAAACATATGGAAACTGTGATAAATAATGATATGGAAAAACTTCAAAAATATTTTCACTCAAACAAACTCAGCCTCAATGTGCCTAAATGTGAGTTTGTCCTTATTGGAACTCATCAAAGCTTGGCAAAATGTGAGGATATTACTATAAAAATTGGAGATGAAGTAGTACCGAAATCACAAAAAGCCAAACATCTTGGTATGGAAGTCGAGGATACTCTCAGATGGAGCTCACATATTGACAAACTAGCCAAAAAGCTGGCTTCCAAAATTGGCATACTCAGAAGAATCAGACACATAGTACCACATGGAACTCTTCTTCAATTGTATAATGCAATTGTCATTCCACACTTTGATTATGGCGATTAAATATTACAAACATGCACAAATAAGAACATGGACAAACTACAAAAGCTGCAAAACAGAGCCGCCAGAATAATCGGAGGGTATGACTCACGGAAACACCGCAATGATATGTACAAGGACCTTAAATGGCTATCGCTTAAAAACCGAATTATTATGCACAAATGTATAATGGTACATAAAAGTCTAAAAGGTCTGGCACCAAAATATCTCACAGATGAATTTGTTTATAATGACAATGTACATGGACTGAACACAAGATCAGCAAAGCTTTTGCATGTAAAAAAGTCAAAGACAGAATATTATAGTAGAAGCTTTGAAATAAGTGGGGCAAATGCGTACAATGCATTGCCAGCAAGTGTTAGAGAAGCAGAAACAGTAAATCAATTCAAAAGTAAATTGGAAGATCACTTGCTATCACAAAACCAATTTTAAATGTTTATCTACTTTTATGTGAAGTTTTTATCTGTACATAGTTTTAACATGAGTATGAAAGATGTGTAAATGTGAGAGGCGCTCAGCCTACATAAAATAGTTTTAACAACTAATTGTAGCCACTGAGGATAATAAATTTTATTGTATTGTATTGTATTGTATTGTAACTATCTCTCACTTGTGCAGCTGTTTCTCACTGATGCAGCTATTTATCTCATTGTTGTAACTGTCACATACTCTTAGTAACTATCTCTCACCTGTGCAGAATTTTATCTATCATTGTTGTAACTGTCTCTTACTGTAACTATCTCTCACTTATGCAGCTATCTCACCTGTGCAGCTGTCTCTCACTTGTGCGGCTGTCTCTTGTGTAGCTATCTCTACCTGTTGTAATTGTCTCTGTAATTATCTCTCACCTATGCAGCTGTCTCACCCTTGTACAGTTATGTCTCACTTATGAACCTGTCTCTTCCTTGTGCAGCTATCTCACTGATGCAGCTGTATCTTACTTGTGCAGATATCTCTCACTGATGCAGATATTTATCTCATTGTTGTAACTGTCTCATACTGTTTGTAACTATCTCTCACCTGTGTAGCATTCTCACCTATGCAGCGGTTTCTCACTTGTGCAGCTATCTCTCACTTATGCAGCTATCTCTCACTGCTGTAACTATCTCTCATTTATGCAGCTGGCTCACACTCGTGTAGCTGTCAAAGTAATGTCTGCATTTTATCTGTAAAATCCCCTTTGTGCAAAACCTAGTGGGACCTACACTGGCTCAATAATTAGGACAAAAATTAGGTCAAATTCCTGATGGTTGAAAACAAAGCCCAAATACAAAAATGTACTCATATTGGAGGTAATATTTCATATCTAATGTAGTTACGACAACAAATAAGTGAGAATTGTACCATTCATAATATGTTAAAATAATATCCCATCACATAAACTTGCAAACAAAAACTGAAGGCCTGGTGTCAAGTCCACCAGAGTGCAATATCATGATGTAACTATGAGATCACAGGCTCTTATCAGTGGCAAATTTAGCCAGCTGATAATGATAATAATAATAATAATAATAATAATAAACATTTAAAAAGTGCCATTTCAGACTATGTCTGCTCGCAGCGCTTTTCCAGATAATGATTAGTGTATAATGTGATACGATGCGGGTGGACGTGCGGGTGGACGTGTTTTCGAGGAGCTCCGTTTCCTGGAATATAAAATCGCATAGCTGACCCATAAATAATATTTTTCTATACCTAATCTTGACGGATATTAATAATATTCATCGGGATTAACACGTACAAGGAAAATATACAAATTCGACCGACGTAGGTACATTTCATCAGTGAAACAACAAATCGACTCTACAGCCATCGTTGGATCTGTATATATAAGCGTATATATACCACGTGCGTATAAACCTTATAGGAGGCGGCTATTTTCTGAATTATATAACGTACTACAGGGAAATTATTCTACTTTTGCAAATAAATAACTTGTGTTTACATAGTAGGTTTCTTTAAATATTTTGAGATTTTTGGGTCAGTACTACTGCGTATTTTATTTTTCCTGCTTTTCTATTTTTGGAAACAAAGGACCCGCATTGTATAGCGTCAGTGGGGTCAGTTGATATCATAAAGGGCAAATCCAGAAAATACATAGTAAATACCTTTTCACAGGTACATTATTCTTAGGTAAATTATTTTACTTGAGCAAACTATATAATTTGTATCTACATAATAAGTTTCTTTATATATTTTGTAGATTTTGAATAACGTCAGTGCGGTCATCTCAACAAATTGTGAATTTTGGTTCTACGGTGCTATAAGTTGGGCGTTTATTGACGCATCTGTTGGGAAACCTCTGGTTTCAAAATAATATCTGTGGAAATTTCTGGAATATTTTGGGCGTTTATTGACGCATCTGTTGGGAAACCTCTGGTTTCAAAATAATATCTGTGGAAATTTCTGGAATATTTTTGCTAGAAAATATTCCCATAGTCAAAAGCCTATATATCATCTCGGGCGAGTGATATTGGTTGAGACTATATTTTGGACACTTTTGAGACTATATTTTGGTAAAATAGTTGAGACTATATTTTGGTAAAATAGTTGAGACTATATTTTGGTAAAATAATATATCTGTGGAAATTTCTGGAATATTTTTGCTAGAAAATATTCCCATAGTCAAAAGCCTATATATCATCTCGGGCGAGTGATATTGGTTGAGACTATATTTTTGTAAAATAATAACTTTGTGGAAATTTTCGGAATATTTTTCTTTTACTAGAAAATAAGAAAATGAAATCTAATAAATGATGTGTTCTGGGGGGTATGGGCTGTAAGCCTCTTTTATTGAATTTCAATAAAACAAAATACAAAGGTATAACTGCAGGTAAATCGTTAGATAAAATAAATAAAATAGGATATGGCCGACTTTGTTTTAATATTTATAAAGGTATATATTATGAAAACAAATTGCAAAAGATTGATGAAGAATGCAATGGTGATACGGAAGAAGAATGTAATGGTGACAGCAGTGATCACAAATGGACCTATGAAAATAAAAAATATGGCCGACCTTGTTTTAATATTTATAAAGGTAAATATTATGAAAATAAAAAATGCAATGGTGACATCGGTGATATGAACAATATGATGAAGGCTTCTGTAATTCCATGCCCCCGCAGTCAATTAATGTTAGATAAAATCATTTCCTTCCAAAAAAATGAATCAGTAAATAAACAGGCAGAACTTTTAAAGCCCACATATGCTGAAGTTTTGAATATCTCAAATAATCAAAAAGAATTTAATCTATATCGTGAGGTTTGTATTGGTAGTACATCATCTTCAAATAAAATAGTGAGAAGTAATGATCGTATTAAATACATAGCTAGGGGTGAAGGACTTCCCCAAGTGGACACTCTTAATGAAAAGCTTCTCGGTAATAGCTCTAACATACGAAACATAAAGAAACACTTCAACCAATCAGATGCCTTATCCTGGGCACGTGGTCTAAGTAGACACGCCCACCATAGTTTGGTCCGTGAGAGTGGAACGGGATTTTCTACGCCGTTAAAAGAACTATCAATTTCAAATCGATTTGAATATCTTTCTGACAACAACAAAATTGTAATACATAACTCTGGTCGAAATGTATACAGTCCTTGTATTGTTAATTCTCTGACAAAGTCTCGAAGCGATCGGACGTTAGCTCCGCCCTCCCTTAATCTGATTGGTCGACGTGGGGGGCAATCTGCTGGGGTTGAAGGGAATTCCCTACATAATGACGTCACAGGGTCATTGACCGGATTCGTATTTGAAAGTTGTCTTAATGCTCAGGAGAATATAAATAAAACTAACATTAATAGAAACTTAATTCATAACAAAACGAATAGACATACAAAACGTAAACTTAAATATGATAAACATATTAAAATGAACAAAGATCTAATTATTGCAACAGCCAATGTTCAAAGTCTAGGAAACAAGACGGAACAGATAAATTTATATATAAATGAAAATAATGTTGATCTTTTTTTCATAACTGAAACTTGGATTAATGAAATGAATGAACAAATCATTAGAGGCGAAATTAAAGGTAACAATTATGATATTGAACATGTACCACGTGTCCTGAGGTCTGGTGGGGGTCTGGCGATTATCTATAGACCTGAAATGGACATAAAGAAAATTAATCACACACATAAATTATCGACAATGGAAATGATGGAAATAAATATTAAAACTAAAAATAAAATATGCACTATTATCACAATATACAGACCTGAGCCTTCTGATAAGAACAAATATACTTACACAGAATTTTTTGAAGAATTTAGTGAATTACTGTCTTATTATAGCACATATACACATGAAGTTATACTGGTAGGTGACTACAACTTTCATATGAATAGACCTGAGAGGCCTAATGTAATAAAATTCAATGAAGTCCTAGATCTATATAATTTACATAATCATGTGACAGAACCAACGCATATTATGGGAAATATGCTCGACCTATTAATAACAGGCATACATAGTAATGTAATTAAGGATCATATAGTTGATGAAAAAATATCAGATCATAATATCTTAAAACTTACCTTAAATCTGCAGACTAAAGTAAATAACAAAAAAACTATAACATATAGAAATTACAAAAAAATGAACATAGATAAATTTAAAAGTGACATTGAGGAGATGTTCAACGATAGTCAATCTTATCAAGACGCAGATCTAAATAAATTACTTGATAAATATAACAAATTGACAATGGTACTTGACAAACATGCTCCTAATGTGGAGAAAACCATAAATATTAGGAAACCGGCTCCATGGTTATCTGATGATGTAAGGACTGAAAAAAGAAAGAAAAGAAGACTTGAAAGGAAACATGATAAAACTGGCCTCTCCTCAGATAAGATACAATTTAGAATACAGAGGAACAAATATAATAATATCATTAAGAAATCGAAAAACGACTATTATTCGGGAATAATAAATTCAAATAAATCTGATCCAAAAAAATTATTTAGAATATTAAATAAATTATTACACACTAAAGAGGACTCTCCATTCCCCAGACACAATGACAAGAAGGAGTTAGCCGCTGAATTTAATAATTTTTTCCTTGATAAAATTACTAACCTCAGGGAATCTATGGACAAAAATGACAAAAATATAGAACAACATACTGAGGAAGTCAAATTCAGTACACAGTTAGAAAAGTTTACATTATTAAGTGACTCTGATGTCAGAAAAATAATTAAAGAATCCGCAAAGAAGTCATGTGAATTAGATCCCATTCCAACATGGCTACTCAATGAATGTTTGGGAAGTTTATTGCCCTTAATTAAGGCTATCATAAATAAGTCAATATCACTGGGAAATGTACCGGATGACCTAAAGATGGCTATTATTAGACCCTTAATTAAGAAATTGGGCCTTGAACTGATAAAGAAAAATTATAGACCAGTCTCTAACCTGGCCTATCTATCAAAACTAATAGAAAGGGCTGTGGCTACACAGTTTGTAGGTCATTTGGTTAGAAATGAAATTCAAGGGCTATTTCAATCAGCATATAAGGAATTCCACAGTACTGAAACTGCACTGCTTAAAGTTCAGAATGACATATTAATGGATATTGATAATGGTAAAACGGTAATGCTGGTACTGCTGGACTTATCAGCAGCCTTTGATACTATCGATCATGACATATTATTGAATAGATTGGAAAAAAGATGTGGGATCACAGGAATTGCTCTTAAATGGTTTAGATCATACTTATCTAATAGAAAACAATGTGTCACAATTGATGGTAAAAGATCGGAAAACCTAAACATTAAATATGGCGTCCCGCAAGGCTCGGTTCTAGGACCTCTACTTTTCACTGCCTACATGGAGCCTTTATCAGATATCATTGGTAATTATGATCTTAAACATCATATCTATGCTGATGATACACAACTGTACATCACCATTGACCCTAAAACTGAAGAAACTAGAAACAGGTCTTGCATAGAGATGGAAAGGTGTATTATAGAGGTTAAAAAAATTTTAATAGAGAATAAGATGAAGTTAAATGATGGAAAGACAGAAATGCTTTTATGTGGTAAAAGCTGTGATTTCAGAAAGAAAAATGTACCAGAAGAAATTCAAGTAGGGGAAACTAAAATTCCTAGATCAAAGGCTGTTAAGGATCTAGGGGTTATTCAAGATCAAGAACTATCAATGAAATCACAAATCAAAAAAATGTGTAAAAATGGGTTCTTCCATGTAAAAATTTTATCTAGGGTAAGAAATTGTCTAGATGAAAAAACTGCCAACACCCTTGCCCATGCTTTTGTTACCTCTACCCTTGACTATGGAAATGCTCTTCTTGCTGGGTTACCAGGATGTGAATTAGCTAAACTACAAAAATTACAGAACGCTGCAGCCAGGGTAGTGGGGAAACTCAAAAAGAGAGATCATATCACGCAGAAACTAATAGAACTTCATTGGTTGCCTGTGAAGGCTAGAATTGATTTCAAAATAGCTCTATTAACATGGAAGGTGCAAAATGGCTTTGCCCCAAAATATTTGTCAGATTTATTGGAATATAAACAGTTGGGCATGGGACTGCGATCTAATGATAAGAATGAATACATAATACCTATAACTAATATGAAATCCTATGGCGACAGGGCTTTCATGGTATATGCGCCTAGGATCTGGAATGCCCTGCCCCTTGAAGTGAAAAATTGTAAAACTGTAGAAACCTTCAAGAAAAAACTGAAGACATTTTTATTTAAAAAGCACTATCTTAATGAAGCGCTTAGAGCAGACCCAGTCTGATATAGCGCTATATAAATCGTTATTATTATTATTATTATTATAAATATGTTTTAAGTTTAGATTAAAATTTTTTGCAGTTTTTTGCAGTTTTTAAACTGTTTGCAGTTTTTCACTTCATGGGGCAGAGCATTCCAGGTTTTGGGTGCATATGCTGCAAAAACATGGTCCCCATATGTTTTCATATTAGTTTTTGGTACCATATATTCATTATTATCTGCAGACCAGAGGGATCTTGCCCCATTTTTAGGTATCAACAGCTGTGATAGGTACTCGGGTGCACAACCATTCTGTACCTTACATGTCAATAATGCTATCTTAAATCTTAAATCTATCCTTGTTTCCATCTGCAGCCAAGGCAATTCCATCAGCTTGCCAGTTATGTGGTCATTCTTCCTCATTTTTCCCACTACCCTGGCTGCAGAGTTCTGCAATTTTTGCAATTTGGCTATTTCACATTTAGGCATTCCTGCTAACAAGTAGTTACTATAGTCCAGAGTTGATGTAACAAATGTATGTGCCAGGGTATTTGCAGTTTTTTTCATCTATACAATTTCTAATTATGTTCTAAAATATTTTGTTCTGAAAAAAAAACACATTTTTACACATTTTCTTTATTTGTTGCCTCATGGTAAATTTTTGATCAAAGTCTTTGACTATATCAGATCTTGATATTTTTTCATCACCAACCTTGATTTCAGATGGAATTATTCCATTTTAAAAATTTGAGTTTTTCCATAAATGATCAATTCAGTCTTACCATCATTTATCTTCATTTTATTATCCAGTAAAATTATTTTTACACTTTTTATACATCTTTCCATTTCATCATATGATATTGGTACAATTGTTTTGTGTCTAGGGCATGGATGGGGATCAGGAACTATACTCGCTGGCGACTGTGAGCTGGGGCCTTAACCTAGCTACCTAATCTACCTAATGTGATTTGGGAGGTAATAAGGACTGCAGACACAGCGTATACAATGCACAATAGTCGTCTTTATTCTGTGCTGTATACATTAGAGTCTGGCTAGGAAGGCATGGCAAGAGCGTGATATATGAAATATCCAAATGCTAATACTGACAGGGTCCTGAGGCTGGTTAAAACACCCAAGTCTAGACAAGTGGCTGTCACGAGACAGAGTGGTTTCTAGGCAAGTGATTTCTGCTCCAGAGTAGCGATTTCGGGGCCTTTTTAACTGGATCCGAGTGCATACTAATCAGCGTCTACCTGCGTGGCTCCTCTGCAGTGCTTGGCGTAGTTCCGGCTTGGAGTATCACGTCATCGTCCTGCCGGGTGAGCAGTGCATCTCATCTTCCTGCACTTGTTGGCCTCCACGTTTATAAGAGTCTATATAAGAGTCTATAGATGGGTAATCTATATCCTACAATATTTTAGTCTCATTTTCAGACTTTGGATCCAAAGTGATGTAGAGCTGAGTATCATCCGCATATATATGATGTTTCAGCCCATACTGTCTGATGATTCCATATTGTGAATAAGATTGGACCCAGCACAGAGCCCTGGGGAACACCACAATTAATATCCATATTTTCAGACATTTAATATATGTTTGACAGATATGATCTAAACCACTCCAGTACTGTTTCCCTTATATACCAAATCTGTGTTCCAGTCTATTTAACAATATTTTGTGATCTATAGTGTCAAAGGCAGCAGAGAGGTCAAGCAATACCAACATTACAGTTTTATTATTATCAATATCCATTGATATATCATTTTGTACTTTTATCAATGTAGTTTCAGTGCTGTTGAATAATAATAATAATAATAATAGTAGTAGTAGTAGTAGTAATAATAATTATTATAATGATGATGATGATGATGATGATAATGATAATAATAATGATAATAATAATAATAATAATAATAATAATAATAATAATAATAATAATAATAATAATAATAATAATAATAATAATAATAATTATCAATAATTTGACTAGGAATGAGAAAGTCATTAATTAATTCAAACAGAGCATCCGCTGAACCAATCTGCTTGATCTTGAGCTCATTTTAAAGATAAAGATGAAATATTAGGAAAGGTGGAAGGGACATCGCATACATTCCTTTTATTATTAGTCAAAATAGCCAAAAAATGGTATTTATATAGGATATGGATTGCCCATCTATAGACATTTATATACAAGTATAGACAATCATAATATCTGGCAGAGATCAGAGAGGTTACCGAGTGCAAACGTGAGGCCAACAAGTGCAAGCTAATGAGATGCGTTGCTGGGCTGTCGTTGCTGAGAGCATCAAGACAGGAAGGATGACTCATGGATCCAAAACAGAACTGCAGAAGAGGTTGCAGAGAGGCCAGCAGGTGAAGGCTCATTAGGATGCACACAGATTCCTTTATAACGGCCCAGAAATCGCTACTCAGGGAGCAGAATCCACTTGCCTAGAAGATCCACAACACTCAGCTTCGTGACTGCCAATTGTATAGACTTTGGGTTGGCCACCAAGCCTGAGGACTTCATATGGTTATCAGTATTTGGATATTTCATATATCACACTCTTGCCATGCCTTCCCTAGCCAGACTGTAGTGTATACGAACACCAAATAAAAACGACTATTGTGCATTGTATACGCAGAGTCTGCAGTGCTTCTTATCTCCCAGCAGATAGGTAGAGTTAGGCAGCTAGGTTAGGCCCCAGCTCACTTAGCCAGCGAGTAGATCACCTATCCCCCATACATGTCCCCATAGGCACAATCCGTATGTAACAATTGGTGGAGAATGAAATCGATCCATGGCATTGAGTGTTGCTGATACTATATGGAGTTCCTCTTGGCCACCCTGCTCGTTGATTTCAGGTCTATGTGGCTTTGATCTTCGAAACTTCGAAGTTGCAAGTGGCACACGACCCGCCGGCGAAAAGTCCAGACGTTTCTACATCACAAGGTAAGTCACGCTCAATTACCCGCTTATCAGGGGGACAATACGGCAGACTCTTTGAGAGTAGCCCCTCCCTCTGACTCACAGCTGTCAGATCGTACTGCGGCGACTGGCGCGGGTGATTCATCTCCTACAGATGGTGACAACGTACGTCAACGTCACATACGTCAACGAGTGGTGAAAGTGATTACTCCCCTAGACCGGAGAGTTTACGCCTACCTAGCTAGTGACCAGGAATCTCTCACCTTGTCTGAAATATCTGATCTTCATCTTGATAACTCAGATTCAAAAAGAGCAGTTTCCCCATTATTAGAGATGGCTGAAGAGCAAAACATTCCAGATATGCTCCAGCAAGTGCTTGGACATTTGCGCAAGATTGATTTGGGTGGCGCCAAAACTGATATAGTAGATATCTGCAGGCTTAATCTCGTGATAATAAGATACACCAACAGAGACAAGGTTCACAAGCTCTTTTGCCTCCTCCATTTTACGGCAAGTCCTCAGATGACCCGCTACGGTTCATGAATAAATATCTCACATATGCTCAACTTTCTCACACGCCATTGGAGCTGAGAGTCCCAGCATGTCGTATGCTGCTTCACGGTGCCGCTGATGTGTGGTATGCATCATTGCTTGCCGACATTACTGGTACATGGGCAACTTTACATGCAGCTTTTCTTAAATTATTTGGCATTGAGACAAATGCATGGCTGTTAGAGCAGTCCCTAGATAATAGGATGCATAAAAGACCGAAAGTGCCGAAACATACATCAATGACGTTTTAAGCCAGTGTCAACGCTTAAAAAAAGATGACATAGAAACAAAGAAAATTTTGATGCGTGGCCTTTTGCCAAAACTGAAGGCTTTCATAGTGGGGAAGTCACCCAAATTACTCGAAGATACGATTCAACAAATTAAGTTAGCTGAGACAGTTTACAAAATGTCGGGTGATGCCTCCATGACCTTAAATGGCTTAGAGGCACCTGATATGACCTCTCAAGTTTTGGCCCAACAAACTTGCACACTTGCTGCGATCCGAGAGGAAGTCCCAGACATGACGAAAGAGGTCCAGAGCCTCAAACCCCCCCAAGGGCCCGATGAAAGTTACTGTTTTTTTCTGCAGAAATCCTGGCCATTGGATCAGGGACTGCAAAGCCCGGCATAATTGCACGCACTGTGGCAGGAATAATCACATGGTGGTTCACTGTACTATGAGATCCCACGGACCACACAACAATTTTGACCGTGGTCCTGCTCGATTTAGAGCTGGGAATAACAGGTTTAATGGTCGTAACGAATTCCGAGGAAATAGGGACCATCAGCGAGGCTATAATAGGTCATATCAGGGAAATAGATTTGATGGCAACGGCCGCAGAGATTCCAGAAGCCCCTCTTGGAGTGGTCAACGCCGCCCGTCAAACAGACCAGTTGACAGGTCGTGGAATCAGGAAAAATCACTAACTCCTGTCCCACCCCGTGAGCCACGTGATAGGAGTAATAATTCATTTAATGTAACTACAGTTTCAAACAAGTCAGACATATTGAATGAGGTTCACTGTTATCTTAAGTTAGAAACGCCGATCCTATGGCGGTGGCTGAGACAATGCCAGCTGTTAGAAATGATGACGTTGATTTCATCCCTCTCTCGCAGGATAGTAGAATTCAAATCTCTACAGAGTACGGTGTTTGGACTATTAGACGTAGCATTATTACGTAGCATTATGACATAGCATTATTACTTTCGAGTCTCTACATAAATTATTCCCTGATGGCTCGTTTCGAGAATAGCAATCACAGAGCAAGCAGGTTGTTGTTGCTGAAGGGAGCTCTATTCCCATTCGTTTTCAAACCCTGCTTGATACCAAATTGGCGGACGGCTGTGCACTGTTTGTTTTCAGGCGGTAGAAGACCTTCAATATCCTGTTAAATTGGGCAGGGAATTCTTTCATGAGTACGGTGTAGTTGTAGACTATGAACGCCGTAGTATTTTTATGAAGCTGAACCCTAAATTACATTTAACTCAGACCATAAAAATTCCTGCAAAATCTGAATACATTATGCAGGCACATGTCAAGCCGGGAAATATACCAGGTGTACTTGGCATATGCACGATGAAAAACGAATTACCCCTTTATCCTGAAATAGCTATGGCTAGGGTGTTTGCATCTGTCCAAGACAGATGTGTGCCCATTAGATTAATGAATATGAGTGACAAAGCCATT
This sequence comes from Amphiduros pacificus, assembly GCA_949316495.1. Lineage (NCBI taxonomy): Eukaryota > Metazoa > Annelida > Polychaeta > Phyllodocida > Hesionidae > Amphiduros > Amphiduros pacificus. The sequence goes on from OX439011.1 coordinate 26,557,019, forward strand.
ACTCTGCAGAAAGGTGTTTTAGTGGGAAATTTTGAGCCAATTCAGCTTGGCTCTGAGCCTCAAGAGCTGCCCTCTCTCGATCTTGCTTGGGGCAACAAAAATTTTGCAGACTGTGGGGATACCGAAGCGGCTCAACTCACGATGTCACAAAGTAATTCCAGCTCTCATCTTAAAGTTGATCTCACTGAGTCAGATTTAAACCCCAGTCAGAAGGAATCCCTTAAAAATCTTATCTTGTCATTTAGTGACATATTCGCTACTAGGGATGGCGAGTTTGGGGACACTAGTGTAGTACAACACACCATCTATTTGAAAGAAGCGGTAAGCCCTATAAAGCTTCAACCTCATCGTGATGGGTATAAGCAACGGGGCGTTATCGACAAAGAGGTCCAACGCCTGTTGGATAAGGACATCATTCATCCTTCTAACAGCCTGTGGGCTTTCCACTCCGTTCTAGTGGAGAAGCCCTCCACGGATGGTACAGTTTCATACCGTATGTGCACAGACTTTAGGAAGCTAAATGAAGTGACCGTCCTGGACTCTTTTCCGTTACCTCACATACAGGACACCTTAGATAGTTTAGGAGCTCGTAAATTAAGCCATATCAGCACATTAGACCTGATGGGTGGCTTTCATCAGGTGAGCATTCATCCCGACTCCCGACTGCTAACAGCGTTCATAACCCACAGAGGGCTTTATGAATATAAGCGGTTGCCGTTCGGAGTTATTAGCGGTCTGCCTACATTCCAAAGACTGATGGAAACTTACTGACCTCTGACTCGTATATTTGGAAGATGTCCTTGTACACAGTCCGTCTTTTGAGAGCCATCTGGCGGACTTCATGCAGGTGTTCACTCGCTCCAGAAAGGCTAAACTAAAGCTCAGGACCGACAAATGCTTTTTCGCTAAAAAGCAGGTCAAATATCTCGGTCACCTGATCTCCAAAAATGGTATTGAGGTCGACCCCAGGAAAACAAGGGCCGTTGACGAATACCCCATTTGGCTCTGCAGTGGCTATTTCGTTCAGAACCGAAGGGTAGACTTAGCAGATGGATGTTGACCTTGCAACAATTTCATTACGAAATTGTTCACAAAAGGGGAAACTCTATCGCTCACGCTAACATTACCCAAGCCCCACCCCTGAGTTACAACTTAAAGCATTCATACTACCTGGAAGGTTCCAGGCGATTTTACGGTGGTTTAAGGTATCTGAAAACAATATATAATCTTAAAATTGACATACATACAGGCTATCTGTCTGAAATCCACAAAAGAACATCTGACCTGAGAATTATGATTTTTTGTGACCACCAAGTACTGCCAGTACTGAACAGGAAGTGTGTTGTGTGACCTTGACCTTTGAACTGTCAGGGGGCTCCGTAAGTCACAGGAGGTGTTGTTTACCAATTGTCAAAATTGGAGCAACACATTTTCGGCCATTTTTTTCCCACTATTTAGAGAATGAGTTGGAAGATAACACTCATCATGATGATAGTGCCTTTTCTTGGCTTTCTTTTGGTGGTAAAATTATTAAAAACAGATGAATATTTATGAAGTTATAAATGAAGAAAAATCATTATTTTTTATATCATATATGTTTGCAAAATTCTATACAGCCCAGCTTTTAAGGTGGAATCCATGCAGCCTTTGATGTCTTCCCATTCAGTAGTGTGAAAAACCCCAAATTTCATCAAAGAGGGTCAAATCATAAATTTTACTGATACCAATTATCACTGAGCATTCACAGTTTTGCCATTCAAAGTTCTTGTGATTTAAGGCCAAACCAGTGATCAAAGGGTTTAATGTCACTTTTTCAATATCACGGCTTTTAAGTTAAGGGGGATTCCATGCAGCCTTTGAGTCATGTTTTCCCTTTTTGACAGAAAGGTTTTCACATGCATAAGACACTTTTCAAATAAATAGTATACTTTTCCCATAAATGATATATTTGTCACAACCATAAAATATTTGTCACAACCATAAAATATCTGTCACAACCATGAGTTATTTCATTGATTCAAATAATATTAAAATAATCTTATGTTGTTCTGAAGTATACTCCTGGCAATAAATTGATAAATTGTACAAAACATCTCCACCCTGATTTCCCAAGCTGGACAGGTGCCCAACTGGTAACTCATTAGGTGTTTACACAAGATCACAGACCAGCTAAACAAAGCTTGTTGACAAAGTGTTCAATTGCTGGTGTGGGTTCTGCGCATGCGTTGAGAGTGGAATGGCGGCTTTCATTTGAGCTCCGATAAAATCGTCCTTCTTGGTCGATTTTCTGGAGTCTATTGCTAGTCTATCGCCACACTTTCTCGCAGAGAACCCTGTCTATACAAAGGTCTATCTGATACCAGACTTATTGCAAGCTCTGACGGCAGTTTTGATTGGAAAACCGCTCGCGAGGGCGGGATCATACTGTGTTGTCTTTGCGAGGCACCGCGCTCACGAGTATCCACTCTTTGCTGCCAGTGTCGAGTGCTTGGTCTGATACCTTATACCCTCTGTATTCATAAAACTTGTTGCTCTTGGTGTCTAGAATCACCTTCAGACCCATCAGCAGCATATTTTGAAATTGCAGTGATTTTCGGACTTGTTCCGACGGTGGTTGTTGATACACAAACAAGGGGCTACTACCAGCCATTTTTTCTTGTTGTGACGCACCACCCGCTGTCCAATACACTCTCGCAAGCAACTACGTAAGTAGTTCTTTCTTGCGATATACCTATTTATAGGTATATATACCAATCTAATTTGCACGCTATTCGTGTCTGGACACTTTTTCAGACGCTTCTAGAAGCAAATTCGGTATATTGAACTGATTTACAGTGTTTTTCGGACTTGTTCCGACGGTGGAAGAACAGAGCACTTGCTGCCTGCTCCACCCGCTGTACAAAGAAAAACCGCAAGCGGCTACCTACTTAGCCCTCTCTTGCAAAATACCTTTTGGTATAAATACCAATAGCTACAAATAAGTGGCATTTCTTTCAATTTAATATCTTGGAAGATTAAAACATATAGAAAAGTACTGTTCCCTTCAGTCAATGATATAATTAACTATTACGTTAGTTCAAAATACAGAACGTGTCAATCGCTCATATAGTTGACCCGTATATATACACTTCATTGAGCTGAAGACTGAAAACTATTTCTTTTCTATTTATTATTACTATTACGATAGTAAGAATCTACCACACGTCAGCTTTTCATAATACGCTGACCCGTGATCATTATTGGGTAAATAATCTGCAATATACGGAGTTCAAAATACAGAACGTGTCAATCGCTCATATAGCAACTGACCCGTATATATACAAAGAGCTTACCTACCTGTTCAATGTTACACCACCATGGCTTTGTTTGTATATGTTCCTGCTTCAACATATACGATAAGAATAGTAACAAAACCACAAAGACGCTCTCCTTGCCCCACAATGGTATAGGGTCGAAAAAAATTCTGCTTTGTGACAATCATACGAGCACTTTTAGAAAGAATCTTTCTTTGAAAAATATTAATTTTCACATTTTGTCACGTGCCCACTACAGGTCAATGCAGGATATTATCGCCATCTCAAATATTAATATATTTGAGTCTGAACATGAAATTGAACTGTTCCCTGCTCAATTTCGATTGGTGCTAGATGCCTGCGATCACATAAAATCGGACACGTTACTATCTGTACATGGAGTGAGCAAGCAAAATTGTCAGTTCAATTTTATTAGATATACACAAATATCGCACCCAAATCATCTTTTTTGGGAAAACATATTTATTCTGCCTTCTCGGCCACAAAAGCATAGACTGAACAACAAACATGTTGAAAGTCCATGCAATTCGTCAAAATCATGCAGTTTTGGCAAAATTATCATAGGTGGCGCTGCTAGTGGGAGCCATGAGAACAGACGAACGACCACAAATCGCTACCATTGTCTATCAGATCCGGAAACACCCGAAGCACATCGGCTCGTGGAAACACGTGGTCCGAACGTAAACATAAACAATGGCAATGCACATCCGTCTTCTGTTTTAACCAATCACGTCTCAGGGCCGGCTCCAACTACACGTGCTCGCTCTGCTCCACGTGGTCAGCCACGGATTGTAAATAAACATCATTCTCGTATTAAAAATCTTAATAGAAACGGGAAGAAAACATTAAATATTGGATGTTGCAATGTACAGAGCATATCTAGCAAGATCCTGCCAGTAAAAGATTATTTTACTGAGCATGACCTTGATGCCCTGTTCATGACTGAAACTTGGATGCATGACTCAAAATCTGACAAAGTCAAAAGTGAACTTGAAGAAGGGTCACTTGAATTTGAGTCATTTCCTAGGATAGGTCGCACAGGGGGAGGTTTAGGGATTTTGTACAAATCTGAACTCCCCTTCACAACCAATAGGGCCAACCAACCAGTGGTCACCACCATGGAGCTCATGGAGGCATCCATCACACTGAAGGGAAAAAAGATAACGTTTGTGGTGATATATAGACCTGAACCATCTAATCGGAATAGATACACCTACTCTGAGTTTTATGATGAGTTCACCCAGCTGGTTGCACACTATGGTGCATTTAGTCACGAGGTCATTTTTCTTGGTGACTACAATTTCCATGTCAACCTTCCCTTAAAGCCAGATGTTATTAAGTTTAATGATATCCTATCTACCTTTGATCTAACACAATGGGTTCATGAACCAACCCATAGGTTAGGGAACACCCTTGATCTAATCATCACCTTCCAGGATAACAAACTCCTGAAACGCCACCTGGTGGATGAATACTTATCTGATCATAAAATGATTAAGATATACCTAGATATGTCACCCCCAAAACCCCCCAAAAAATCTATCAAATATAGGAATTTTAAGGGATTAGATCTTGAATCCCTTAGGGGTGACATCAAATCCCTAACTGATAGAGACACAACATGGGAACACCTATCCTTGAGTGACATGGTGAATTACTATGACAGGGAACTCACATCACTCATGGATAAACATGCTCCGATCAAGGTTGCCAAGGTCACTCAGCGTAAACCTGTACCTTGGATGAGTGACCAATTAAAGCTGGAAAGATCTCTCAAGAGAAGGCTTGAGAGAAAAATGAGCAAGACTGGCTCTCACATTGACAAGGAGCTTTATAACTCTCAAAGGAACAAATACAACTCAATGCTTAAATCTGCTCAATCAGCATATTTTTCCAACCTGGTTGAGGAAAACAAACATGACCCTAAAAAGCTCTTTAGAGTCATAGACACAGTCATGCACAAGAAAAGGGACACACCTATGCCTAAATCTGACTGTGATATCACTCAGGCTGAGAAATTTAACACATTCTTTCTTGAAAAAATAGATAGAATCTGCCTGGACATTGATAATGCTCCATCCTGCCAAACCTCGCCACCAGGTGACACTGCGAACAATGGCACTACATGTCTGGAAAGGTTCAAACCCTTAACCATTGACGACGTTCGGAAATTGGTCAAAAGGTCTGCAAAGAAGTCATGTGAGCTGGATCCAATTCCAACCTGGCTCTTACTTGACCTCTTAGATGACCTCCTACCAATAATTACTTCCATCATAAATAAATCATTGATGGATTCAGCAGTATCGGAGAATATGAAAATAGCCATTATAACACCCCTGCTGAAGAAACTTGGTCTAGAACTGGTTGAAAAAAACTATAGGCCTGTTTCCAACCTAACCTTTGTCTCTAAACTAACAGAGAGGGCGGTGGCCGACCAACTGGTCCCCCATCTTGTAAGGAATGGTCTTACTGACAAGTTTCAATCAGCCTACAAAGAATATCACAGCACTGAAACTGCTTTGTTGAAAGTGCAAAATGATATCCTGGGTGCTCTAGACAGTAGAAAGTCAGTTATCCTGCTGTTGCTTGACCTTTCAGCTGCCTTTGACACTATTGACCATCAAATCCTTTTGGACAGACTGAGGGATAGATGCAACGTCAAAGGTCATGCACTCTCCTGGATTCGGTCATACCTAATGGACAGGAAGCAATGTGTGAAAGTGGGGATCCATAGATCCCGCCTCAAATCCCTAAAATATGGGGTACCCCAAGGCTCAGTCCTAGGTCCTATACTGTTCACCATTTACATGACTCCCCTATCTGATATACTTGCTAAATATGGTCTGAGCTATCATATTTATGCAGATGATACTCAGATCTACATCCCTGTTGACTACGCTTCTCCCCATCATGTGGATATGAGCAGACACAAACTAGAGGAGTGTGTCAGTGAGGTTAGAAATTTCCTCATATCAAACAAGATGAAGATAAATGATGGAAAAACTGAGATGCTCATATGTACTGACAGGTACAGTACTACCACCCATAGCAGTATCCCTACCACAATCAAAGTGGGTGATTCTGACATTGCTCCTAGTCAATCAGTAGTTGACCTTGGTATCACATTTGACTCCAACATGGACATGAAGGCCCAGATCAAGAAAATGTGTCAGAAAGGCTATTACCACATCAGGAACTTAGCGGCCATCAGACATTGTCTAGACGAGAAGACCGCTGTAACACTTACCCATGCTTTTGTTACTTCCACCCTAGACTATGGTAATGGTCTTCTAGCAGGTCTTCCTAAAACCGACATCAGAAAACTGCAATACCTCCAAAACTCTGCAGCACGGGTAGTAGGAAAAATCAGGAAATTTGATCACATTTTAGGAAAATTACAGGAACTGCACTGGCTTCCTGTTCACGCGATAATTGATTTTAAAATTCTGCTATTGACCTGGAAGGCTCTTAATGGTAAGGCACCGCCTTACTTACGGGATCTACTCCTGATTAAAGAAGGTGAACGCTGTCTACGATCCAATGATGGCACCCACCTACAAGTACCTAATACTAGGCTAAGGACGGTAGGTGACAGGGCCTTCTCATCTGTGGGTCCTAGGCTATGGAATTCCCTGCCTACTAATATTAGGACAAGTACTTCAGTCTCCTCGTTTAAGAGTAGGCTGAAAACTCATCTCTTCAGGAAGCATGTCCTGAACTCAGCGCTATGAACAGACTTGTCTGGTATCAGCGCTATATAAATTTTATTATTATTATTATTAGGTTCCAGCAGACAACTGATCAACTTTCAAGTGCCACAGAAAGTTCATAACAGGGAATATTTTGGGTACTACTACATAAAAGCACTGTTTAGGGTATAAACATTCATGTTATGTAGAGAAAATGTGTCTGAAAGTCAGGTTTCATGAATGCTTTAAGTTGGCTGCTGCCTAAAATGACAACGTAAGTAACAATATGCCTCAGGGGTCTCAGGATGTAACCCATTCTACCTTGATGGATATCAATCAGGTTGTTAAGGAGTCGTTCGATGTTATCGGTGATAAACAAAAGTCTGACCCCACTCTTCAACCTCTAATCGCTTATTTCAAGAATGCTCAACTCCCCTCAACACAACGTGAGACAAGGAAACTGCTTGCCCACGTAGATGACTATCACTTGAGAGAGGGTGTTTTGTTTCATCTCTACATTGTGCCTGGTAGAGGGCCGGTTAAAGATAGGTGTAAGACGCAACTAGTCATTCTGCCCACCATGAGACATAGATTACTTGAAGCTTTTCATGACAGCTTTATGGGCGCTCATCTCGGAACTGATAAACTTTACGCCACTATTTGCCAGAAATATTATTGGCAAGGCATGCACAGTGACATTATGAACTGGGTTCAGTCTTGCCATGTTTGTAGCAAGATGGGTAAGTCATGGGCTCACCACCAATATTTTTGGGGATTTTCACATTTCATATTTGTAATTAGCCTCTTGTGAAAAGGAGACCTTTTTAAATGATTTTAAAAATTAACTGGCAAAGATAATCTGATATTCAATGTTGTTGTCTTTCATCAGGTACCGGGAAATTATTTTGCCAGCCAGCTAGCTTATGTCATAAAATCTGCCAGCTGTTTAATCATAGTTAGATGAGAATTGTGACAATTTATCTTTTTTACCAGCTTGCAGATACTAACCAGTTTGTCATGGCATTTTGCAAAGTCCAATGCCTGGTGATCCCATGGTTTTTTGGTTTATATTATTTTTGAGACATAATGCTGAGATCAAGAAAAACCTTTTTTTTCTTACAAGCCATATGTTTGATGATGAAATGAAAGGAATGAGTCGTCACTGAAATATGATGGACAGTGCTTGGTGTTCTTGGAAACAGTGGATTTTAAGTATTTTCATAATGAATATGGGGATAGTGTTCAACTAGCCTTTATTTTACATTGTGGGGCCTTCATTTATCCGTTTTCAGGCACATTTTGTACTTGACATTTAACAGGCAAACTACCAGCTTGTGATGATCTATAAATAAAAATGAAGCCATTTACCAGCAACAATATTATGCAAGTGCTTCAGTGGAGCATTACATGATATTATGTACAGATTTTCTGTGAACAAAATTGAATCAGCAATATGTAATGATATTCAGGAGTATTACATCTGTTACATTGATCTATTATCTACAAATGAGATATTACCAGCTCGATATGTCATCAATTTATTGCCATGAACATATTTTACCAGGAAGATAAAGGAAAGATTTAAACTGCCAGCTGGCAAAATTTCCCAGCTCGCTGCTGAGCGGCAACTTTACTTGCCAGCTAGGGCACATATGGGTGAATATCAGATATTTTGCATATCAGATAGATGGTGGGCCCCTGGGTAAGTTGCCTAAAAACAGGCAGGGGTCTTTTCATCCCATCCCTGTCTCTCGACCCTTTCAGCGGGTTCACACAGACTTAATAAGGCCCCTCCCAAAAACTGATTGTGGCAATAAATACATTTCAGTTTTCCAAGATGCCCTTACTCATTTCCCAGAGGCTTTCCCCTTGCCTGTTAACTAGGTATGACAGGATCCAGGCAAGAGCATGACTACTTATCTTGCATCCCCCTTCTAGTCTCTCAAATAGTATTTGATGATCAATGGTAAGGTTTTTGTAAAAAAAGGTCTAATTTTTGTCATTTATTGGCCATGCAATGCTAGCATTGAACTATTTTGTAATGATTCTACATGATTACATGCCTCTTGATAAGATATGTTTTCTGTGTGATGTATTCACTGAATTTCCTTCTCTTTTAAAAAGGAAGGACAATTCCGTAAATATGATGGGTGATTGCCTCGACAATTCACACATTTGATGTTTTTTGTAGAACAATCTTCACTGTACTGGGCGGTACATTTCAGGCATGTTACATCCCTTTTAGATCTGTCAGATCTGAAGCAGCACACAGGGTTTGGAATAAAACTATCAACTCGAATGTACAATATCCAACTTTAAAAGATGTTGGAAGCTGCACTGCTTCAAATGTCAGGGTGAAATTATTCATTGGTACTTTTGTGCAATCCTTTTAATAAAAATTCTTTTGCGCTGGACAACATCTTGATCCTTCAATCCATACACTACCTCCTCTTCTGAAACTCCCACTAAGTCTATGTATCTTATTACACCTTTCTTGTTATTTAGGGTTTATGGGCCGTTAATGAAATTGGGACTATCGCCAACATTTGTCATCTTAGGAGATTGTCCGCATACCTTTTTCTTTCTACCTCAATCAATAGACGACTTCCCATTTTAAAAATTTTTTGGGGGACTCCAGCAACGCCTTGTATCCCCTTTGAGCTACATTTTAGCAATTTTATGTGGATTGAAGCTATTATTCTTCATGAAAAAGGAATTATAATGAAGAGCTCAGAGTCAGGAATCTAAGGACATATCTCAATGGTAATATAATTGTGACATTAAGAAGTTTTTGAAGACTTTTAGTAAAAAATTTGGATAAGTATTTCAACTGTTTATATGGTTGCCCTTGGCAACAGATTGTCAGGTCCACCTGAGTGAGAAGCAACCTGTTAACAAGCAGATTAACAGCTATTGTTGTGGAGGCTTTAAGCTGCAGGAGAGCAACAACATGGAAACTCAGGAATATTGTATTTCTGACTGTAAACACAGCAGGGACAAAAATGGGGACAGTATAAGGTGTTGCCTTTGTGGGCAGATATTCCATCTGGACTGTATGGAGATAGAAGGAAAGGACATCAATGGTGCATGGCCATGTCTCTCATGCAGAAATCTGTCCTCCAGAGTAGAAAAACTACAGAGTAGTGTAGACAGTCTAGCTGCTACAGCTAATGACATTCTTAGAATATTAAGGAATGTGGAGAGTGAACATATTCTCACTACAGCAAAAGTGGAATCACTTGCGGATAATGTCCAGGTCATAAAGACACAGGCATGTGACATTCAGTCAAACATGCATGTACTGACACCTGATGCCAACAAAGCTGAAAAGAAGAAAAAGTTGTTTATCAGTGATTCAGAAGGTAAAGACATGAAAGCCATGTCAAAGGAAATGGAAATGGCAAAAAGTGTGCATAATGAACAGATTAAAATCCGCTGATAAATAATTTAATATGAAGAATTGTACATTCTAGTTGGTTCTAATGACTGTTCGGCTTTGGGGTAGGATGATGCTATTGTGGAGGATTTCTCTCAACTGATAAAACTGATAAAACTGATAAAAGCGGCGAAAGATAAAAGCAAGAAAGTTATTATCTCTAGTATTCCCCCAAGAGACGATGATGGAGTTGCCATTGACAAGAAGATCATGGGTGTAAATGAACTTGTCAAAGCCATTGCAGAATCAGATGGTGTGAAATTTGTCGACAATGACACAAATTTCAGATACAGAAGCGGTGACTATGAGGAAGGGTCACTCAAGTTAGACAGGACAAGTTAGACATCTTTCAGAGAGAGGCGTTAAGAAACTCCTGAAAATGAAGGACTGGATAAGGAGATCCGATGGGTTATAGCTGGAGATGCCACCTGGTGGCCAAAGAAGAAGGACAACAACAGTAATGGTTACAAGTCTGGATGGCGAGCACCAGTGCCACCTGTAGGAAGAAGAAGTAGTTCTGGAGATGCACAAAGGAAGGTCCTCTTCAGAAGTCACAAGAGCGAACTCTCTAATTTCTATCAATGTGGCCACTTAGAAGTCTTTGGTCAAACAAAGAACAGTGAGGCAGCATATCAGTATGCAAAGGCTGATGAACATGTTGACTGGAATGCTGCTCAAAACACAAAGAACACAAAAACAGCAGTGGAAGCCAAGCAGGAATCCAGAAAGATTACCTTAAACCCAAGATGGTGGGAAACAAAGAAGGATGTGATGTGGCAAGTACTAAAAGCCAAATTAGAACAGTGTGTACCATTCGGAAACAGACTGAAAAGGACTGGTGATGCTGAATTGGTTGAGGATACAAATGATGAGTTTTGGCGCAGAGGTCAAGATGGACATGGCACAATAACATGCTTGGCATCTTACTCATGAAGCTGCACCAGAAATTACAAACAGACACAAAATATCAAGAACCAGAAAAACCATGTGATTTTTGTGGAGAAGTAAACCACATAAATGCATCATGCAAACATGGTAAGTCAATGATATGTGGTGGGTCAGGCCATAAACGTAGAAAATGCCATCACAGTGACTACTAGGGGTGTGGCCATCAAGAAGAGAAGGCCAAATGTGGGTCAGGCCATAAACGTAGAAAATGCCATCACAGTGACTACTAGGGGTGTGGCCATCAAGAAGAGAAGGCCAAATCTCACATATGCAATGAATTAGATTGTTGTATTCCAACATCAAACCGTTTTGATATATTGAATGAAATGTATGACAGTGATAATTTATTTGTATCTGATTTATGTAAAGGTAGTAAAGGCAACAATACAAATGTTAATGTTGTACAGTCAGGTTTGACTGGCAGTTGTAATGCTACTGAGGATACAGACAATACTCTCCATACACATGATGAGTCATATATTAATGATAAAGATAGTGATTTTAATTTCTCTTTTGAATCATCAATGGTGTAATGTGTAATCATGACATAAGAAATGATAATATCCAGGGCTTTAACATGTACAGAAAGGATAGAAAATCTAATTCTGGTGGTCTTGTTTCCAATAATATATTTTTACCCAAGCTTTTTACATTTTATGACAGTGTTGCTAATGTAGCAAAAGAGATTATTCTCTTAGGTGATATTAACATTGATATGATGCAAAAGGATGATATATTTACACAGGAATTCTGCCATTCATATGGCTTATCTAATCTTATTAAAGACCTGACATGTTTTAAATCTCAAAGAGGGACATTTTTGGACCCTGTAATTGTAATGAATAGAAACAAGTTTCAGAATCTTTTTAATATCCATTGCAGTAGTAGTGATTTTCACAATATGGTAGGTTGTGTTACTAGGTTAAGGGTACCACCACAGAGACCCACCAGAATTCAATGTAGATCTTACAAGAATTTTGATGAAAATAAGTTTAGACAAGATGTTAACAATATACCATTTCATGTTGGTGAAATTTTTGATGAGGTGCATGATCAGTATTGGTTTACCTCTAAACTATACTCTGAAATTATTGAGGAACATGCACCCATGAAAAAAAGTGTAATCAGAACTGAACAAATTCCATATATGAAATCTGCTTTAAGAAAGCAAATGTATATAAGAAACATGTATAAGAATGAATACTTTAGTACAGGGATAAACATATGCATATTAAGTACTGCAAACAAAGAAATGCAGTGACACAAATGAGAAGAGAGGCAATTAAAAATTATTGTATGAGTAAATGCAAGGATGATGTTTCACCTAAAGATTTTTGGAACTCTGTCAAACCATTTTTATCCAAAAAGACTCAGAACAGAGAAAATATAATTGTCAATGAAGGAGGCAACATAATCACTGATAATGCTGAAATATGTGATATGACTTTTTTTAGCTCAGTAGCTGACACTATAGGAATACCTTATGGAATAGACTTAGATCAAGATAATTTCATCGATGACGTTTTGAACCGACATAGCAAACATTCGAGCATACTTGCAATTCAAAATATGTCTGATGTTGTACAGGAATTTGATTTCAAACATGTAAATACAGATCTAGTATCAAAAGCCTTAGGTAAGGTAAAGCCAAGCAAGGCTACAGGCTTTGCTAATATTCCACCAAAGATGATAAAATTATGTAATGATGAATTATCTTCTATACTCACTGCAACAATAAACAGGAGTTTTGATGAGAATAGCTTTCCTGATGACATGAAAAAGGCAGAAGTATCCCCAATTTTTAAGAAGAAGGATGATTTGATAAAGGATAATTATCAACCCGTTAGTATTTTGGCTTGTTTCAGTAAAGTATCTGAAAGCATGATAGCTGATCAATTAATTTCACACTTTAATCCCCTGTTTAACAAGTTGCTATGTGCATATAGAAGGAAATATGGATGTGATCATGTACTAATAAGATTAATAGAATATTGGAAAGAAGCACTGGACAGTAACAAATATGTATCCCACATGGGTTGCTGATTTGTAAATTGAAAGCTTATAGTTTAAGTAATGATGTCTGCAGATTTTTAAGTACTTACCTGTCAGGGAGATTTCAAAGGGTCAAACAGCAGATGGAAGAGGTTCCTGGGAACCCATTAAAAAAGGTATTCCCCAAGGCTCATGTTTAGGTCCCTTGTTATTCAATATCTTTATTAATGATTTGTTTTGTTCATAGATAGGTGTCAGCTGTTCAATTATGCTGATGATAACACATTAGACATAAATGGAACCACAATTGATTATGTCATTGAATCATTAAAAGTAGAAACAGGGAGTGCATTTCTCTGATTGGTCAAAATAATGAACTATATCCCTTCCATTTTCCCAGCTGTCAAAGTGACAAGAAATAGTATAACGTAAAAGTTATTGGTCACATTTTGAAAGAATACAGACTTTGACATTTGCACTAGCCCGGTGTCCCTCAACTCTTTTTTGGGCCTCTGGGCCAATATAACATAAATGTTCTGACTCACAGTGTATCAAACCATTTTATATCTTCAAAAATGTCAATACAAAGGGTTTGGAATCCATCATTGCCCAACATATTATTTCAATGTGAATGAATGCATTGTCTTGCTGATTACTTTGGGGCCAAAGATAACAGCTTCTCCCTGTGACTTCTGCTTTCCATGATGGCAGCATTGTGTTGTGTATGCAAGTTTTAGCATTTCTAAACTCACATTTTCTCCATCTTGTGGATTATTTATATCAATAAAATGATGGTGTAAATGATGATGTGTGATAATGTTTGCAGTGTCTAATATGACAAACAACAAATCATATCTTGGTGGTTTTGCCAAATGAACTTATGTTTTCCATCAGAAATAATTTTGACAACAAATTTATGTGTTTTTTCAGACCACTAACATCATCTTGGGCCAGTGAGTCATTGACCTGGTTGGCAAGCAACATCAAACCACGATGTCACAGCCTGGAATGTGTCAAAAATTTCATAATGGGGTCTTCCTTAGTCAGTGGCTATTCTAAGCATCTATGATTTAAATGTAGGTCATTATGCCAGTGCCTTTACAAAGTAAACAGCCAGCCAATTTTCCAATACCAGCAGCAATTGATCTCATGATCTTGCTAAGTTGCATTTTTGCACTCATGTTTTATAAATAGGTCGATAGATTTGTAGACAGTAATTATTAGAAGCATATGATTTATCTGTATGGAAAATAAGTATTAAATATGATAAGTGATATTTTGAAGTCTGTGGCTTTGGAAACAAAGGTCCAGTTATCTTTGAATTTGGGCCTTCATGAGGCAGTGTTTGGTGAAAATCTTTAGCCTGTAACTCAAATAAGTGATAAGATATAAGTTTTCGGTAAAACTTTAAAGCCTGTGACCTTAAAAAAACAAGACAGGTCAAGATTGGGGTCATCTTATTTTGACCTTCATGGGATTCACATATGTTAAATATTTGGAGCCTGTATTTCAATAGGCTGATAAGATATAGCAAATGTTAGAATTTTTGTTGACAGACAGACCCATGCACACAAGGAGAGAGTCTGATACTCGGGCATCATCAGGAGCTGAAAATATCAATAAATATTTATGATTAATAATGAATTAACTACAAGGTATTTTCTCTGTCCAATTACCATTCAAGATCAGCTTAAAAATTCAAACCTTTAGCAGGAATATTGTGTTGCCCTGAAAGTTATGTGGTAAATTGTATATGTTGCTGATGTCTTAAACTGGCTCCTTCAAACATGCTTTGGGTAGATTGTACTGACTAGTGCCGATTTCTTTTCCCCTTCTAAAATTGTTTTCTACAAGCTTGAAACTCCATTATTCTCTAAAAGTCTACCATTTGTTTTCTGCATGTGCGAGAGACTCAATTTATTTTTTCCTGGTTGGCATTTAATTTTTTTTCCACATCATTTGGTCTCACTGATATTTTTAGACTCTCCTCCACCTGACATCCCGAATGAATAATGGTCAACCCCTAATCAATTTTCAGCCAGATTCTTATGGATAGATTTGACTTGTAGTCGATCCTGTGAGCACCTCTTTATCAATGGTGGCAGGGTCTTAATATAATAGTTTTTTATGGTAATTCGTTTTTTATGGTAATTTGTTTTTTTTTCATTTAATACAACACCCTTCTATTCTACCCTCTATTCAAATGTAAGGTGTCATATTACACACATCTTACTTCAAGAAAAGAACATCATTTTCAATAATATCCAAAAACAGTTTTATAGACTTCCACAGTTTATTCTCCTCCACAATATACACAATATAATTTACAGTATTGTTCAACATTGGTCGTCAGGTCACAAGTCTGTTGTATCAGCTAGAGCTATAGAAATCTTTTTATTATTATTATTATTATTATTATTATTATTATTATTATTATTATTATTATTATTATTATTATTATTATTATTATTATTATTATTATTATAATTATTACTATAAACCTAATTATAAAATCCTCTGCTATTGAATATAGAGTTGCCTTTAGTTACAGTAGAGTTCATTTGCTTACTTTTGAAGGGTTTTTTTGGTTTCTCCAATCAAAAACAATCAAGATTAATAGAAATCAAACTATAACAGCGGTCATATTTGTTGTGGCTCTGCCTGATTAGTATCGAGGAAAATGGCTACTAGTATGTTTCATTTCCCTTAAAATTAGTTTTCGCAAATTATTGCATTTCATATATCGTGTCACAGACAGATATGAAAATTGGTAGATGTGCCGAGCCGGTCAAAGGGCACCTTAATTGTGCAGAAGTGACTGGCTCGTCACATTTCCCTCTCTAATGTACAACTCAAAGTGAGGACTTAAATTAAATGATGGCCATTTTTTGTATCACATCCATTTTTTATATCACAATTTGACAAAAGATGGCATTTACATCGTACTTCCTCATCTGCTTGTTCATATATTGGCCTTATTCATCATCATATTGAGTACAGTATGAGGTCATTTTAGTGCAATAATATTCAGTGATCACAATGCTGTTACATTAGTCTATTATTTGTACACTGCTCTTACAATATTCATAGAGTAAAGCACACAATTGTAATGTTGAGCCAGACATTACACGGGACATTTATTAGACAACTTTGACATGAAAGGGTTAGGATCAAAGTAGACATTAACACTTTCAATCTTCAAGTGATCGTTGACTTTGACATCACATATACCAAACATTTCCAAACGTTCACCGGTTGGCATCGTGTCCTTGAAAGGTCCAGTCCAGTCTGCCCAGTGACGCCATTTGAAGGACACCACAGGAGGACCTATAGCCAATCAAACAGAATCAGGAATGATATTAATAAATTAAATAATATCAGAAAGAACAAGAAACAAGAAACAATCATGCATCTACTAACCACATGTTTAAGTGTGCTAAAAATCATTTTTGATCATTTTAAGAAAAGAAAAATAATAACAATTTATTCATTTCCACATTTCTCTTTCAAGTAGCATGGGTGGCTGCTGACAGATATCTGAAATCCCACTCCATCAAAAAGGGAGTGGGACATGGCTCAGTTAGTAAGACGTCTGTTTCTCATACTAAAGGTCTGGGGTTCGAATGTGCTCATGGCTGCGTGGCTGAAAGAGGTGGATATCTGCTACTCAACTGTTTCCCATTCCAGCAAGTGCTCTATAACCTGTTATCAAAAGCCGTGGTTTGATTTAACATGTTCAAATGATCAATGTAATGATCCCTAGTCACTCTTCAAAAGGAGCAGGGCATTTAATCTTGTTACCTCACCTGATATAGCCTGAATAGAATCTAAAAACAAAAAATCAAACCCATCAAAAAATTAATAATTACCGGAAATGACCTCGAGAAGTTCCCATGGAAATCCACCATTAAAACATTTTCTGAACAAGTCATGAGACTCATTAAATGTTAAGTTTGCTGCATCATAAAATGTGCAGGTGTCCATTAACATGTTGTAGGTTCCTCGCTCTATCCCTTCCTCTATTCCATATTTGCGTCCATTGTTAGCACAAACATAGTACTTCTCTTGATCAATTGTTTCCCAATCCTAAAATATATATCATTTGTTAAATTACAGTAGTATCATCATATCAAAGGCTGTCAGAGATCTCAATTCAAATTATTTATTTTGCTGAAGGATCCACACAGTTGCAACAATATCAAATCAATAGGCAACTTATATCTCACCAGAAGATGATACATGTTTTCTAACTACCAATCGACAAAGCACAGATGCTGTAATATGTCACGATGTTAACACTTTTTACTGCCT
Organism: Amphiduros pacificus; assembly: GCA_949316495.1. Lineage (NCBI taxonomy): Eukaryota > Metazoa > Annelida > Polychaeta > Phyllodocida > Hesionidae > Amphiduros > Amphiduros pacificus. The sequence continues at coordinate 26,574,709 of OX439011.1, forward strand.
TTGTCATTTGATTTGTGTCATATTGTACCTTCCCACCTACATCTTCATCTATAAGTTTACTCGGCAAAACCAATTGGCATCCCACCGAGAGTGCAAGATTGCACTAAGGGGTGCAGCTGTTACACACCAGCTGCTTGTCGCCAATCTTTATACTCTGGCAAGGCAGTGCCTGTTTCTCGATTCCAGTTGCCAGCCACAAATCTAGCAGCTCGTCTTTGAACTGATTCTATGCATTCTATATCTTTCTTGAGGTAAGAGTCCCACACACTTGATGCATATTCGAAGTGAGGGCGCACAAGCATATTGTAGGCAGCCTCTTTGATATTTTCTGGGCACATGTTAAAATTTCTTCTTACAAAACCTGGCATTTGATTTGCTTTGCAGTTGTTAATATGCTCATCCCATTTCATATCTGTTTGGAGCTCGACTCAGTGGTAAGGATGATGTTCAACATGTTGCAGGATGTGACCATTTAATGTATATTTTCATGATTCAAGAGCTTGGCTTTTTTCTTGCTGCTCAGGGTGCAGCATTTCTGAGCATTGAAGTCCATTTGCCACTCATTTGACAGCTGCATTTGGCCATTCTTCCAGCAGTTTTACTGCATCGTCATCATTTTCAACGATTCTCCGATGTCATTAGTATAGAGTAGAGATAGGATTGGCCCACGTACCAGATTCATCACCATCAAATACCACCCTCTGTTCGCGGTATTTAAGTCAGTTTTTTATCCATGAACCGACCTGCCCTCGAGCTTGTGATTCAACCGCTCATGGCAGACTGTGTCAAAGGCTTTACTAAAATCAAGAATGAGCATGTCAACATTTTGCCCATCATTTCTAGCCTTGAGTATATCCTGTAAGGTTGTGATTAAATCCTGAATCCATGCTGAAAATTTACCAGGATACTCTAAAGTTCACAGAGATTCATCATATGTATGACAATATATGCTCCAAAATCTTACAGGAGACAGAAGGAAACTGGCCTGTAGTTTGCGGCACAACTTTTAGCTCCTTTTTAAAGACTGCAACTATATTTGCTGTGCGCCATCCTTTATCGAATGAGTCTTGGACTATTTTTTTTTAGGAATGGAGCTATTTCATGTGAACATGTTGTCAGATGTAATTGAGGATGAGTATAGTTGTGGTTTTTGTACAGTATTTACCACCTGAAAGGTTTGGTCTATCTGTGGAGATACTTTGGTTACAGTGGGGTTTAATGACACTGATGAGGTTTGTGTAAGTTTCAAAATGACCGCTAGATACCACGTCTGTGGAAATCAGAGCGGGAAAGTTCAGGAAACTGTTTAAATCACCACGTCCATGGAATTAAATCATTTAGAAGCAGGAACCACATCCATGGAATTACTTCGTTGTAATAACAAGTTTGATTTGAAGGAACCAATGAACTCCAGGTTGTGCTAACAAATGTGGTTATTAGTCTGGTATAACTGCTAAGCGTGGTAGGCTTGAGCGGAGGGGAAAAGTTTCAAAATGGCCACTAGATCCTATGTGCATGGAAATCTAGCAAGAAGTTCAAGAATCTATTTAACCCCTATTTAAGTTTGTGGATGTTAACTAGTTGGTGAGATATACTAGGAGGTGTAAGAAGTGGAAATTCCGACACAAGCAGATTATGATTTGTGGTCGCAATCGCCGTGCCTTCAAAAAGACAATACGAGCCAGAATCTGGAGTTCTGTGATTCATATTCCTGTGGGTAGTCATTCTTGCTAAAAGCTGTTGATTGCCCTATAGTTGTTATTTGCCTTGGAATTTAATAATGTGAGTGTCGCTTACAGCTATATTCTTACAGGCCTTACACGGCTATCTATTATTTCCTCAGTGACATTATACATGTTTTATACTTGCATACGATGTTGAACATAACATTCAATACATTTTTCAAAATTCATCATCTGTGCTGATCCTAACCCTTTGGCACAGGCCTCAGCTCATGTGTGAAATTGCATCAAGAATTCAATCTCGGCATGGCCGGGGATCGAACCCACGACCTTTGGATCACCACAGAGGAACTGGTGCTAATAAGCTGGAACTCTAACCAACTGCGCCACGGCCCGTGGCCTTTTTGAAGGAAGATGAGTCTTCTGCTGAAATCCAAATCATCTATTGGACACTTTTCAACAAACTTTGTTTAACTGACCGGTGGTCAAGTGCAAACACCTGTTTAGTAAGGTTTTGCTAACAATTGGAGATCTTCTGATTGAGACAATGGAGTGATTTGGCTTACAGAGGCCTGTTTGTCCATTAATGTTTGTCCATTGGCAGAGGCCTAACACCTACCAGACCACAAATACATGTATACATGTGAGCACAGCCAGTACTTGGCACTTTCAGCAAAACATAATAACCATGGTCAATTTATTTTGCTTGATTTTAGTGAGATCACAGTTTCAAGGTTTTATGACCAAGAATGCTTTTAGAAAGCAGCGTGCCTGTTACCTGGAGACCGTGCTTTTTCAAAGCCTTGTTTGTGGAAGTTATGTACTTTATCAAACATGACTTGTCTGGAATTTATGTACTCTTCAGACTTTGTATAATTATTCTGATATTGTTATCTGCATTATCTGTATATCAGCTACTTGCCAATAAAGTCTCAAGCCCACAACTGAGTTTGTCTCCATGAGATACAAAACACTTTTACAATGACAAACTGTCTCCAGGTTCTTTCACTGCATCCACACTGTCTGTGTCTGCCGTCACACTTTACTTTCTCCCTCATTCGTTTAAGCTTGGATATATGGACCAGATACTATAACATGATATGATATAATCTTGGGTGCAGGTCTGGGGAACTTAAGGTGACTTTGGGTCAAGGGTAAAATCATGACCAGCACAGGAACAACTTTGCCTGTAAATGCTTTATTTTCTGAGAAAATACAGCAATACTTATATGAGAAACTTGACAATGAGAAGAGGACCAACAAGGAGCTGTAAGATGGCGCTCTAACCAACTGCGCCACGGTCCGTGGCCTTTGGTTTTGTATTGAATCAAGCATTTTAATATGTAACAGACATGTTGATCCATATACCATTCATCAATGATCAAGTTTAAAATTTACCAGCTCTCTATATAATTGTAACAAAGCAGTACGGTCCCCTCCTCACTCAGTATGGACAAAAACAAATTTCATATTTAAGATATTTAAACATGTTTTAAATGTCTGTGATCATGGCCAAGTTTGAAACCTTAATTCGGGATAGGCCAGAGCATTTTGATAAATGGCGGCACTGATCCAAACACCACAATACAAGCATATGCCACTGATCACGTAATGAGTACTTAGAGCAGAACAAGAAAAATATACTGAGAAGTAATCGTCGTACTAAAAACAAGCTCATAAGAGTCTTTATTCATCAAAATCCGTTCAAGATTAACACTATTGGAGCAATATTCAATTTGGGACCAATTCGCAAGTGACATACATAGAGGAAATTTTGATATGCTGAGCTATTTTGAAACAGTGTAACCTATTGTTGGCAAATTTATGAAAGTACATATTATAATGCATAGAAAAAAAAATGTAATGAAAGTAAAATGAAAATGAGGTCCGTCAATTTCGAGATTTATTAACAAGCTAAATTTGGTTAGAAAGGTCTTGAATGTGAATGAAAAGCTGATTTCTGTCTGCAAATTGTCATATATTTTATTTATTTCTTCAATAAGAGAAAGGTGCTAAAATTATCTTTTGAGTATGTATATAAATTGTACAATGTGAACTGATCATTTGATCTTCATGTCATAAAATACCTTTGCTCGAATCTTGTGCGTTGCCTCCATTTCCCAAGTTTTCACAAGATTCTCAACAAGTTTCTCCAAGGATCCCTCACAATGTGACATTGTTTTTCCTTCCATGTAGGCCTTGTTGATGATTGTATAATCTGGGGGTTGTCCATGACGCCATTTTATAGTTGGGTCAGTCATAAAAGATCTAATTGGTAAATCGCTCTCCTTACTTTTGCCATGGTTTTTTGACTCTTCATTTTGTTTCCCTGCCATTGCTGGTTGTTGTCAGTGAGTAGAGTCCATCCTATAGCTTTATATGTATCATCACGCTTCACAGTTCGGTACCCTTAATGGGTTTACAAATTTTGGTTTCCCAAGAAAATATAGAACAAATCGTTGAAGCTTGTTTGCTGTGAAGTAAAGGTTTGTTACATAAAGGTTTGTTTCATTTGGTGTTTGATATTGAACAAATCAAACGTAAAACAAAATATCAACAAAATCCTTTCACTATATCAGATATAGGCATAATAAATATGTATAAATAAATTAAATTTAAAGGACTTTAAATACCATTTGATGTTTCGCGGTTCTTGATTAAAAAATAGGTCAATGAGTTAAGGTCTATAATCCACAATGTAAAACCGGGATAGACCTATGTTTTTTTGGCTTAAATGTGTTCAAAGTAATGTTATTTGTTAATTTAGCACAGAAGGCAGTTACGTAAATACACGAGACCACACGAAGTTCTCCAGATGCTTCAAACCGATTGTGGATTATAGACCTTAGGTAAACGAGAGCTCCACCCTTAAAATTAGTTATAAAATTCTTCTTAGATATGGTAAAAACATGATATAAAATTTACCATATCTTAGATATGGTAAAAACATGATATATTCCCTGTCAAGAATAGATATATACGTTTTTCTCAATACATCCAGTTTTCTGTACAATTATTACTTTCTACAACTTTTGTATGGAGAAATTCTGTGCATTTTACATGATTTAAACAGTAGATTTATACCTTCACCTACTTTTCAAGGTCACGGACAATTGTATCATGAAATCCCCATCAATGCGATAACTCGAGAACAAATGATGGCATTTTTATGAAACTTGACACAAATGAGCAACTGGTGAAAACCCCAGATGAGTTTGATGGACGGTTAAATTCACCTACTTTTCAAGGTCACAGGGACAATTATGTGAAATCCCAATCACCACGATAACTCAAGAACAAATGATGGCAGCTTCATGAGAATTGACACACATAAGCATCTGGTGAAGACTCCAGATGAGTTTAATGGACAGTGACCTTCACCTGCTTTTCAAGGTCATAGGTTCATCATCTCAATAATTCTTGAGTAAATAATGACAGTTTTATAATACTTTACACACAGTAGTTGTGCCTTGATGCAGTGATGTTTTGTTCACTAATATTGTGTGGAGCAAATGTTGTATAGTAAGTTAATAGGGCTGAGGGTTGATGCATCTCTGATGCCTGTTTTTAAATACCACAAATTTTCTCACCTATCTCATACTGATTAAGAGATTTAAACATCATTCCCTCGTGCCATACACTAGTGAAGGCTTTATAAAAATCCACAAAATATCCAAAGATTTTCTTCATATTCCTGAATGTATACTAAAATGTATATTTGATTGGGAGCACTGAATTTTGCATTTTGCAATTTTGCAAGGTAATATTTCTTTTAAATCTAGATTATCACTAGATCATTACTCTCAATGTAAATGGGTAATTTAATTTTGTCATATGCTCTTCATCTCTATGTTGTTCTGACAGGTTTTATTCCTCCATATTTCATCCCTACCTTTATATTACTTTCAACTGTTGATGCTGTTGAAAGTAAAGGAGAGCAAATAGACCACGGCACACCATAGACCAAATAAGGCAAAGATCCACGGTATCACTGGCTGTGCTAGTGGGGCTGGTATCATCGTCACTGGGCCAGAACAATCTGTTATTTCTGACCTTATCACTGGACCATAACAACATAAACTATAATTATATAGGACAGTCACTGGGTCAGAAAACCAGAACAATCTGGATTGGTTTTTTTTTTCAGGATTTGGAGTAAGAAAGAATGTTTATGTTACCAGTGTACCAAAGCTCTATTTTCCTGCCAAAACATTCATGTTCCCGAGATTTGATTCCAACAAAAATTATATACATATAGTGTCTGATTTTGCAAAAGCTTTATAAAAGAAAAAAATTAATTGGACAGACAAGAATGCAAAACTATTTTAATTCATCTATTTTTAATGGAAAAGTCTGCTAAGTGCACTTGCACTCTGTGGTCTGATCTAATATTTTGGCTAATTGCCAATCTCGATGTTTTTGCTTTTTCCCCCCTTTGAAATGTACACACTGGAACTGTTCAACTTTACAGAACCAGAACTGTACAACTCCCCTATATTTAATCATTAGTCGGAGATATTGACAGCGGGCCTATGAACTGTAAAAACATCAAGACACCTGCCCCATCCCCATGCCAGTGGCCTGAATAAAGAAAACAACGTCTACTGTGTGCCTTGTGTAGCACCACATGTATTTTCATTTCATTCTGAGGTTATTTATAGCACAGATGGTTCAAATGTAGGTCAATAGATCTTTCAGCTAGGGCATGCTAGCTTATAGTTTATTTGCATACAAGCAGCTGTACTAAGTTGAGATGGCAACAACAAAAAGTATCGAAGTGGTGTGGGTGGTATGGGTGAGATCTGATCACTACCCTATATACTCAAAGTTGCTTAGCAACCAAAGATCAAAGGATCAATTACCCTAGACCCATGTCCCTGAAATTAGCTTAGGTAATTTGCAACCAAGTATCAAAGGATAAGTCCCATCCCCTCATATCCCTGGCATTATATAACCTGATATAGCTTGCCCAAAATAGTTAAAAGGATTGGTGAAAAGCTAGTCAAAAACATTATTGTCTGGCACATTCCATGATATGCAAATGTAAAAACATTAATATACAAGTTTGAGACTACAGTTCGGAATGTTTTGAAAATATTGACTTGATGTCCACACATGATATGAATTAATCCTTGGTGGGAAACCTTTTCCTGTGTGGTGTTGTTCCAGTATGATATGGAGTGATCACTAAAAGGTAACTGGAAGGTAAATTCCAGTACTTAAATATCCATGAGAAAATGTGGTGGGTTTTTCAGCATGTTCAGAGAAAACCAGTTGTTTTGAGAATATCTGAGGCTAACTGGGTCAAAGCCACTTCTGCTGTTGAGCTGAAATACATAAATAATATTATTTATATTGTATAATAATATTACAATATCTTTAATCTTAATATTTCACAACTATTTATCAATAGCAGACTTAAAATATTCATAAAGTCATACAGTTTGAAATTCACTGAAATCAATTTTTTTTCAAACCAACATTTAACAAGGATTTCTTTTGTTTAAATATAAGCTGGCATTTAATGTATTGACACCAGATGGCACTTACCTGGCTGTGTGAGACAGGTTTTTAATAGTCTCTGCTAATTCTGCACCGTTCTGCTGCATTGCCTCCTGGTGACACTTCTCTGTACTTATCTGAAAATTAACAAAAGAGCAAAGCTCACATGTGGACCCATTATAGTGGCAAAGTTAAATGGGTGCATAGACTATGGTGTAATAGGGTAGCCATATGAGATTTGGGTCCTTGTAAATGAATAAACCAATACTATTATTGACTGAATTATGTGAGGGTGGGAACTTGGAAGTATGATGCCTCAGTATATATATATATATAAATTTACAGATATGAGGATATATGTTTTTATGTTAGTGCATATGGTAGTTTCTTCTGTGACCTTGAGATATCAGTCAAGGTCATTTATATGCATTCCCATAGGCCATACAAGGGAGTTGAGGGACACATACATACATCTGATATCAAAGCCAAATCATCTGGAAACCATAGTGCTACAAAACTAGGCCCTTTGAAATAAGGGCCCTATTTCTAAGCCTTAGCCTAGAAAACTCTACCTTCAATATTATATACCGGAGGTAGTATAATATAGTGCATATCCCCGATAATCCGCCCCGCGACGTTCACAGATCCAAACATAGGCATCAGAGATGCATCAACCCTCAGCCCTGGTAACTCATTGCACAACATTCGCTCCACACAATATTTGTGAACAAAACGTCACTGCACCAAGGCAAATTGATGCAGGGGTAAAAAACCCATAAAATCTACTTCCTTTGATAGCTTAGGTGTGTCAAGTATCATGAAACTGTCATCATTTACTCTAGAATTATTGATATGGGCCTGTGACCTTGAAAAGCAGGTTAAGGTCACCGTCCATCAAACTCATCTGGAGTCTTCCCAGATTCTTATGTGTGTCAATTTTCATGAAGCTGCCATCATTTGTTCTTAAGTTATCACGATGACAAGGATGATTTCACATAATTGTCCCTGTGACCTTGAAATCAGGTGAAGGTCATGTTCCATCAAGAGAAGTCTGAGGTCTTCACCAGATGCTTGTGTGTGTCAAATCTCATAAAGCTGCCATCATTCGTTCTTGAGTTATTGCGATTCTTGGGATTTCACATAACTGTCCCTGTGACCTTGAAAAATAGGTCAAGGTCGCCGTCCACCGAACTAGTCCGAGGTTTTCACCAGATGCTTATGCGTGTAAAGTTTCATGAAGCTGCCATCATTTGTTCTTGAGTTATCACGATGACAAGGATGATTTCACATAATTATCCCTGTGACCTTAAAGTAGGTAAAGGTCATGTTTCAAAGAAGCTGCCATCATTCGTTCTTGAGTTATTGCGATTCTTGGGATTTCACATAACTGTCCCTGTGACCTTGAAAAATAGGTCAAGGTCGCCGTCCACCGAACTAGTCCGAGGTTTTCACCAGATGCTTATGCGTGTAAAGTTTCATGAAGCTGCCATCATTTGTTCTTGAGTTATCACGATGACAAGGATGATTTCACATAATTATCCCTGTGACCTTAAAGTAGGTAAAGGTCATGTTTCAAAGAAAAAATTCTGAGGTCTTCACCAGATGCTTGTGTGTGTCAAATCTCATAAAGCTGCCATCATTCGTTCTTGAGTTATTGCAATTCTTGGGATTTCACATAATTGTCCGTGACCTTTAAAAATAGGTCAAGGTCGCCATCCATCGAACTCATTCGAGGTTTTCACCAGATGCTTTTGTGTGTCAAGTTTCATGAAGCTGCCATAATTTGTTCTCGAGTTATCGCGATGACAAGATGATTTCACATAATTGTCCCTGTGACCTTGAAAAGTGGGTGAAGGTCATGTTTCATAGAAAAAATTCTGAGGTCTTCACCAGATACTTATGTGTGTCAAATCTAATAAAGCTACCATTATTCGTTCTTGAGTTATTGTGATTCTTGGGATTTCACATAATTGTCCCTGTGACCTTGAAAAATAGGTCAAGGTCGCCGTCCATCGAACTCGTCCGAGGTTTTCACCAGATGCATATGTGTGTCAAGTTTCATGAAGCTGCCATCATTTGTTCTTGAGTTATCGCGATGACAAGATGATTTCACATAATTGTCCCTGTGACCTTGAAAAGTAGGTGAAGGTCATGTTTCATAGAAAAAATTCTGAGGTCTTCACCAGATACTTATGTGTGTCAAATCTCATAAAGCTGCCATTATTCATTCTTGAGTTATTGTGATTCTTGGGATTTCACATAATTGTTCCTGTGACCTTGAAAAATAGGTCAAGGTCGCCGTCCATCGAACTCGTCCGAGGTTTTCACCAGATGCATATGTGTGTCAAGTTTCATGAAGCTGCCATCATTTGTTCTTGAGTTATCGCGATGACAAGATGATTTCACATAATTGTCCCTGTGACCTTGAAAAGTAGGTGAAGGTCATGTTTCATAGAAAAAATTCTGAGGTCTTCACCAGATACTTTTGTGTGTCAAATCTCATAAAGCTACCATTATTCGTTCTTGAGTTATTGTGATTCTTGGGATTTCACATAATTGTCCCTGTGACCTTGAAAAATAGGTCAAGGTCGCCGTCCATCGAACTCGTCCGAGGTTTTCACCAGATGCATATGTGTGTCAAGTTTCATGAAGCTGCCATCATTTGTTCTTGAGTTATTGCGATGACAAGATGATTTCACATAATTGTCCCTGTGACCTTGAAAAGTAGGTGAAGGTCATGTTTCATAGAAAAAATTCTGAGGTCTTCACCAGATACTTATGTGTGTCAAATCTCATAAAGCTACCATTATTCGTTCTTGAGTTATTGTGATTCTTGGGATTTCACATAATTGTTCCTGTGACCTTAAAAAATAGGTCAAGGTCGCCGTCCATCGAACTCGTCCGAGGTTTTCACCAGATGCATATGTGTGTCAAGTTTCACGAAGCTGCCATCATTTGTTCTTGAGTTATCGCGATGACAAGGATGTTCGCTACAGACATACATACATACATACATACATACATACATACAGACATACATACATACCCACGCCAGGAGTACTGCAATACCCTCAGCCTGATTACATCAGGGGCTGAGGGTAAAAACTGAACACATGAGAGTAAAACCCGGCCATTAAACCTGGGTTTTTTTTATCTCTAGTACCGCCCTTTTCTCTAAAGGGACTGAACCTTGTCTAAGAGACTGTTTCTCTTCTCCACATTTTTCTGACAACAGAATCTCTTGGGGATTCTGGTCAGAGGGGGTAGTGTGATGAAATGTAATATTTGACCTTGTAGTATTACATTTCTTACCAAATGTTCTCAGTAATCTGGAACCATGCTTTGACAATGTGCCAATCTGCCTTCCATGGGCAGACTGTCTGTGGGAGGTAGGGAAAGTCCACTTCTTCAGGAAGTCTTGGGAGGAGGTGGGACTGTAATCTTGCGTCCCTACCTCTCTCCCTTGAGATGTCACTGTCTCTGCTCCTGGGTCAGTTGCTACTCTGATGATAGCCTGTACCTCCCTTGAGTGACCATTGTTTACCTTGGGGACCTTCTGTCCCCTATCAGATTGAACTAAGGCGATTGTTTGTTTTTAAAATTGATTCTCCTCTGTTGGCTAATGTGTTTGTGGAGCTTATTATGCTCTGCAGTAAACTTCTGTAGTTTGGGCATTACATTCCCAAACAAAGATGGAGCTGTCCCTTTTTGTGGCAGCAAGGCTGATTCAGTAGCTAATGATGAGCTACAGAAGGTGCCAGATGTTGTAGGATGGCATTAATAATTGTTTGTCTCTTCACTTGTTTAAGGTCTTCCTGGTAACTTGTCTGAATCTGATCTTGTTCTTTGGCTTCTCAGCCTCTCTCATGGGGAGGTCATCCTCCATGATATTAAGAACGTTCTGAATAACATTCTACCTAGGATTAAAATCCTCTATCTCATCATCCCATTGAGATCCATTCCCAGACATAAACTCAAGAATCCTAACTGATGTTCTGTCTGCAGAATCGATCTCAGCCAAACCAACGGACCTGTCTGAGAGGGGGCATTTATAATTAAGGCTGGTTGAAAATCTGACTCGGACATATGCCTGACCTTCTTGAGTACCGCCTCCTTTTTCTGCCTCTGTCTCTGCGAGAGGAAGAAGAGGAAGAAGATCGTCTGTGACATACTCTCCTCTGCTATGTCTAGACAGAGATTTGGACTGAGACCTCCTCCGAGGTTTTCTGTCCAAATAAGACCTTAGCCTAGATCTAGTCTTAGATCTGGTTTTAGACCAGATCTAGACTGCCTCCTTGGAGGAAACTGAACTTGTTTACAAGGCCCATCTTCAGTTGCAAACATAGTTGTTCTGAGATTATTTTCCTGCCCTGATCAGGTAAGAGATATTTTTAGTTTTTGTGGTTGTCTTTTAATCTGTTTCCCAGCAGACCCTTTGTGGGTCCTGTTGGAATTATTGCCTGTGGGTTCCACCATGTTTTCCCCAAAGGCGCAAAAATAAAAATTTCAGCTTATTATCACCCACAACCTTGTGTTTGGAAAATAAGTCACCCACAGTAAGTTACCGAACCTTGCCAAGGTATGGACAACTTCTGTAAGGTCAATTAATTACCCCTATCCCAACCAATGCCTGTGCTTGACTGGGATGGGCTGTACTGAAAAAACATTCAAGGTAGGACTACCCGTAGGTAACCTAACCTTTGATTTCCAGTCAGAAATAACTTCTCTGAGTTTGTAAGTGACCTGGAACTTTCTTCCAAAGTACAAGGCCACTCGATAAAACAGTTCACTCAAAATACAACCACACTGTGCTTATTATCACCCACACATTGTGTTTGGACAAGAAGTCACCCACAGTAAGTTACCGAGCCTTGCCAAGGTATGGGCAACTTTGTAAGGTCAGTTGATTACCCCTATCCCAACCAATGCCTGTGCTTGACTGGGATGGGCTGTACTGAAAAAAACAATCAAGGTAGGATTGTTACCCAAGGTTTGTGAGTATCCGTCGTGGGGGACGTGGACGGGGGATCAATACTCTACTCTACTCGCTGGCTACTGTGAGGCGGGGCACGGAACCTAGCAACCCTATCTACCTATATGAGGTGTGAGGTAATAAGGACTGCAGACACAGAATATACACTGCACAATAGTTACCTTTATTCGGTGCTGTAAGTCTTCCTTGTCTTGCTAGGCCGGCATGGCAATGAGCGAGGCATATGAAATACCCAAATGCATGATACTAATAGAGTCCTGAGAATACATAAAACACCCAAGTCCATGTTGTCACGATGCTGAGTGTCGTGGATCTTCTAGGCAAGTGGACGCTGGAACTCTGCTTCTCTCTGACTGCCGTCTAACAGTTGCGGGACCTTTTAAAGGATCGTTGAGCATCATGTGTGTGGGGTCTGCCTGCGTGGCTTCTTCTCCTGCTAAGGGGTTGCGCACGGGTTGTGCACGTCTTGCCTGCGTCGCGTGGGGGAATCACGTCATCTCTATGTCCGGTAAGTCATCTCTATGTCTGGTGAGTGAGGAAATGCGTCAGCTTGCACTTGTTGACTTCATGCGGCACACAATAACTATGCATGATATTCTGCCAGAGATCGTGATTGTCCATGATTGTCTATATATATTCCTGAGAGTCTATAGGTAGGTAATCTATATCCTACAGGACTACCCGTAGGTAACCTAACCACCGATTTCCAGTCAGAAACAACTGATCTGAGTTTGTGAGTGACCTTGAACCTACATAATAATAATAATAATAATAATAATAATAATAATAATAATAATAATAATAATAATAATAATAATAATAATAATAATAATAATAATAATAATAATAATAATAATAATAATAAAATTTGTATAGCGCTGATACCAGACAAGTCTGTTCATAGCGCTGTGTTCAGGACGTCCATCCTGAAGAGATGAGTTTTCAGTCTACTCTTAAACGAGGAGACTGAGGCACTAATCCTAATTTCCCTAGGCAAGGAATTCCAGAGTCTAGGGCCAACAGATGTGAAGGCCCTATCCCCCACTGTCTTCAGTCGGGTCTTAGGAACTTGTAAGTGGGTGACATCGTTTGACCTTAGACAGCGTTCCCCTTGTTTAACTAGGAGTAGATCACGCAAGTAAGGCGGAGCCTTACCATTTAGGGCCTCCCAGGTCAGAAGAAGAATTTAAAAATCAATTCTTGCATGAACTGGGAGCCAGTGCAGTTCTCGTAGTTTTCCTGAAATATGATCAAATTTCCTAATTTTTCCTACAACACGTGTTGCAGAGTTTTGGACGTATTGTAGTTTCCTGGTGTCGGATTTAGGAAGACCTGCAAGTAGGCCATTGCCATAGTCCAGAGTGGAGGTAACAAAGGCATGGGTAAGTGTTACAGCTGTCTTGTCGTCTAGACAATGTCTGATGGCCGCCAAGTTCCTAATATGGTAATAGCCTTTCTGGCACATTTTCCTGATCTGGGCCTTCATATCCAACTTAGAATCAAAGGTTATGCCAAGGTCAACCACTGACTCACTAGGAGCAATATCCGAGCTGCCGATCCTAATTGTGTCTAGGATACAGCTGCTAGTGGCAGTATTGTACCTGTCAGTACATATAAGCATTTCTGTTTTTCCATCATTTATGTTCATCTTGTTTGATATTAGGAAGTTTCTAACTTCACTGACACACTTTTCCAGTTTGTGTCTGCTCATATCAACTTGATGGGGGGAAGTGTGGTCCATAGGGATGTAAATCTGAGTATCATCTGCATAAATATGATAGCTCAGACCATATTTGGCTAGGATATCCGAAAGGGGTGTCATATAGATGGTAAAAAGTATTGGGCCTAGTACTGAGCCCTGTGGGTCCCCATATTTTATGGACTTGAGGCAGGACCTATGGGTCCCTACCTTCACACACTGTTTCCTGTTACTTAGATATGACCGAATCCAGGAGAGGGCATGACCTTTGACATTACATCGAGCCTCCAGTCTATCAAATAGAATTTGGTGGTCAATGGTGTCAAAGGCAGTGGAGAGGTCAAGTAACAGCAGGATGACTGACTTCTTATCGTCAAGAGCACGTACCAAAGTACAAGGCCACTTGAAAAGAGTTTCTTGGACCACTTACCAAAGTACAAATCCACTCAAATAAAATGTAATCAAAAGTACCAAAACATAACCAATACAGTACCAAAACATAACCAATACAGTACCAAAAAGGAACCTAAACAGTACCAATACATGGCTTCCGCTCATCTTGTTTTTTTTTTTATCTGTGGACGTCGCGGGGCGGATTATCGGGGATATGCACTACAGTATATTATACTACCTCCGGTATATAATATTGAAGGTAGAGTTTTCTAGGCACGGCGTAAGAAATTGTCTCCTGTGACCTTGAAAATCAGTCAAGGTCACAATAGTTCTCAACATCTGATATCAAAGCCAAATACCGATTAGTTCTCAATGTATCATCTGGAAACCATCAAGTACTGCAGAGACACATCATTGCTTCTGTGACCTTGAGATCTGGGTCAAGGTCAACCATATCCAATCCCATGCAAGGTTTTAAGGACTTAAAGTTTCCTGTGCAATATCAAAATAATCTGTCAAACAGTTCTTCTGTTATCATCCAGAAATCATGATGATAAAAAATATCTCCTGTGGCCTTGAGAAATCAGTCAAGGTCAGTCATCTGCAATCCTATATAAGGGAGTTGAGGGACAAATACTTCTGTCTGATATCAAAGCCAAATACCAAACAGTTCTCAATGTGTCATCTGGAAACCAGTAAGTACTGCATAGACACAAATTTGCTCCTATGACCTTGAAATCTGCATCAAGGTCAACCATATGTGAACCCCTGCAAAGTATCAAGGACTTACATAATCCTCTGCAATATCAAAATAATCTATCAAATGATTCTCTTGTTATCATCCGGAGACCATGGTGGTACAAAATATCTCCTGTAACCTTGACAAATAGGTCCAGGTCATTCATCAGCGATTCCAAACAAGAAGGTTGAGGGATACATACTCAAGTCCAATATGAAGGCTGAATACCGAATAGTTCTCAGTGTATCATCTGGAAACCAGCAAGTACTGCAGAGTCACAAAATGGCACCTGTGACCTTGAGAACTGGGTCAAGGTAGACAATATTCAATCCCATGCAAGATATTATGGACTTCCATAATCCTCTTGTAATCATCTGGAAAGTTCGGACATGCGGGATCGTGGGCACACAGACAGAGCCTGTTACAAGGTTCCCCCCCCCCCCATGGGGTGGGTCGACAAAAATGATAAATGTATTTTTATTATTTCATATTGAGTCACTTGTTACAATAAGGTAACCATTATTGGATGACTTCCCAAGAATTCAATCAGTCTGAAGATTACTTACCACGCATTTTATTATTCTGATAAATACTTACCAGACATTTTATTATTGTGAGGATTACTTACCAGGCGTTTTATTATTCTGAGGATTACTTTCTGCTTCTTGGCATCGGCACGTCGCAGTGCCTCACTGTAACATTCCTGTAATATCCAATAATATAAATTTAACAATATATAAATCAATGACTAAAATTGTTTATTAATACTTGTATCTAGTTTCTTTTTGTATTTATAAATATGAATTTAACTACATTTATGTGCACCTCTGGAAATTGCAGAAAAATCCATAAGTTTATAGCACATATACATGTAGTTGGTGTCTCATGATTTCTTCTTGAATATTTGTCTCCAACAGAAAATGTAAATAACTCGTCATATGAACTGTTTTAGGGACAGGGAGTGATAATTTTGGCATGGACTGTATTTTCCTCACCATGTTATGTGGGGAGAGAGGTTCAGAACTTTCTCCTCCAAACAGTTGTACAAGCAGAGACAGACATTTCAGGGCCAGATCGGAGATATCTACGTCATCATAGATCAGCTGCAAAGATAAGATGATAGAGTTAATGACTCATCACAGAAACACCATACCTTACTATGCCTCATATAACACCCATGTATGTTTCATCCAGCATAACACCACCCTTCACTTCATCCTACATAGCACCCATCCATACTTCATCCAACATAACACCACCCTTCACTTCATCCTACATAGCACCCATCCATACTTCACCCAACATAACACCACCCTTCACTTCATCCTACATAGCACCCATCCATACTTCATCCAACATAACCCCAACCTTCACTTCATCCTACATAGCACCCATCCATACTTCATCCAGCATAAACCCACCCTTCACTTCATCCTACATAACACCCATCCATACTTCATCCAGCATAAACCCACCCTTCACTTCATCCTACATAACACCCATCCATACTTCATCCAACATAACACCACCCTTCACTTCATCCTACATAACACCCATCCATACTTCATCCAGCATAACACCACTCTTCACATCATCCTACATAACACTCATCCATACTTCATCCAACATAACCCCAACCTTCACTTCATCCTACATAGCACCCATCCATACTTCATCCAACATAACACCACCCTTCACTTCATCCTACATAACACCCATCCATACCTCATCCAGCATAAACCCACCCTTCACTTCATCCTACATAACACCCATCCATACTTCATCCAACATAAACCCACCCTTCACTTCATCCTACATAACACCCATCCATACTTCATCCAGCATAACCCCAACCTTCACATCATCCTACATAACACCCATCCATACTTCATCCAACATAACCCCAACCTTCACTTCATCCTACATAGCACCCATCCATACTTCATCCAACATAACACCACCCTTCACTTCATCCTACATAACACCCATCCATACCTCATCCAGCATAAACCCACCCTTCACATCATCCTACATAACACCCATCCATACTTCATCCAACATAAACCCACTCTTCACATCATCCTACATAACACTCATCCATACTTCATCCAACATAACACCACCCTTCATTTCATCCTACATAACACCCATCCATACCTCATCCAACATAACACCACCCTTCACATCATCCTACATAACACCCATCCATACCTCATCCAGCATAACACCACCCTTCATTTCATCCTACATAACACCCATCCATACCTCATCCAACATAACACCACCCTTCACATCATCCTACATAACACCCATCCATACCTCATCCAGCATAACACCACCCTTCACATCATCCTACATAACACCCATCCATACTTCATCCAGCATAAACCCACCCGTCACATCATCCTACATAACACCCATCCATACTTCATCCAACATAACACCACCCTTCACTTCATCCTACATAACACCCATCCATACTTCATCCAACATAACACCCCTCTACAATTCTTCCAACATAACACCACCTTTCAGTATATATAAGTACAGTCGCTTTTCACCCATTTATAAGATATGCACAGTAATCACACATCTCCTTTGAAACTCTGGGTGCTTCAGACTGCCTTATTCTTTGCTATTACAAAATTACGTTATGTACAACCTTGATAGGGTTCCAGTCCAACCATAGCTTGTGAAAATTGGCTCAAGGATATACGCTTTGAAATATTGACGTTGAAGATAAATTTCTGAAGTTGGCTGGCTGAATGTCAGAGATATTTTCTTTTGTGGGTCTAATACTTTTGGTGAACACTGACAACACTTTGTGGTTGCCATGCATGCAAAATATTTAGTATATCAGTTAATGGTTCATGAGATAGGGCCTGCACAATAATATAAAGGTCAACGCCACAGAATTAAGGTCTAATATGTAACAAATGTAGTTTGATATATAACAGATATGAACTACTTTTTATTCACTTTTAATGGTTGAGATGTGGCATGTACACACATTTTGATGTCAAAGTCAAACGTCACTTGACTGAAAAAGTATGATGAGGCACAGCTGTAACATAGGACATTTCTGTGTACCAAGTTTTAATTTCCTCTTATAAGGGGTGTGCTGAGATATGCTGCGTACAATATTTGTGGCCTCGAGGTCACTGCACTAAGGTCAATCACTAGATTAAAAGGAATTGAAACAGATTTTTAAAGAAATGTTGACAGACGGATGGACAGATATTTCTCCACTCTTTAAGAAGTCAGCAGAGCTAAAAACATAGGCATCAGAGATGCATCAACCCTCAGCCCTGGTAACTCATTGCACAACATTCACTCCACACAATATTTGTGAACAAAACGTCACTGCACCAAGGCAAATTGATGCAGGGGTAAAAAACCCATAAAATCTACTTCCTTTGATAGCTTAGGTGTGTCAAGTATCATGAAACTGTCATCATTTACTCTAGAATTATTGATATGGGCCTGTGACCTTGAAAAGCAGTTTAAGGTCACCGTCCATCAAACTCATCTGGAGTCTTCCCAGATTCTGATGTGTGTCAATTTTCATGAAGCTGCCATCATTTGTTCTTAAGTTATCACGATGACAAGGATGATTTCACATAATTGTCCCTGTGACCTTGAAATCAGGTGAAGGTCATGTTCCATCAAGAGAAGTCTGAGGTCTTCACCAGATGCTTGTGTGTGTCAAATCTCATAAAGCTGCCATCATTCGTTCTTGAGTTATTGCGATTCTTGGGATTTCACATAATTGTCCCTGTGACCTTGAAAAACAGGTCAAGGTCGCCGTCCACCGAACTAGTCCGAGGTTTTCACCAGATGCTTATGCATGTAAAGTTTCATGAAGCTGCCATCATTTGTTCTTGAGTTATCATGATGACAAGGATGATTTCACATAATTATCCCTGTGACCTTGAAAAGTAGGTGAAGGTCATGTTTCAAAGAAAAAATTCTGAGGTCTTCACCAGATGCTTGTGTGTGTCAAATCTCATAAAGCTGCCATCACTCGTTCTTGACTTATTGCGATTCTTGGGATTTCACGTAATTGTCCCTGTGACCTTGAAAAATAGGTCAAGGTCGCTGTCCACCGAACTAGTCCGAGGTTTTCACCAGATGCTTATGCGTGTAAAGTTTCATGAAGCTGCCATCATTTGTTCTTAAGTTATCACGATGACAAGGATGATTTCACATAATTGTCCCTGTGACCTTGAAATCAGGTGAAGGTCATGTTCCATCAAGAGAAGTCTGAGGTCTTCACCAGATGCTTGTATGTGTCAAATCTCATAAAGCTGCCATCATTCGTTCTTGAGTTATTGCGATTCTTGGGATTTCACATAATTTTCCCTGTGACCTTGAAAAATAGGTCAAGGTCGCCGTCCACCGAACTAGTCCGAGGTTTTCACCAGATGCTTATGCGTGTAAAGTTTCATGAAGCTGCCATCATTTGTTCTTGAGTTATCATGATGACAAGGATGATTTCACATAATTATCCCTGTGACCTTGAAAAGTAGGTAAAGGTCATGTTTCAAAGAAAAAATTCTCAGGTCTTCACCAGATGCTTGTGTGTGTCAAATCTCATAAAGCTGCCATCATTCGTTCTTGAGTTATTGCGATTCTTGGGATTTCACATAATTGTCCGTGACCTTGAAAAATAGGTCAAGGTCGCCATCCATCGAACTCATTCGAGGTTTTCACCAGATGCTTTTGTGTGTCAAGTTTCATGAAGCTGCCATCATTTGTTCTCGAGTTATCGCGATGACAAGATGATTTCACATAATTGTCCCTGTGACCTTGAAATCAGGTGAAGGTCATGTTTCATAGAAAAAATTCTGAGGTCTTCACCAGATACTTATGTGTGTCAAATCTAATAAAGCTACCATTATTCGTTCTTGAGTTATTGTGATTCTTGGGATTTCACATAATTGGCCCTGTGACCTTGAAAAATAGGTCAAGGTCGCCGTCCATCGAACTCGTCCGAGGTTTTCACCAGATGCATATGTGTGTCTAGTTTCATGAAGCTGCCATCATTTGTTCTCGAGTTATCGCGATGACAAGATGATTTCACATAATTGTCCCTGTGACCTTGAAAAGTAGGTGAAGGTCATGTTTCATAGAAAAAATTCTGAGGTCTTCACCAGATACTTATGTTTCAAAGAAAAAATTCTGAGGTCTTCACCAGATGCTTGTGTGTGTCAAATCTCATAAAGCTGCCATCACTCGTTCTTGAGTTATTGCGATTCTTGGGATTTCACGTAATTGTCCCTGTGACCTTGAAAAATAGGTCAAGGTCGCTGTCCACCGAACTAGTCCGAGGTTTTCACCAGATGCTTATGCGTGTAAAGTTTCATGAAGCTGCCATCATTTGTTCTTAAGTTATCACGATGACAAGGATGATTTCACATAATTGTCCCTGTGACCTTGAAATCAGGTGAAGGTCATGTTCCATCAAGAGAAGTCTGAGGTCTTCACCAGATGCTTGTGTGTGTCAAATCTCATAAAGCTGCCATCATTCGTTCTTGAGTTATTGCGATTCTTGGGATTTCACATAATTGTCCGTGACCTTGAAAAATAGGTCAAGGTCGCCATCCATCGAACTCATTCGAGGTTTTCACCAGATGCTTTTGTGTGTCAAGTTTCATGAAGCTGCCATCATTTGTTCTCGAGTTATCGCGATGACAAGATGATTTCACATAATTGTCCCTGTGACCTTGAAAAGTAGGTGAAGGTCATGTTTCATAGAAAAAATTCTGAGGTCTTCACCAGATACTTATGTGTGTCAAATCTCATAAAGCTACCATTATTCGTTCTTGAGTTATTGTGATTCTTGGGATTTCACATAATTGTCCCTGTGACCTCGAAAAATAGGTCAAGGTCGCCGTCCATCGAACTCGTCCGAGGTTTTCACCAGATGCATATGTGTGTCAAGTTTCATGAAGCTGCCATCATTTGTTCTTGAGTTATCGCGATGACAAGGATGTTCGCTACAGACATACATACATACATACATACATACATACATACATACAGACATACATACATACATACATACCCACGCCAGGAGTACTGCAATACCCTCAGCCTGATTACATCAGGGGCTGAGGGTAAAAAGTGGCTGACATTCAATTCAATCTACTGCAGTAAATCTCCCATTAACATTTACCTGGAATGCAGAACAAATCTTGACAGCTTTTCTTTTTATTTCTATGGGTGCTATCCAGTTGTGTATCTTCAAATACCTCATGCTTGCTTGTAAAGTAGGTGCGACAAGAATTCTGATGATACAAAGAGAGATAGCACCCATTCAAATCCTGAGACTTTTCTTCATCACAAATAAATCACCTCAAACTTTTCTGCCTTCTTTTCATGGGGGTCTTATTGGGGTAGAACAGAAATCCTGTTTCTTGATCACATATAAATCAACTCGGGGAAGCACTGTCCTATGAATGTGACTCATATTTTTGTTAATCTTTGAAATTACTGAAATCATATATAATACCCTCACTGTTCCAAAAAAATAATTCTGAACATAAAGTCACTCTCAGCTATTTTACTGGGGTAGAACAGAAATCCTTCATCACATATAAATCAACTCGGGGAAGCACTCTCCTCTGAATGTGATTTAATCTCATATTTTTGTTAATCTTTGAAATGATTAAAATCATATTTAATACCCTCACTTTTCCCAAAATAATTTTGAACTCATAAAGTCACTCTGAGCTGTTTTATCAGGAGTTCATTTTCCAGCTGTTAATAGGAGTTCACATAAGTCTGTATCGTGACTAGTGTCTCAGCAAGTGCATTGATTGTGATATGAGACAGATATCTATCAAGGGTTAGAATAATACCATGATAGAGTTTAGGCCATTAAAAGACCAAAAATATGGTTGCCCAACTGGGCTACTACAACAGACCATATCAGAAGGTCACTTACCAGCTGTGTTATCAGGTCACTTACCAGCTGTGTTATCGGAAGGTCACTTACCAGCTGTGTTATCAGGTCACTTACCAGCTGTGTTATCGGAAGGTCACTTACCAGCTGTGTTATTGGAAGGTCACTTACCAGCGGTGTTATCAGGTCACTTACCAGCTGTGTTATCAGGAGGTCACTTACCAGCTTTGTTATCAGAAGGTCACTTACCAGCTGTGTTATCAGAAGGTCACTTACCAGCTGTGTTATCAGGTCACTTACCAGCTGTGTTATCAGAAGGTCATTTACCAGCTGTGTTATCAGGTCACTTACCAGCTGTGTTATCAGGAGATCACTTACCAGCTGTGTTATCAGGTCACTTACCAGCTGTGTTATCGGAAGGTCACTTACCAGCTGTGTTATCAGGTCACTTACCAGCTGTGTTATCGGAAGGTCACTTACCAGCTGTGTTATTGGAAGGTCACTAACCAGCTGTGTTATCAGGAGGTCACTTACCAGTAGTTCTATAAAGAAGGTCACTAACCAGCTGTGTT
This sequence comes from Amphiduros pacificus, assembly GCA_949316495.1. NCBI lineage: Eukaryota > Metazoa > Annelida > Polychaeta > Phyllodocida > Hesionidae > Amphiduros > Amphiduros pacificus. Next base: position 26,597,196 of record OX439011.1, read on the forward strand.
ATCAGAAAGTCACTTACCAGCTGTGTTATCAGGAGGTCACTAACCAGCTGTGTTATCAGAAAGTCACTTACCAGCTGTGTTATCAGAAGGTCACTTACCAGCTGTGTTATCAGGTCACTTACCAGCTGTGTTATCAGAGGGTCACTTACCAGCTGTGTTATCAGAAGGTCACTTACCAGCTGTGTTATCAGAAGGTCACTTACCAGCTGTGTTATCAGAGGGTCACTTACCAGCTGTGTTATCAGAAGGTCACTTACCAGCTGTGTTATCAGAAGGTCACTTACCAGCTGTGTTATCAGGTCACTTACCAGCTGTGTTATCAGAGGGTCACTTACCAGCTATGTTATCAGGAGGTCACTTACCAGCTGTGTTATCAGAAGGTCACTAACCAGCTGTGTTATCAGAAGGTCACTAACCAGATGTGTTATCAGAAGGTCACTTACCAGCTGTGTTATCGGAAGGTCACTTACCAGCTGTGTTATCAGGAGGTCACTAACCAGCTGTGTTATCAGAAGGTCACTTACCAGCTGTGTTATCGGAAGGTCACTTACCAGCTGTGTTATCAGGAGGTCACTAACCAGCTGTGTTATCAGGAGGTCACTAACCAGCTGTGTTATCAGAAGGTCACTTACCAGCTGTGTTATCAGAAGGTCACTTACCAGCTGTGTTATCAGGAGGTCACTAACCAGCTGTGTTACTAACCAGCTGTGTTATCAGAAGGTCACTTACCAGCTGTGTTATCAGGAGGTCACTAACCAGCTGTGTTACTAACCAGCTGTGTTATCAGAAGGTCACTTACCAGCTGTGTTATGAGGGGCATGAGATCGGTGAATGGCTTGTTCATCAGCAGCAGTTGTTCAGCCATCTCAGCTTCTCGAGTTCCATGATCACCTCCACCTTTTTTGGCCTGTTATTTAAGTAAAACCAAGTAGATTAGTCAAACTGCAATCATAAACATTGCACAGTCTTATGGCAATTACCAAGACACCATAATCATTATTTTTAATATACTCTACTAAAATAAATGCAAAAAATTACAGTTTCAATTTTCTTGTCTAACTTATCAGTTTTAATTATTTCAATTTATTTCAAAATGTTGATGTATTTGGATCTTGGAGATTCATGATTCAAGTGAAAAAAAAATGCCTGTTTGACTTTATTCAAGAAAATCTACCCGACTCAGACTCACATATACCACATACCAGGAGAGCCTTGCTGATGACCTCAGACTCGCATATACCACATACCAGGAGGGCTTTCCTGATGACCTCAGACTCACATATACCACATACCAGGAGGGCTTTCCTGATGACCTCAGACTCACATATACCACATACCAGGAGGGCCTTCCCGATGACCTCAGACTAACATATACCACATACCAGGAGGGCCTTCCCGATGAACTCAGACTCGCATATACCACATACCAGGAGGGCTTTCCTGATGACCTCAGACTCACATATACCACATACCAGGAGGACTTTCCTGATGACCTCAGACTCACATATACCACATACCAGGAGGGCCTTCCCGATGACCTCAGACTAACATATACCACATACCAGGAGGGCCTTCCCGATGAACTCAGACTCGCATATACCACATACCAGGAGGGCTTTCCTGATGACCTCAGACTCACATATACCACATACCAGGAGGGCCTTCCCGATGACCTCAGACTAACATATACCACATACCAGGAGGGCCTTCCCGATGAACTCAGACTCGCATATACCACATACCAGGAGGGCTTTCCTGATGACCTCAGACTCACATATACCACATACCAGGAGGACTTTCCTGATGACCTCAGACTCACATATACCACATACCAGGAGGGCCTTCCCGATGACCTCAGACTAACATATACCACATACCAGGAGAGCCTTCCTGATGACCTCAGACTCACATATACCACATACCTGGAGAGCTTTCCTGACGACCTCGGACACATATTTTAGTGTTGCGTGGAGGGTGTCGAGTAGAGACTGAAGCATGGCATGAGGAGCCTTGAGGTCCTGATGGGTGTTATCATCTGAGTGCATCACCTGACTAGTGACCTCTAGTAGCAGACTGCTCATATGCTCCACTAGGCCTGATTAAGTACAAATATACAGACATCAAAATATAGACTGCGTGCTATCAAAATATAGACTGCGTGCTATCAAAATATAGACTGCGTGCTATCAAAATATAGACTGCGTGCTATCAAAATATAGACTGCGTGCTATCAAAATAGATAATGGTATCAAAATATAGACTGAGTATTATCAAAATATAGACTGAGTATTATCAAAATATAGACTGAGTATTATCAAAATAAAGACTGCATGCTATCAAAATATAGACTGCATGCTATCAAAATATAGACTGAGTATTATCAAAATATAGACTGCGTGCTATCAAAATATAGACTGAGTATTATCAAAATATAGACTGCGTGCTATCAAAATATAGACTGCGTGCTATCAAAATATAGACTTAATGTTATCAAAATAGACTGCGCATTATCAAAATATAGACTGAGTATTATCAAAATAGACTTAATGGTATCAAAATATAGACTGCGTGCTATCAAAATATAGACTGAGTATTATCAAAATAGACTTAATGGTATCAAAATATAGACTGCGTGCTATCAAAATATAGACTTAATGTTATCAAAATATAGACTGAGTATTATCAAAATAAAGACTGCGTGCTATGATAATATAGACTTAAAAGTATCAAAATATAGACTGCATGCTATCAAAAAATAGACTTTACGGTATCAAAATATAGACTGAGTTTTATCAAAATATAGACTGCATGCTATCAAAATATAGACTTAATGGTATTAAAATATAGACTTGATGGTATCATTATATACTATTAGATTTAGTGTTATAAAAGTGCAACTGACCAGTCATGACAGAAATGTGGTACCAATATATATGAAAGAAACATATAAATGTAAAGAACACAGAACGTACCATGATCAAAGAGTTCGCGGACGTTGGTTTCTCTGTGTGTGAGCAGACAGTTGAGTATTCCTGCTATCTGCTGCATGGTGCTGCTGACTGGGTTACTCTGGTGATCCTAAAACAATCAAAGTCTCCACTTGTTACCATCTCAGCACCGGTGCAATGCTACCCATGAAACAATCAAAGTCTCTACCAATCAAAGTCTTTTCTGACTACAGTAGTCATAACCAACATTACAATGCGATGAAGCAATAAAAGTCTCCACTTGTTACCATCTCAGCACCGGTGCAATGCTACTCATGAAACAATCAAAATCTCTACTTGTTCGCATCACCACCGGTGCAATGCTACTCATGAAACAATCAAAATCTCTACTTGTTCGCATCACCACCGGTGCAATGCTACTCATGAAACAATCAAAGTCTCTACTTGATAGCATCACCACCGGTGCAATGCTACTCATGAAACAATCAAAGTCTCTACTTGATAGCATCACCACCGGTGCAATGCTACTCATGAAACAATCAAAATCTCTACTTGTTCGCATCACCACCGGTGCAATGCTACTCATGAAACAATCAAAATCTCTACTTGTTGGCATCACCACCGGTGCAACGCTACTCATGAAACAATCAAAGTCTCTACTTGATAGCATCACTCTCAGTGCAAATTATATGTATATGGGCTAAACAGTTGATATTTTAAAAGATCAATAATTGATGCCAAACTGAGGCCTTCAAAAGGGCATCTGATAAATCACTCACAATGAGAACCTGGAAGATGACTGCTGTCAATCCAAGCTTCTCAAACTGTCGGATGAAGGAGGAGTTTTGCTCGAGTAGAGCGAGCAGCAACTTGAGGCCATAGGATGGCAGCGGATCCTGCTCCAGTAAAATCTGCTCGTACCTGAAACCACAGAAATCATGTGAGATACTCACATGAATACCTATATGTGTGATCTGGTATATATACATATATGTACCTGTGGAAGGAGAGAGGGGACCAGAAGTATATTGGTCTACAGAGAGAGGGGACCAGAAGTATATTGGTCTACAGAGGGAGGGGACCAGAAGTATATTGGTCTACAGAGAGAGGGGACCAGAAGTATATTGGTCTACAGAGAGAGGGGACCAGAAGTATATTGGTCTACAGAGAGAGGGGACCAGAAGTATATTGGTCTACAGAGAGAGGGGACCAGAAGTATATTGGTCTACAGAGATAGAGTGACACCTTTCACACAAGACAGCGATTGGGCAAAGCGTCTCTGTTTTAAATGTCTCTGAGAGATGGGGTACCAGTGGGGAGTAATGATACACTTACTGTGGCAGGAGAGGCAAAGCATCTCTGAGAGATGGGGTACCAGTGGGGAGTAATGATACACTTACTGTGGCAGGAGAGGCAAAGCATCTCTGAGAGATGGGGTACCAGTGGGGAGTAATGATACACTTACTGTGGCAGAAGAGACAAAGCATCTCTGAGAGATGGGGCACCAGTGGGGAGTAATGATACACTTACTGTGGCAGGAGAGGCGAAGCGTCTCTGAGAGATGGGGTACCAGTGGGGAGTAATGATACACTTACTGTGGCAGGAGAGGCAAAGCATCTCTGAGAGATGGGGTACCAGTGGGGAGTAATGATACACTTACTGTGGCAGGTAGTGTTCTCCAATCACCCATCGGCAAAGCCCAGATAGGTGATCTGGAGAGGTCTGAGATTTTTGCTTTTCCTTCATAATCTTGTTTAGATGTGATGAGCTCTAACAACTCCACCAAACTTTTCTTTGGTTGAAATTGGTAAAGACCTTGGACGTTCGACAAACCCCTCCAGATCACCTATCTGGGCTTTGCCGATTGGTGATTGGAGAACACTATGTGGCAGGAGAGGCAAAGCATCTCTGAGAGATGGGGTACCAGTGGGGAGTGATACACTTACTGTGGTAGGAGAGGCAAAGCATCTCTGAGAGATGGGGTACCAGTGGGGAGTGATACACTTACTGTGGTAGGAGAGCATCAGCTATGATCTGGTGCAGCTTCTGAGACTCGGCCTTATGTAGTGTGGCATCAAACTGTGCCTGGTCCAGGAACATGGATGCAATCTCCGAGAACAACCTCAAAGACAAGGCACGTGTATCTCCTGCAAGCAGAACCCAGACATAGAAGCCTTGCAACTCATAAATTGTCTTCAGTCAATAAAGTCGGTTATAACAAAATAGAAAAATTGATTATTTGCTGGGTAATAACTGTATAATATATATATAGAGTCCCTTATCTTTTTTGTTTTCATGGTCTAGCCCTAATCTGTGACCTTTGTTCTTAATTTACGTCCTCTCCATCTTAGAGCTAGACCAGACACATACCCTGTGAGCTAGACACAAGCTGAGCTAGACCAGACACATACCCTGTGAGCTAGAACACAATCCGAGCTAGACAAGACACATACCCTGTGAGCTAGAACACAATCCGAGCTAGACAAGACACATACCCTGTGAGCTAGACACAAGCTGAGCTAGACCAGACACATACCCTGTGAGCTAGACACAAGCTGAGCTAGACCAGACACATACCCTGTGAGCTAGACACAAGCTGAGCTAGACCAGACACATACCCAGTGAGCTAGACACAAGCTGAGCTAGACCAGACACATACCCAGTGAGCTAGACACAAGCTGAGCTAGACCAGACACATACCCTGTGAGCTAGACACAAGCTGAGCTAGACCAGACACATACCCTGTGAGCTAGACACAAGCTGAGCTAGACCAGACACATACCCAGTGAGCTAGACACAAGCTGAGCTAGACGAGACACATACCTAGTGAGCTAGACACAAGCTGAGCTAGACCAGACACATACCCTGTGAGCTAGACACAAGCTGAGCTAGACCAGACACATACCCAGTGAGCTAGACACAAGCTGAGCTAGACCAGACACATACCCTGTGAGCTAGACACAAGCTGAGCTAGACCAGACACATACCCAGTGAGCTAGACACAAGCTGAGCTAGACCAGACACATACCCTGTGAGCTAGACACAAGCTGAGCTAGACGAGACACATACCTAGTGAGCTAGACACAAGCTGCGCCAGAGATCGGAGGAGTTTGTCGATGACAATGGTGTGATACTCCAGCAGGATTGCCGGATGTTGCGCAATAGACTCCACGATAGAAAACACACTGTGAACCAACTCCTCGCTCCCGCCAGTCCCTGGAGTTAGAAATATACATCAACATCAGTTATAGTGTCATTAAAATACTCCCCAGACAAACTTCTATCCATTATCATTATTTATTATTTATTAATTTTAACAGCTTCAGGATAAAACAAGTCTAATGTTAATTTTTATAATAATTTAAAATCATAACTGTTTAACATTTCCTTGTAAATATACAATTTTATAAAAGCATTCTTATCGTCTTCTCTAGTCACCAGGTGGCAGGACAGAGGTATTCAAAATTATCTAGGACATTGAATTCATCCAAGCGATGTCTTACCTGTTGTTTACAGAAAGATATGAACAAGATTGTAACCTAATTTTGTGATGCGCTTCTGGAAACACAATAATATTTTTCTTATCTTTCCCATTTTAGTGAAATTTATAGCCACAGACAGAAGTACTTGAAAACATATATAAGTACACCTTTTTTGTAAAATCAACATGACGTGTATACAATAATTAATAGGTTTATATGATTTGAGAACAAATACCAAGCAAGCATTGATCTGCACATATTACATTCGATTCTCACTGCTCAGGTTTCAATATTTGTTTCAACAGGTGTCTCTTCTGTCAAATACAAGGCATTATGGGAAGGGTTTGTTGACATGACAGCTGATATAATGAAGGGAATATATAAATACTTTGGCAAAAAATTTATCACCTGGAAAAAAAAGAAAAAAAACCCCAAAAAACTAATAAAAGAGCAAAGCTCATATGTCGACCGATCATGGTGGCAAAGTCAAGCTACCAAACTGCTCCTATGACCTTGAGGACTAGGTCAAGGTCAACCTCCCCAGGATCTCCCCTTCCTGGGGTCTCCCCTCCCCACAGTCTCCCCTGGGTCAACATTCAGTTTGGGAATCTTGAGAATTATAGAGTTATGGGTGTAATAAACTGACTACCATTAAATGACATCTTAATCAACAGTTTTTTAACCACAAGGAGCCAAGCTTGCATGTCTATAAAGATCCCCCAAGCATGACAAATTTGAACACACCAGGTGGCAGCATGACCCACTTGAGCAGTGAGAATTTGGTAGTTCCATGCAGGTGTGCACCACAGAGACTAATAAAAAAATTACATATTTAGGTTTATATATATTTATATTAAGTGTACAATCTTAAGCCACCATAGTAATTAAGTGCAGCAATGACTAATTAACTGAATTATCTATTATAATGTGGTATCTCACACAAGGAGATGCACTGGTCTTTGTGTAGTTAGTGGTTAGTTCACTCACACCTGGGGTCTAGGGTTTGACTCCTATAGATCTCACAGCAGTACTTTTATTTTATTTAGAATCAAATTACGTGAAAGTTATCCTACAAACACACTAACATAAGTGGTCTCCTCCTCTCTCATATATTCAAACTATATGATGATGATAAAATTTTGTGTATAATACAATATTTCAATCATCTTTAAGTTCTTCTTCAATAAAATTTAATGAGATTGTCTATTTAAAAAAAAGAAATTTGAGTCCATGACAAATAATTTTTGTTTGTTCTGTTCATATGGAACCATCATAGGTTCATGATTTTAATGAAGCACTATTAAAATATCCCAAACTATTTTTTTTTCTGAGACACATATAATAAATTATGATGGAGAGGTCTAATGCCAAAATTTGTCTGAATCGTCAAAGCAATGTTATAAAACTCATACAAATGCATAATTAGCATCAAACTCTCAAACTCACTATGCAAAAATTAGAATATTACAGTCAAATACTCTCCAACACTTTCTTCATAGATTTCTTATTTCTATGCAGTCCTAGTTTATGGCTTCATTCTCCCCTTGCATCCAGGTGACAGCACAAAATACAAATTCTTCACCACCAGGTGGCAGCACAATATGCAAATTCTTCACCACCAGGTGACAGCACAATATGCAAATTTTTCACCACCAGGTGACAGCACCAGAATGACAAGACGTGCACAATGTTTGGCCCAGGGTTGGAGCCAAGCTTACTTGATGTGAAAATTATTCCACAAATAGCAATGAAAGAGATAAATTGTTGGGTCAAAACATAAATAAGATTTTATCCATGAGAAAGGACTGCTCGGCTTGACATCCTCCAACTTGATGTTATTCTCGGGGGCAACATCACACAGTACACAGTACATCCTTGTCATGTTCTTGTCAGTTCAGAACTGTATAAATCATTTCTGTAAGTCTATTTATTGTGGAGATTTTGCTGATAAATATTTTTATGATGAATCTTCACTTTTTGGCTGTTTGGATTTCAGTGTGATTGCTCAGGCTTAAAAAGGTCTTTCTCTCCATTTTCAAGTTCAAGAATTGACAGGTACCCTCCCACATGTATTGCCCAGATGCTGAGATGGTCCTTGAGGGAAAGGACAGGTGCCCAGTCAAAGTTCAAGCTTCATATACATGGACTTAAATTTGGGAATGAAGAAATTATGAAGAAAATCTTGGATTGTATTGATAACTTGACAAAAATCCAAGAAATATATTTACATATTGAAACCCATGTACATGTAAGGAGTTAGGCAATACTGTAAATACGACCATGCAACATGCTGTAAATACGACCATGCAACATGCTGTAAATACGACCATGCAACATGCTGCAAATATAACCATGCAACATGCTGCAAATACGGCCATGCAACATGCTGTAAATACGACCATGCAACATGCTGTAAATACGACCATGCAACATGCTGTAAATACGACCATGCAACATGCTGTAAATACGACCATGCAACATGCTGTAAATACGACCATGCAACATGCTGTAAATACGACCATGCAACATGCTGTAAATACGACCATGCAACATGCTGCAAATATAACCATGCAACATGCTGCAAATACGGCCATGCAACATGCTGTAAATACGACCATGCAACATGCTGTAAATACGACCATGCAACATGCTGTAAATACGACCATGCAACATGCTGTAAATACGACCATGCAACATGCTGTAAATACGACCATGCAACATGCTGTAAATACGACCATGCAACATGCTGTAAATACGACCATGCAACATGCTGTAAATACGACCATGCAACATGCTGTAAATACGACCATGCAACATGGTGTAAATACGACCATGCAACATGGTGTAAATACAACCATGCAACATGCTGTAAATACAACCATGCAACATGCTGTAAATACAACCATGCAACATGCTGTAAATACAACCATGCAACATGCTGTAAATACAACCATGCAACATGCTGTAAATACAACCATGCAACATGCTGTAAATACAACCATGCAACATGCTGTAAATACAACCATGCAACATGCTGTAAATACGACCATGCAACATGCTGCAAATACATGTACAACCATGCAACATGCTGTAAATACATGTACAACCATGCAACATGCTGCAAAAAGAGCCATAATTACATAATATACAAACATGACCCAACAAAGTAAATGGCATAACTTCCCATTCACACGTGACCATATAAATGTTTGACTCTGACTAGTTCTTATCTTAGGAAAGATCACACCACAGTTACACAAATGTTAGATAGATTACCCAACGCCTTGGCTGTTGTCAAAGAGATATGAAATATGACATCAAAGAAATTAATAATCATCCTTTTAATTTTGTATCAGATGAATCCATACAGAAGATAAATGCACTTAAGTCTTCCATAGTTTTCTATGTACTTATGATTTGAGTCCATATATCTATTTATATTTTACATCCAAAAGTCATTGAAGTTTTTGAGTCTTTTTTCCCTGGACTCAAATCAAATCATCAATATAAAAAATGGTACCAAAATGTTCAAAAGTGCAAAGATATACTGTAACTATCAATGGAATGTGGTTGAAGAATATATTATGTTAGCTGATAAGACATTGTAATTGGATTAGAAATATCTAATATGTTACAAAATACTAATATAATATTCAATTACTCAAGTTTTAACTATAATTAATCTAGGGTACCTTTTTAAACATGCTATTAATTTAGAATCAACAGTACCCAACTACATCATGCTATAAAGAGCTATTTATAGTTGAGATACATCTCTGTTAATATCTGGTGGTTATTTCAGTGGTGACACCTGGTGTCGAGTAATATAAGAGCATGTCTACCTGTTGCTGCTTGTATCTGTGTGGCGCCGGCATCTATGGACTTGACATGATGGAGCAGAAACCCAAGGTTCGTCATGAATGTATCGTTGATCATGCGAGGACGGAATATCTGCAAAAAAAGTGTATCAATATTATCGGGCAGTTTAAAAACTAGGTATCTAGGTGCAGGACAGGGTAAATATAAACGGTGCAAGATGAGGTATAATATTTGACAGGTGCAGGATGAGGTATAAAACATGACAGGTGCAAGATGAGGTATACATGACAGGTGCAGGATATGAGGTATAATATGTGAAAGGTGGAAGAAGAAGTATAATACATGACAGGTGCCAGATGAGGTATTATACATGACAGGTGCAGGATGAGGTATAATATTTGACAGGTGCAGGATGAGGTATAAAACATGACAGATGCAGGATATTAGGTATAATATGTGAAAGGTGCAAGAAGTATAAAACATGACAGGTGCAGGAAGAGGTATCATACATGACAGGTGCCAGATGAGGTAATATACATTACAGGTGCAGGACAAGATATAATACTTGACAGGTGAAGGATGAGGCATCATACATGACAGGTGCAGGATGAGGTATAATACATGACAGGTGCAGGATGAGGTATACATGACAGGTGCAGGAAGAGGTATCATACATGACAGGTGCAGGATATGAGGTATCATACATGATAGGTGCAGGAAGAGGTATAATAACATACCTGACTAGTACAGGGTAACCTACCTGACTAGTACAGGGTAACCTACCTGACTAGTACGGGGCAGGGTAATCTACCTGATTAGTACGGAGCAGGGTAACCTACCTGACTAGTAGGGGGCAGGGTAACCTACCTGACTAGTAGGGGGCAGGGTGACCTACCTGACTAGTACGGGGCAGCGTAACCTACCTGACTAGTAGGGGGCAGGGTAACCTACCTCACTGGTACAGGGCAGGGTAACCTACCTGACTAGTACAGGGCAGGGTAACCTACCTGACTAGTACAGGGTAACCTACCTGACTAGTAGGGGGCAGGGTGACCTACCTGACTAGTATAGGGTAACCTACCTGACTAGTAGGGGGCAGGGTAACCTACCTGACTAGTATAGGGTAACCTACCTGACTAGTAGGGGGCAGGGTGACCTACCTGACTAGTAGGGGGCAGGGTAACCTACCTGACTAGTAGGGGGCAGGGTGACCTACCTGACTAGTACGGGGCAGCGTAACCTACCTGACTAGTAGGGGGCAGGGTAACCTACCTCACTGGTACAGGGCAGGGTAACCTACCTGACTAGTACAGGGCAGGGTAACCTACCTGACTAGTACAGGGTAACCTACATGATAAGTACAGGGTAACCTACCTGAATAGTACAGGGTAACTTACCTGACTAGTACAGGGTAACCTACCTGACTAGTACAGGGTAACCTACCTGACTATTACAGGGTAACCTACCTGACTAGTACAGGGTAACCTACCTGACTAGTACAGGGTAACCTACCTGACTAGTACAGGGTAACCTATCTGACTAGTACAGGGTAACTTACCTGACTAGTACAGGGTAACCTACCTGACTAGTACAGGGTAACCTACCTGACTATTACAGGGTAACCTACCTGACTAGTACAGGGTAACCTACATGACTAGTACAGGGTAACCTACCTGAATAGTACAGGGTAACTTACCTGACTAGTACAGGGTAACCTACCTGACTAGTACAGGGTAACCTACCTGACTATTACAGGGTAACCTACCTGACTAGTACGGGGCAGGGTAATCTACCTGATTAGTACGGAGCAGGGTAACCTACCTGACTAGTAGGGGGCAGGGTAACCTACCTGACTAGTAGGGGGCAGGGTGACCTACCTGACTAGTAGGGGGCAGGGTGACCTACCTGACTAGTAGGGGGCAGGGTAACCTACCTCACTGGTACAGGGCAGGGTAACCTACCTGACTAGTACAGGGCAGGGTAACCTACCTGACTAGTACAGGGCAGGGTAACCTACCTGACTCTTACAGGGTAACCTACCTGACTAGTACAGGGTAACCTATCTGACTAGTACAGGGTAACCTACCTGACTAGTACAGGGTAACCTACATGACTAGTACAGGGTAACCTACATGACTAGTACAGGGTAACCTACATGACTAGTACAGGGTAACCTACCTGACTAGTACAGGGTAACTTACCTGACTAGTACAGGGTAACCTACCTGACTAGTACGGGGTAACCTACCTGATTAGTACAGGGTAACCTACCTGACTAGTACGGGGCAGGGTAATCTACCTGATTAGTACGGGGCAGGGTAACCTACCTGACTAGTAGGGGGCAGGGTAACCTACCTGACTAGTAGGGGGCAGGGTGACCTACCTGACTAGTACGGGGCAGCGTAACCTACCTGACTAGTAGGGGGCAGGGTAACCTACATGACTAGTACAGGGTAACTTACCTGACTAGTACAGGGTAACCTACCTGACTATTACAGGGTTACTTATCTGACTAGTACAGGGTAACCTACCTGACTAGTACAGGGTAACCTACCTGACTAGTACAGGGTAACCTACCTGACTAGTACAGGGTAACTTACCTGACTAGTACAGGGTAACCTACATGACTAGTACAGGGTAACCTACATGACTAGTACAGGGTAACCTACCTGACTAGTACAGGGTAACTTACCTGACTAGTACAGGGTAACTTACCTGACTAGTACAGGGTAACTTACCTGACTAGTACAGGGTAACTTACCTGACTAGTACAGGGTAACCTACCTGACTAGTACGGGGCAGGGTAATCTACCTGATTAGTACGGGGCAGGGTAACCTACCTGACTAGTACGGGGCAGGGTGACCTACCTGACTGGTATGAGGCAGGGTAACCTACCTGACTATTACAGGGTAACCTACCTGACTAGTACGGGGCAGGGTAACCTACCTGACTAGTACAGGGCAGGGTAACCTACCTGACTAGTATGAGGCAGGGTAACCTACCAGACTAGTACAGGGTAACCTACCTGACTAGTACAGGGCAGGGTAACCTACCTGGCTAGTACAGGGCAGGGTAACCTACCTGACTAGTATGAGGCAGGGTAACCTACCAGACTAGTACAGGGTAACCTACCTGACTAGTACAGGGCAGGATAACCTACCTGACTGGTATGAGGCAGGGTAACCTACCTGACTATTACAGGGTAACCTACCTGACTAGTACGGGGCAGGGTAACCTACATGACTATTACAAGGCAGGGTAACCTACCTGACTAGTACGGGGCAGGGTAACCTACCTGTCTAGTACGGGGCAGGGTAACCTACCTGACTAGTACGGGGCAGGGTAACCTACCTGACTAGTACGGGGAGGGTAACCTACCTGACTAGTACAGGGCAGGGTAACCTACCTGACTAGTACGGGGCAGGGTAACCTACCTGTCTAGTACGGGGCAGGGTAACCTACCTGTCTAGTACGGGGCAGGGTAACCTACCTGACTAGTACGGGCAGGGTAACCTACCTGGCTTGAGATGAGGTGCTGCAGGACGGAGGTCATGGGGAGGCAAGCCTTTAGCTGTTTGATCTGGATGGTAGAGGGATGCTTGCGGCCAGACACTGCATCAAGGGCCACCAACACCTCCTCTGCAAAAAAAACCAGGAAAATAATAAATCAAGAGTGAATTTGTTAATGATTCCAGCATAACACCTGCCACTCATCAACTCATAACATAGGAAAACTCATGAAAGAGTTAAACTATTTTCCAAAAAATCTTTTCATGTACTTTACATATCCATAATATCAAGTTTTAGAACAGCTTCTGCATCTTTTTGGAAGTTGTGACCTATTTGGCCCATAAATAGGTCAACATGACCAAGTTACATAAATTATTCACAACATCGTGAACAAACATATGGTGTGCATGTAAGATATATGTAGTGGCAATAAATGTTGTGTCATGTTTTGCCTAATGTCACATTAAGATGATTTTGATAATTGTCTTCTATGAACTTGAAAACAACTCAAGGTCACCCAATATCAAACTTGCCAAGGATCATATTTTCAATACTTTGGAAGTTGTTTCCTTTATGACCTATAAATAGGTCCATGTGACCTAGTTACATAAATCATTCTGAAATTTATGAACAAATATATTATGCAAGATAAATGTAGTGGAAATAAATATCCCAAATAGCCAATGTTGAAAATCAGCTCCTGTGACCTTGAAAATAGCCCAATGTCACCCAATATTATACTTATCCAAGCCCTTCATCGCAAGATCACATCTGCCAAATCATATTGATGATTTCTTGCAATCTTGAAGAAAATAGAGAATTCACAAACAAAGTAGCTCTTGTGCTGGTGATGACCGTGACCTTGACCCAAGGTCATAAAAAGTGTACCAAAATAAATTACCATGGATATTTATCGATATTTGCATAATATCAAGAGCTTATGTTCTTTGATTTGTAAAGGATTAGATTCACAATATTTTGGAAGTTGTGACCTAGGTATATGGCCATTAAGTAGGTCACTGTAACCTAGTTACATATTTTATTTCTATAAATTATGATCAAAAATATTGTGTAAGGTAAATGTACTGAGAATAAATGCTGTTTGTAGTTTTTTGCAAAATATCACAAATAGCCAATTTTGAAAATCGGTCCCTGTAACCCTGAAAATAGCTCAAGGTCACTCAATATCAAATTTATCCAAGCCCCACATAGGTATAGTTCACATCTACCAAGTTATATCAATATTGCTGTATTTTGTCAGAAAATAGAGAATTCACAAGCGAAGTTGCTCCTGTGCTGGTCATGACCTTGACCTTGATCCAAGGTCAGAAAAAGTTCAGCCCAAAAAATTTCCCAGGCTGACATATCATCATATTATAGTATCCATTCCCAATATCGAAGCATAACTGAATGAGGAAGAAAACAAAGTGTGAGGACAGATGCAGAAGACGCAGTGGAAACAGAGCAAGAACATAAAGTCAACTTGTGATGATTTAATAACAATTAATTAACAACTGAGAAAAAAAAATCAAATTAACTAGTGACAGGGTCATTTGGGGCAGATATGGATGGTCTAGTACTTACTAGTGACGGTAGGAATCATATCTACGAGGCTTGATATGAGAAGCTCCAGACACCGAGAGAGGTACTCTGCGTGTTGCTGATTATCAGGTTTAGATGACGTCTGCTTGCGACTGTCACGCTCGATGTACATCACCAACCTGAAACATATGCATCCCTTTAAGCAAGATGCATGACAGAGTCAGAGCATGTCAGAATTACTAATATGTTCTGACAGAAGATTAGTAGTAAGTCAGAATTACTAATATGTTCTGACAGAAGATTAGCAGAATGTCAGAGTAACCTTCTTGTTCTGACAGCAGAGGAGCAGCATGTTGGAGATGCAGAGGAGCAACATGTCGGAGTTGCCGACCTGTTCTGACAGCAGAGGAGCAGCATGTCGGAGATGCAGAGGAGCAACATGTCAGAGTTGCCGACCTGTTCTGACAGCAGAGGAGCAGCATGTCAGAGATGCAGAAGAGCAGCATGTCAGAGTTGCCTACCTGTTCTGACAGCAGAGGAGCAGCATGTTGGAGTTGCCTACCTGTTCTGATAGCAGAGGAGCAGCATGTCGGAGTTACCTACCTGTTCTAATAGCAGAGGAGCAGCATGTCGGAGTTGCCTACCTGTTCTGACAGCACAGGAGCAGCATGTTAGAGTTGCAGAGGATCAGCATGTCAAAGTTGCTTACCTGTTCTGATAGCAGAGGAGCAGCATGTCGGAGATGCAGAGGAGCAGCATGTCGGAGTTGCCTACCTGTTCTGACAGCAGAGGAGCAGCATGTCGGAGTTGCCTACCTGTTCTGACAGCACAGGAGCAGCACGTTAGAGTTGCAGAGGATCAGCATGTCAAAGTTGCTTACCTGTTCTGATAGCAGAGGAGCAGCATGTCAGAGATGCAGAAGAGCAGCATGTCAGAGTTGCCTACCTGTTCTGACAGCAGAGGAGCAGCATGTTGGAGTTGCCTACCTGTTCTGACAGCAGAGGAGCAGCATGTCGGAGTTACCTACCTGGTATAATAGCAGAGGAGCAGCATGTCGGAGTTGCCTACCTGTTCTGACAGCACAGGAGCAGCATGTTAGAGTTGCAGAGGAGCAACATGTCGGAGTTGCCTACCTGTTCTGACAGCAGAGGAGGAGCATGTCGGAGTTGCCTACCTGTTCTGACAGCAGAGGAGCAGCATGTCGGAGTTGCCTACCTGTTCTGACAGCACAGGAGCAGCATGTTAGAGTTGCAGAGGATCAGCATGTCAGAGTTGCTTACCTGTTCTGACAGCAGAGGAGCAGCATGTCGGAGTTGCTCTTGCAGATCTCCAGGGTGATGAGGAAGGCTTTGGCTCGGATGATGATGGAAGGAGATTCCAGAAGTCTGATCACATGCAGCATAAAATCCTAAATCAAATCAAACCCAAAATCCCATGATAGACAGTGTATTCTATTATATACTGTCTCCTTTCTTTGGGTAAAAACCAACTTGAAAGCATATAAAATATTTGGACAAAATGGAAATTCTTTTTTTTGGGGGTAAAATAAAACATAACCCTCTGGGTTGATAGCTCTGCTGAATTAAATGAAAATACATGAACTGAGAAGAAGTGTAAATAGCAAACACTGTCAGGTTATGATCACAATTCAGTTTTGACGTGATATTTTTTTATATCTTATTTATTATAACTGTGCAAAAATATCAACAAAGTCATGCACAAGTCCTCTGTATAAAATTAGAAACATATATTACAGGTAGTTTTGGAGAAAAAGATTTTTAAAGAAAATGCTGACGGACAGACATTTTCCCCACTCCTGAAGCTCTGCGACTTCAAAGAAATCAACAGAGCTAAAAAGTACATTTTTTCCATTTTTGAGCACTAAAAAACCCAAAAAACTTACAAATAAGAATTAAAACTTCGGGATTGTAGGAAAAATACCTTGTCCTGTATGACTCTGTTGAGTCTGGCATCGGATGTGATGAGGCAAGCGAACATGGTAGCGACGGCTTGCTGCAGCCGCGTGATAGGTAGCGCCAGCGTACTCAACATCTTAGGCATCCCCACCTTCTCTATGACACTCTGGAACACGCCCACGGACTGCTTGGTCAGTCTGGACAGGGCCTGGAAGAATGTGCTCATATCATACCCAGGAAACACAGACTAACCCAGACTACTGGACATGAAATACGAGGCATTGAGCTTGTCACAGTGAAACAATATAAGATTAAATGTTACATAAAGAATTGAGCTACTCACAGAGAGAACCGATACAATATATGAGGAATTTATCTACTCAGAAGAAAACTATATAATATAAAGCATAGAGTTACTCACTGAGATTATATAAAGCATAGAGTTACTCACTGAGATTATATAAAGCATTGAGTTACTCACTGAGATTATATAAAGCATTGAGTTACTCACTGAGATTATATAAAGCATTGAGTTACTCACTGAGAGTGATGTAATCCTCAGGGAGTCGGCGGTGGCGTGAGTGAACACATACCATAACAGCTGCCCCACCTCATTCACAGCAAATTTCTAAAAGCAAACCAAATGTTCACTTTGAAGATATAGAAATTACTGAAAACATTTTGTTTTATATTTTTTAAAATAATATTTCTAATATTAAAATTGATAATATTTCTAAAAATAAAACTGACATGTTATTGACATCTACATGTAAAACTTGTTAATTTTTTTTCAAATGTAGAAGTAAGTTTATTTTGAAATCTGAAATTGAGATGTAACTTACAGTGGCATGAGAAGTCGTTGTCGTAGCAACATTTTCTATTATTTTGGCTGCATAGTGATTCACTATAGCATCTTCCTGTGAAAAATTAAAACACAAGTTTCTCTTATATGGGTCACTTAAATGAGGTCACTTAAATGAGGTCACTTAAATGAGGTCACTTAAATGAGGTCACTTAAATGAGGTCACTTAAATGAGGTCACTTAAATGAGGTCACTTAAATGAAGTCACTTAAATGAGGTCACTTATATTGCTTCAGTTATAATATCATACATCAATCTCCATTCTCTATAAATTTGATCACATTTTACAAGAAAAAAGAAAAAGAAAACCCAAAACAAAACAAAAAAAACTCTGTTTCTTATTTTACCAAGAGCATGTTATCAAAAACAAGGTTTTGTAAGTTTTTGGCCTGAGATTGATACGTACGCCCTCTCTCAGGCACCTGACTAGCAAGGTGTATGTCATAGATGGCACCATCCACGCCTCCACTGCCTGACCCTTCACTTCTTCCTGTCAGAAAATAATACATATTATATCATAAATAATGCTATCAAAAGTTATTGGGGTGTGGGGGCAGCAAATGTAGAATATGTAGAATATTTGCCCAAATTCTGTGCTCGAAACCTTTGGTCATGAAAAGTAACTCTTCTGAAATTGACAAAAGAGTTTTGTTTGTTTGGTGTTTTACATGACTTTCAACATTATTTCAGTCATTTTGTATTGAGACCTACTTGTAGCAGATTTAGTGCTGCCTCACTGAATTGTCATGTCGCAGGTCCTTGACATGTCAACCAAACCAGTCACAGATTTACAAGAACATGGTGAATGGTGAAACTGTATGATGAATTAAATCTTGGCATGGCCGGGGATCAAGCTCACAACCTTTGGATCACCACAGAAGAACTGGTGCTAATGAGCTGGCGCTCTAACCAACTGTGCCACAGCCCGTGGCCACTGATGAGAGAAGGACTGGAATGACTTTTCTCGGTGGGATGCCTATTGGTTTTGCCAAGTAAACATATAGATATAGATGTACATGATTTGGATAAACCAAATAAAGGGCAAGAGGACGTCAAGGCCTCATTAAAAATAAATAAGACATTACCTTTTTTTATATGTTATATAGATATGCCATCTTATGTCATGAACAATGCATGCTGGGATAGGTTTGTAGACATGACAGCTCATATGATGACTACCATTCTGTATGATGTGAAGGCATATTTTGTCAATAAATGCACATACAGAAAAAAAACTAATCAATTTGGGAATCTTGAAAAGAATAGGAAGACTGTTATGGGTATAATTTACTGTTCATTGACATTAAATGGCATGTTAATCAACATTTTTCACTATTATGAGCCATGCTTGCAAGTCACCAAAATTCTCCCATGCATGACAGATGGCAGCATTGCACACTCAAACAGTAAGAATTCTTGACGAATGTATAATATGTTTCAGAATATTTGGTTTTACTGATGTTAGCCTAAATGTCTAACATTTTGGGTCAGTTAACTATCACAGATGAAAAAATAGTCACTTACCTGGGCCGCTATAAGGTACAAGACTTCACCAACAGCTGGCAGCACTGTCACTTTCATTTTTGCATTACGGAAACAGTCTCTCATAATTTCAGTCAATACAGAGCACACCTGCAATCCAAAAATGAATTAAGCATTATAATTCTCCTCAGTGTGAAGGAGTACTTTCAGTTTTAAAGTCAAAGACCAACAATTTTGGATAGATGAATGGATTATGTGGGCTATTTCATGGCATTTTCACAGCTCTGAGAAGAAAAACATTCTCCTGTGTCGTCTCTTCTTCACATATCAGGACTTCAAATTCTATGAATTTGAAGTCCTGATATGTGAATACTGTAATTCAAATCCTGAAATGTGAATCAAGAAATGTGAACCCTGAAATGTGAATCTTCAAATGTGAAATGTGAATATAGCAAGATTCTGAATTAAGATATTTCCATCGGATTGCATTATAACAATGAACTGGGTGTCTGGATCCATTGTATCAACATCTATAACATATTGTTTAGCAGTATCAATGAGTTCTACCCTAAGGTCCGAGTACTTATTACATGACGTTAGAACGTTTTTTTGATTCAACAAAATTATGTTGGCAAAAAATACACAAACGTTCAATTTCTGACACTTTATCCTGACACCGTTTACCATTTATAAGTTTACGAAGCCATCTACCTTTTTCGATCTCAAGGTTATGAGCACTAAGATGAAAATGGGATAGAGCCTGTCTGTGATTTTTGTTATAAATAAAAAGATAGTTTTCAGTCTCAAAATTTTCTTTGATTCACAAATTCAACCTCTAACATGGTTTTAACTTTGGACACAATGTTGGCAATTTCAGCACATGAGAAAGATGTTGAGTCAAATACATGGGAAAGTGCACATTTATCAAGTATTTCATATATTTTATCAAGCCAAGTTTTATAAATTACTGAGACTGAGAAGCATCTTGTAAGCCAACAGAGGTAAAGATCCACTTGGTTTGGATACAAGTTTACACCAGAACTTGACTGCCCTTTTATGTGTTGGTAATTTACATTATTAGAGGAGAGAAATTACTTTTTATATTGTCATGGTGTATGGAACTTTTCATTGTTATTTTTCATTGTTAAAAGGGTATAGAGGGGACGAGAAACAAATATTTACTTTTCCTGGCCTAATATTGCTTTTTTTAATAGATTACCTCAGTGAGGTTATTAGTTGTGTCGACTTCTGTGGTATTATTGGCAACAATTCCGAGCACTCTACCAATGCGTAATCGCCTGAAAATATAGAAAGGCAAAAGTAAAGCTGACATTTATATATCGCTGATTCCAGACAATGCCTGCTCATAGCGGTTGATAGTAACTGGCCAGGATTCGAACCGGGAATCCCTGGATCTCAAGGTGAATACTCTACCAAATGAGCTACCGGTATTTCAGCCAGGCAAATATGTAGATGCCTCACAACTCAAATAGCTTGAAATATATACAAGACATATAACCTCATGACAAACATTTAACATTAGAGACTGTTGTATATATAATATGGCTACTTATCTCAGACAATACTAGAAATTTGTCCAATTTCAACAAAATATGGAAAACTCTTTTTCTTAATGTCCATATGCTTTCTTGATTGTAAATTTTATAAAATTAAACTTGTGACCTGAATTCATTATGGTTTAATAGTTTCAATGTAAAAAATAATTCCCAAATTTTTATGAAAGATCTTCTATATGAGTACTATGTAAATAACATTATTTTAAACAGCACTGTATTATTTCTTTTTTCAGAGAAATATTTCTTCTCAGATGAAATCAGCACCCAGCAAAATATGTGACAGACTTACACATCGACCTGCGGGCTGTCTTTCATCTGCCTGGCGAGTGCTTGCAGCAGAATATGTGACAGCATAATATGTGGCAGCAGAATATGTGGCAGCAGAATATGTGGCAGCAGAATATGTGACAGACTTACAGAATACATGACAGACTTACACATCGACCTGTGGGCTGTCTTTCATCTGCCTGGCGAGTGCTTGCAGCAGAATATGTGACAGTAGAATATGTGACAGCAGAATATGTGACAGTAGAATATGTGACAGCAGAATATGTGGCAGCAGAATATGTGGCAGCAGAATATGTGGCAACAGAATATGTGGCAGCAGAATATGTGGCAGCAGAATATGTGGCAGCAGAATATGTGGCAGCAGAATATGTGGCAGCAGAATATGTGGCAGCAGAATATGTGACAGCAGAATATGTGGCAGCAGAATATGTGGCAGCAGAATATGTGGCAGCAGAATATGTGGCAACAGAATATGTGGCAGCAGAATATGTGGCAGCAGAATATGTGGCAGCAGAATATGTGACAGACTTACACATCGACTTGTGGGCTGTCTTTCATCTGCCTGGCGAGTGCTTGCAGCGCCCCCTGTCTGGTCATGGTGGTGGCAAACGCGGGGTTGGCCCCTAGGATGGCAGCATAGTTTAGAAGGTGGAGTCGGCGCTGCGTGGGGGGTCCCTTCTCTACACTCCCCAGAGACTCACATACAGACCCCAGGTGCTTCTCCTGCTCCCGAACACCCATCTTCAACATCTTGTCAACTATTTTTGAAAAAAAAAAAAATTAACAAAAAAATAAAAAATAATGATATGATAATAATAATAACAAATAATAACAATAATAATAATAATAATAATAATAATAATAATAATAATAATAATAATAATAATAATAATAATAATAATAATAATAATAATAATATTTAATCATTGACTACAGATCTTCAAATCATGGGTTGTGTTAGATTTTATATTGAAGTATCTATATCAAATCAGCAGACTTGGGAATTCACACTCACTAGAATAGGGAGGCACTGGTAAAGCTTTAGCATCAAACTTAAATGGAGCTGGTTTCTGGATCTGAAAAAAAAAATAATATAGCATAATAATGTGATTATCAAAGTTTTGAGGAGCCAAAGCTTGCTGTTTTATTTGGTACGTTACCATTCACCAGCGCCCCCTTGGTACACCAATAACTGATGTCGATCAGGGCGAGTCTGAGGCATGAAATATCATTCGGCTTTTTTAATTTCAATCAAGCGACTTGGCAGAACAGGATGTAGTTTCTTTCATTGCAAGTGGAAATGTCATCTTCATGGCCACTTAGCTCTGCTCAACTTGCAATAATTAAACTTGAATAATTCCACTCTATCTAAGCCCTCGCAGGGAGAGACTGGAAATACGTGTGGTACACCCTCACAATGCTCAAATTCAAAAGGCATGGTCTCCCTGCCGCAAACACGCCAAGTGGATGGTCTCCCTGCCGCAAACACGCCAAGTGGATGGTCTCCCTGCCGCAAACAGGCCACGTGCATGGTCTCCCTGCCGCAAACAGGCCAAGTGGATGGTCTCCCTGCCGCAAACAGGCCACGTGCATGGTCTCCCTGCCGCAAACACGCCACGTGCATGGTCTCCCTGCCGCAAACAGGCCAAGTGGATGGTCTCCCTGCCGCAAACACGCCACGTGCATGGTCTCCCTGCCGCAAACACGCCAAGTGGATGGTCTCCCTGCCGCAAACAGGCCAAGTGGATGGTCTCCCTGCCGCAAACAGGCCAAGTGCATGGTCTCCCTGCCGCAAACAGGCCAAGTGCATGGTCTCCCTGCCGCAAACAGGCCAAGTGCATGGTCTCCCTGCCGCAAACACGCCACGTGCATGGTCTCCCTGCCGCAAACACGCCAAGTGCATGGTCTCCCTGCCGCAAACACGCCAAGTGGATGGTCTCCCTGCCGCAAACAGGCCACGTGCATGGTCTCCCTGCTGCAAACACGCCAAGTGCATGGTCTCCCTGCCGCAAACAGGCCACGTGCATGGTCTCCCTGCCGCAAACACGCCACGTGCATGGTCTCCCTGCTGCAAACACGCCAAGTGCATGGTCTCCCTGCCGCAAACAGGCCACGTGCATGGTCTCCCTGCCGCAAACACGCCAAGTGGATGGTCTCCCTGCCGCAAACACGCCACGTGCATGGTCTCCCTGCCGCAAACAGGCCAAGTGGATGGTCTCCCTGCCGCAAACAGGCCAAGTGGATGGTCTCCCTGCCGCAAACAGGCCAAGTGCATGGTCTCCCTGCCGCAAACAGGCCACGTGCATGGTCTCCCTGCCGCAAACAGGCCAAGTGCATGGTCTCCCTGCCGCAAACAGGCCACGTGCATGGTCTCCCTGCCGCAAACAGGCCACATGGATGGTCTCCCTGCCGCAAACAGGCCAAGTGCATGGTCTCCCTGCCGCAAACAGGCCACGTGCATGGTCTCCCTGCCGCAAACAGGCCAAGTGCATGGTCTCCCTGCCGCAAACACGCCAAGTGGATGGTCTCCCTGCCGCAAACACGCCAAGTGGATGGTCTCCCTGCCGCAAACAGGCCACGTGCATGGTCTCCCTGCCGCAAACACGCCAAGTGCATGGTCTCCCTGCCGCAAACAGACCACGTGCATGGTCTCCCTGCCGCAAACACGCCAAGTGCATAGGTTTGTTCCTTTTTGTGTGCTTTGAGGGAAAGAATGAGATATGCACAAGTTGAAAAAAGCAAGCAGACAGGACCAAAGTGAACAACATGGATGAAGACTGATACAGGATGAAAATAATCAGGAGGAAACACAAATAGAAAGCGCACAATTACAGAGATATGCGGACAAGACGGATGTAGTGCGGACAGAACACAGATGAGAAGCTGACCAATACTGATGATCGTCTCCTGTTCAAGTTTTTCCTGACCAACCCTGCTCCTTGTTTGTGTCTTCTGCATACCTTTTTTTGCACAAATGCAAGACTCAGCAAATAGCACCAAAACAGTCAGAACACGTTCAGGATGAGATAATGACCCGGCCTGTGCAACGAAGAAAGTACAAACTGGCCGTTTGCATCTCCTCTGCACAAATGTATCTTGCACACCCAAGCAGTCCTACCTGAACTATTTTGGACTCAAAATGAAGGAATTTAGAAGGAGAAACAAATAAGCCGTTTACGCTTTACCTGATCATTACAGTGAGACTGCCACTTAAGTCAACATCAAGTCAAGTCTTAAAACAACGCCCTGACATGGACTTCACAATATAATGATCAACATTTGCGCTTTACAAAGCCTTGAAACTATTCTTTGTTTGAATTTTGTCGGGCCATCTCAAAAATCAAAGGGAGAAGACACCAAATTGTCAAAGATTTACGATAATTCTGAACTGAACATTTGCGCTTTACAAAGCCTTGAAACTATTCTCTATTTGAAATTTGTCAGGTCATCTCAAAAATCAAAGGGAGGACATACAAAATTTTACAAGATTTTCAATAATTCTGAACTCTAACCTTGGGATTGTCAACAATTTGTGTGACAGTGAAGTCTGAGACATGAAAGATAAGGGTGTTGATGTCTGTCTGTTCGTCCATCAGATCTGACCCTTGAATGACCTGCCTCAAAACATCCTTGACCTCGGTGGGGGAGTGGGTCATGGTGCGTGTAGATGGCACCACCTCATCAGGAAGTGGCGTAGCAGCCGTGAACGGCCGAGAACTGCAAATAAAATTATAGTCTCTAAGACTTCCTGTATGAAGAGAACTTCAAGATGATCAATAGATACAGAGACATTTAACACAGAGATTTGAAACAAGCTGAAGTTCTGCATTATCGCTCTGGAGAACCGATCTCACCGTCGCCACGGTAAATACTACATATAGCCCTATAACACGGACCAAGATACGGATTCACAGACTTGTGGACTTGTACAAATATGTCTTTTTTGCAAGACACTATGATGAGAATTACTTACTTATCACATATCTATGTTAATCGTACGTCAATTAAATCAAGAATGGAAGAATTTGTGTAATAAATGCAAAGCTATTTATCGCTGATCCACAACAGTTGCATGTCGGAGTTGCATGGTGCACCATGCTGACACCTAGTGGCAAACCTGCTGTTTCCAATCTCTGTTTAAATATCTCTGATTCTGATTTGCCTAAGTGACCCACAATACTGGAATGAAAGGGTAAAGTTATGGTGTCTGGTGATCAAATAAGATATAATCATATTTTTCTATCTGAGAATCATCATTTGTATTCACACAGACCATCTTCAATAGAACACACATTCTTAATTAAGAATGTGTGTTCTATTAAATCAATAAACAAGCTGTGTGCATTTCAGACAGAAATCTGTTATTAGTTACCACGTGAAATAAAAAAAGATTTTTTCTGGATATACATTGAGATATATTCAGTGGTACGGTGGCGCCCCCTACCTCAGTGTGAAGGCCACGTTGGCTTCTCCTCCGCCTGGAGCTGTTTTTGGACGTAGTTGCTCACTCAGGGTCGACTCTGAAAAATGAAAAACATAAATAATCAAAATACTGATGATGAAGAATACTCAGACTCACATTCAGAATATACTTGACCTTTTGACCTTAGAGATATGCTGATTGTTGCTTTTTTGTAATGTTTATGATCATTTTCTGGAAATTGCTTAATAAATGGTCATTTAAATCCTTTACCAGGGCAGTCTTGAGCAGATGATAATTTTGACCAATCAAAATGCACGTTACATATTGAATTTGGTCCTGACTTATTATCTCGATTCTCATTCTAATCTCAAGATCTATTATGTTACTCAAAATGGCAGCCTTCTTTACAACTGAGTGAGAGCTATCAGATTTTTTGAAAAAATCATAACAAAATGGATAAAAATCTGACCCAAATGGTCCCCCGAAATCTTTCCAACAAATTGCTAAGAACTCTGACCCGGAGAAAATTTCCCCCATCACTGCAGAAGCTATGCGGACATAGTTACCCACCTGGCCTCTCCAGGGTGTCCAGCGTATCATCTCGGTGCTGCTCAGAGGTCATAGGTCTCTCTCCGTGTAAGTTGACGTCCTGAATATGTCCCAGTACAGAGTTGACCTGCAAAACACACAATTTAACAAGGTTAATATGTTAATAGATATGAATTGGACTTGTGGTAAAATTGCAAATATCCTCTTTGTGCATTCAAATTTGATGCTGATTTCAGAGAAAATCAACTGACATCTTTCTTCTTAACTTATATTTATCTTGACTTGTCCACTGATATATTTGTTTTTATACAGCAGATATCACAGATCCACACTCTATCGTTTTGATATTTTAGACTGGATGAGATGAAAGATTTAGGCATTTTTCTGGCTATACTTCTTTGTGACTTACTTTGGGTAGGCTGGGTGAGGTCATAGATCCTACATGCTACTGGCCACACTTCTTTGTGACTTACTGTGGGTAGGCTGGGTGAGGTCATAGATCCTGCATGCTACTGGCCACACTTCTTTGTGACTTACTTTGGGTAGGCTGGATGAGGTCATAGATCCTACATGCTACTGGCCACACTTCTTTGTGACTTACTGTGGGTAGGCTGGGTGAGGTCATAGATCCTGCATGCTACTGGCCACACTTCTTTGTGACTTACTTTGGGTAGGCTGGATGAGGTCATAGATACTACATGCTACTGGCCACACTTCTTTGTGACTTACTTTGGGTAGGCTGGTGAGGACATAGATCCTGCATGCTACTGGCCACACTTCTTTGTGACTTACTTTGGGTAGGCTGGATGAGGTCATAGATACTACATGCTACTGGCCACACTTCTTTGTGACTTACTTTGGGTAGGCTGGATGAGGTCATAGATACTACATGCTACTGGCCACACTTCTTTGTGACTTACTTTGGGTAGGCTGGATGAGGTCATAGATACTACATGCTACTGGCCACACTTCTTTATGACTTACTTTGGGTAGGCTGGATGAGGTCATAGATCCCCGCATGGTACTGGCCACACTTCTCCTCAGGGATTCCCTCATGGACTGGATGGTGTCCGATGTGTTCTCCAGATCTTTGGCCAGATGAGTTAATTCTCCTGCCCAGAATGGATGCGTCACCAGGCCATGCCAACCCATCCTGAGACATAATCAGAGAGAAAAACATGAACAGGCCAAAGGAAACAAAACCAAAAAAAAATCCAAGAAACATGCCAGGGAAAAAACATCTTAATGATGCAAACATTTCAACTCAAATACGACAGTCTCTAAACAGAATTTTCTATCTTAATAATGGTATATAATACTTTTTGTCAATTATCTTATATAGTCTCAATTGTTAATAAAATATTTTCGAATAATTTGCCCAAAATATTATGTGGAATTGCAGAAAATTGCATTGAAACTGTTTCATTTAGGAATATTTTCAGATGAACAACAAGACGAAACATCAACACTTGCATGGGTACTATTAAACTGATAACAATTTGCTTGTTAACAAGTAAAAAAGAATAGAAAATAAAAAAATCTGCCCACTTAACTCTAATCATTTGCCCATGCAAGTACAAACATAACATTTATTTTAATTTTATTTTTGCCCTATTATATTTTGATCAACTCAGGCAGCCAAGTATTATAGGGATCTCTGTTTTTTGGGCAGTCTCTAATGCTTCATAATAATTATTAAATCCTCATGAAATATTTTAAAATATTGGAAATAAACATATCATATCACAACACCGCATCATATGACTTTTTTTACATATGTACACATATTCATATATGCATATTACCAAAAATAAGTAGAGAACCTTTTTTATGTTATAGTTTTGAATTTGTGATACTGTGTTGTGTTTATATATATCAAATTTTATGACTTTATTTTTACCTTTCCTGAGGATCCTTCTTCAAAAGTGCATTGACAAGATTCTGGAAGTCCGGAGAAGCTTTCCCAGATACTCTGGACCCTGGAAATATAATGTACCAGCAGAGCCGATTGTAATCAAGACAAACATACAGCAAATTATTCTGCTCAGAAGATTAATCGGTATCGAGTATATGGTAATTTTATACCCCATACTTTTTGGCTTATACTCATCCCATGTCAAGTGTCCCAATCAAAATAAACCTGCCTCTCAGATTTTGTAAATAAATTCTACTTTTTTCTCTCAGTCTATTCTCACCAAGGACATTAGCAGAGTTTCTGGTGTTAATTGTATTTATATGAACATGTGTATTGAAAAATAATAGGTGTATGCTCCATAGACTTATGGCTTAATCATGTTAAAACCTCGAACATTCAGCCCTAAAGTCAAAACAAACGCGAGCGAAAAGACATGGACGAATAATTATGATCTACTTTCTATTACCAAAAATTCAAGTCAAGTCAAGATAATACATTATGAGCTCCTGGGTAATCAATTTTAACAGCTGTATAAAATGTTAATTGAAGAATGATGGATTTGGTGGTGTACAAGGGGAACAAAAACAAATGTTGATTTTAAAAAATCAAGCTCGCGTAAGTTTGCAAAATCCCAATGCAAAATTCTTGGGCAAAATCCAAGGAAATCTGCTTGCTCTACTACGCACTCACAAATCACTTCTGAAACAAAAGCGCCATCTGACAGTGTAAGCAGAAAAAATGTGCCAAAAACATGGCCACCATGGACTGATAATCGGGGTATGCTCCATAGACTTACGGCTTAATCATCTTGAAACCTCGAACATCTAGTCCTCAAGGCAAAACAAACGCTAGCGAAAAAAGTTACTGTTTAATCAAATTTGACAATGAAAAGAGCATAGGAATCTGACTCACCTTTGACTTTGAGTGGGGGCATATCTTTATGTACAATTTTGTCTGCCAGATCTGAGAAGCTCTCAGCCAAGAAAGGGGGATGACCTGTATAAACATTGTTTAAAAAATCCATCAGAAATATGTTTTATGCCCTAGCAAAATGCATTTACCTTTTGTAAAAAAAAATATTACAAGTATTTGGGCACTTTCATTTAACCTTCACATTTTCCACCAGAAATCAATGGAAAGATTCAAAGCACATTTTTTGACCAATCAGAGGCCCACACACAAACAAGAAGAAATTGTGGTGGCAGAAACCAATCGAGTCGAATTTGTAGTTTAAAAAGTCAAGATGACTTTAAAAGTGGTAGTATATATTCGCATATTATTTAATGGGGGATGATAATATTGAGGGAAAATAGTTTCTCCACAAATGGAATGCAGTTTCAGCATGTTTTTTTCCCATTTGATATCAGTACATGTACTACCGGTAACTTGCTGCTTTCAACTATCATTACTTTACACAATTCAAATGATCAGTCTTGGAATTGTTAGTATTTTATATCCTTAAACTTTACATTTTAAATTCATGTTCATTGTTATTGAAAAAATTATTCTTTCTTTTTTTTTGGCCTTAAGGAGATTTTATGGTGATAACAAAAATAAAATACACATGTTTCAATTCAAGATCAAAATAACTGAAAAAATAAAATAAACCAATAAGAAAAATATACTTGTGTACATTTCAAACATTTTTTATTGATCTAATTGTGAACAAAAATTAAATGTAAATTAAAATAAATAAAGTAAAAGTAGAAAAAGTAAAAATAAATAAATAAACAAATTACCTGTGTACATTTCAAAGAGAAGGACGCCGAGGGCCCACAGATCGCTGCTGATTGAGATCTGCTGATGCTGTACCACCTCAGGAGCCATGTAAGTGGGGGATCCTACAGTTTTATACTTCTTGGGGACATCTCCCCCGTCAGTGCCCCCCTCAGCTTCTGTCCAAGTCTCACCGGTCTCGGCAAACTGTGCAAATAACTCATCCAGATCCTCATCTTCCACTCGACTCAGCCCAAATCCGGAGAACTTGAGCACTCCTGGACCATCTAATAATACCTTGATGAACAGAGAGTAACTATTAAAGTGCACAAATAACATGAATATCCACTGGAATGATGTTGTGTCAAACCTTGACCAATCAAAGTCTGCAGAAATATTTTCACCGAAACAAGTTTAACCCCAATTAATGTACTTCAAAGATGTCAGGAAAATATTTGACTCATCATCTCACATCTCAGGTTTTCACAAAGTGAAGCCCAAAGTTAAGGTTTTCTACCTCATATTTTAAAGAAAGATTCTTTCTCCATACATACACAGATATATTCATGACATGATACCAGGTGTGGAATATAACTAAGAATAATTTAGATATAATGACCTGACATTACAAAGGGAATAACTAAAAAAAGAGAAAAAGTGACACTCTTTAATATTCATTAATATATATATATATATATATATATATATATATATATATATATATATATATATATATATATATATATATATATATATATATATATATATATATATATATATGTATATATGTAAATTATGTTACTTTGGAGGGTCGGAGGTCACTGAAGACAATGCCCAGTGAGTGGATGTGGTGCAAACCCTGCACGAGGTCCACACCAAATTTACGAATGGAACTCTCCGGGAGATGATCATCCTGTGATATCACTGTCTCCAGACTGCCACCTGGTGGTCAAATCAGATACATTATTGGTTGATTTAAAAGGCAAATAGAGAAATATGGATCAAAATATAGAAATATGGATCAAAATGTTGGTTTCCCTCAGCTTCTTTCAATCAGTCAAATAACAGTAAAAACATAACCCCATGGGTTGATAGCTCTGCTGACTTGAATGAAAACACATGAACTGAGATAAAGTGCAATAAGCAACCAGGTTATGATTTTCCATACAAGATCCCAATTCAGTTTTGATGAGATATTCATTAATATTTTGGAAATCATTATCATGTTACCAATGCAATATTTCATGCACAAAATTTGTGATTTTTTCAAAAATCTAATAGCTCAAACTCCACCAGAGGGCGACTTGGTGAACCTATCACCTCTGTACAAGGTGCCTTTTGGTGCTGGCTCAGCACATCCACCAATTTTCATGCAACTGTCCGTCTTACTTATTTCTATTTCTTAGATTGTACTCAGATTGGTAAAATATGATATATTTCACCCTAAATACAAAAGTTTGTGCATATAGAAACAACTATTAAGTGAAATAAAACTTGGAACTACTTTCTCAATCGGAGGAGCCATTTTCTAGGGGTGTGATAAGGCGGAACCACAACAAAGATGGCCGCTTTGTTTATAATTTGAATTCTTTTAATCTATTATACTTTTGGTTAAACTAACCAACACAAAATGTTCAAATGTTAAGAAATGAACTCTAATGCATCTCAAGGCAACTTCATATTTGATATTAAGAGATGTTAACATGCCAATCACATTTACAACACAATGACAGTTCTTGAGCACATGGCCAGTAAAAGTAGGACCGGATGAATACTAATCTGGGTTGGCCAGAGGTAATAGTTTGCGTGTGCCTCTGGTGGACAGTGTGCTAATAGCTATCACTAAGTTGTCAAGGGGGCTGCCATTTTGAATATGATAGCCAATGAGAATCAAGATAACAAGTTGGGGCCAAATTTGATATGTAACATACATTTTGATTGGTCAAAATCACTATCTGCTCAATTCTGCTCTTGAAAAGGATTTAAATGATCATTTAGGAAGACATGTTCAAAAACATTACAAAAAAGCAATGATATGCATATATGTTTATTCACTTTTGATGGTTGTGAGATTTTGCAAGTATACAAGGTCAATGTGTCAAGGTCAAAGGTCACATGACTAAGAAATTATAACGAGGCACAGCTATGACCTAAGACATTTCTGTATACCAAGTTTTAATTTCCTCTAATTAGTGGTTGCTAAGATATGCTCCGTACAAAATTTGTGACCTCGAGGTCACTGCACTAAGGTCATTGGTGACATCACTAAGATTTAAAGGAATCTGAACCTTCACCTCAATATCTACCTCTGTATAAGACTTGAAACATATATAACTGGTAGTTTTGGAGAATATTTTTTTTAAACATAGTGTTGATATATAACAGATATTTAGTATTTCCAGTTCATCGTTCATGAGCTATGGCCTGCACAATAATACAAAGGTCAAAGTCACAGAATCAAGGTCAAGGGTCAAATCTGTATAAAATGTAAATGGTGTTTAAAAGAGTGTTGATATATAGCAGATATGAACTAGGTTTCATTCACTTTTAATGCTTGAGATGTTGCATGTTCACAAATTTTGAATTCAAGGTCAATGTGTCAAGGTCAAAGGTCACATGACTAAGAAAGTATGACGAGGCACGGCTATGACCTAAGACATTCCAATATACCAAGATTTAATTTCTTTTTGTAAGTGGTTGCTGAGATATGCTCCTTACAAAATTTGTGACATCAAGGTCACTGCACTAAGGTGAATGGTGACATCACTGAGAATTGAAGGTATCTAAATCTTCAACTCTCTATCTAGCTCTGTATAAAATAGTGTTGGTATATAAAAGATATGAAGTGCATTTAATTCACTTCTAATGTTTATGATGTGGCATGTTCACAAATTTTGAATTCAAGGTCAATGTGTCAAGGTCAAAGGTCACATGATTAAGAGAGTATGATGAGGCACGGCTATGACCTAAGACATTTCTGTATACCAAGTTTTAATTTCTTCTTATAAGTAGTTGCTGAGGTATACTCCTTACCAAATTTGTGACATCAAGGTCACTGCATTAAGGTCAATGGTGACATCACTAAGATTTGAAGGAATCTGAATCTTCAACTCTCTATCTAACTCTGTATTAAATATGAAACAAATATTACTGGTAGTTTTGGAGGAGAAGATTTTTAAACATAGTGTTAGTATATAACAGATATGAAGTGTTTTTTATTCACTTCTGATGGTTGTAATGTGGCATGTTCACAAATTTTGAATTCAAGGTCAATGTATCAAGGTTAAAGGTCACATGATTGTATGATGAGGCACAGCTTTATCATAAGACATTCCTGTATACCAAGATTTAATTTCTTCTTGTAAGTGGTTGCTGAGATATGCTCCTTACAAAATTTGTGACATCAAGGTCACTGCACTAAGGTCAATGGTGACATCACTGAGAATTGAAGGAATCTAAATCAACTCTCTATCTAGCCCTGTATAAAATAGTGTTGGTATATAAAAGATATGAAGTGCATTTAATTCACTTCTAATGGTTATGATGTGGCATGTTCACAAATGTTGAATTCAAGGTCAATGTGTCCAGGTCAAAGGTCACATGACTAAGAAAGTATGATGAGGCACGGCTATGACCTAAGACATTTCTGTATACCAAGTTTTAATTTCTTCTCATAAGTAGTTGCTGAGATATACTCCTTACCAAATTTGTGACATCAAGGTCACTGCATTAAGGTCAATGGTGACATCACTAAGATTTGAAGGAATCTGAACCTTCAACTCTCTATCTACCTCTGTATTAAATATGAAACAAATATTACTGGTAGTTTTGGAGGAGAAGATTTTTAAACATAGTGTTAGTATATAACAGATATGAAGTGTTTTTTATTCACTTCTGATGGTTGTGATGTGGCATGTTCACAAATTTTGAATTCAAGGTCAGTATGTCAAGGTCAAAGGTCACATGACTAAAATTGTATGACAAGGTACAGCTTTAACATAAGACATTTCTGCATACCAAGTTTTAATTTCCTCTAATATGTGGTTGCTGAGATATGCTCCTTACCAAATTTGTGACATCTAAGGTGAATGGTGACATCACTGAGAATTGAAGGAATTTAAATCTTCAACTCTCTATCTAGCTCTGTATAAAATAGTGTTGGTATATAGAAGATATGAAGTACATTTAATTCACTTCTAATGGTTATGATGTGGCATGTTCACAAATTTTGAATTCAAGGTCAATGTGTCAAGGTCAAAGGTCACATGACTAAGAAAGTATGATGAGGCACGGCTATGACCTAAGACATTTCTGTATTCCAAGTTTTAATTTCTTCTTATAAGTAGTTGCTGAGATATGCTCCTAACAAAATTTGTGACATCAAGGTCACTGCACTAAGGTCAATGGTGACATCACTAAGATTTGAAGGAATCTGAATCTTCAACTCTCTATCTAACTCTGTATTAAATATGAAACAAATATTACTAGTAGTTTTGGAGGAGAAGATTTTTAAACATAGTGTTGGTATATAAAAGATATGAAGTGCATTTAATTCACTTCTAATGGTTATGATGTGGCATGTTCACAAATGTTGAATTCAAGGTCAATGTGTCCAGGTCAAAGGTCACATGACTAAGAAAGTATGATGAGGCACGGCTATGACCTAAGACATTTCTGTATTCCAAGTTTTAATTTCTTCTTATAAGTAGTTGCTGAGATATGCTCCTAACAAAATTTGTGACATCAAGGTCACTGCACTAAGGTCAATGGTGACATCACTAAGATTTGAAGGAATCTGAATCTTCAACTCTCTATCTAACTTTGTATTAAATATGAAACAAATATTACTAGTAGTTTTGGAGGAGAAGATTTTTAAACATAGTGTTAGTATATAACAGATATGAAGTGTTTTTTATTCACTTCTGATGGTTGTGATGTGGCATGTTCACAAATTTTGAATTCAAGGTCAATGTGTCAAGGTCAAAGGTCACATGACTAAAATTGTATGACAAGGTACAGCTTTAACATATGACATTTCTGCATACCAAGTTTTAATA
This sequence comes from Amphiduros pacificus, assembly GCA_949316495.1. Lineage (NCBI taxonomy): Eukaryota > Metazoa > Annelida > Polychaeta > Phyllodocida > Hesionidae > Amphiduros > Amphiduros pacificus. Next base: position 26,632,282 of record OX439011.1, read on the forward strand.
TCCTGTAATAAGTGGTTGCTGAGATATGCTCAGTACAAAATTTGTGACCTCAAGGTCACTGCACTAAGGTCAATGGTGACATCACTAAGATTTGAAGGAATCTGAAACTTCAACTATATATCTACCTCTATACAAAATATGAAAGATGTAGTACTGGTAGTTTTGGAGAAGAAGATTTTTAAAGAAATGTTGACAGACGGACGGACAGACGGACAGACAGACGGACAGACATTTTCCCCCTCCTAAAGCTCTGCGAGCTAAAGTCTCAGCAGAGCTAAAAAAACCACAAGTTGCTGACCCTGGCCAAAGGTTACATGCTTAAGCCAAAAGAGAAAGCTCAAATTTTGAACTCTGGGTGTAGAGCTGGGTGTCGTGGAATACATACCTGTACAGAGTTCTACTACGAGCCACAGATGGTTACTGGTTTCATACCACTCATGAAAGTGGACAATGTTGCTGTGGTCTATCTCATGAGTCAGACGTACCTGAAGAGTAAGAACATATATATACAGCATCGTTCACTCCAGAATGTATAGTAATATATACAGGATCACTCACTCCAGAATGTATAGTAATATATACAGGATCACTCACTCCAGAATGTATAGTAATATATACAGGATCACTCACTCCAGAACGTATAGTACTATATACAGGATCACTCACTCCAGAATGTATAGTACTATATACAGGGTCACTCACTCCAGAATGTATAGTACTATATACAGTTTTACAGTTACCACATGCATACTTTTTCATTGCTGGAAATGGATTTGGCATGAATCATTTTAATTGAAGGATACATCACAAAGACTTGAGTGTAAAACTAACTTTGCTTTTTTTCAGTATACAGACCCATATACTAGAGATTGCTACTCTCTTAATATATCATCAAATTTACATGATATATGTAATATCATGTAAATTTGAAATCTTTACATAATATAATAGTATATATGGTTGATATCCGAACATATAACGATATATACTATAGGGATTATCTCTCTCAGGATAAATAATTGCATATATAAAACAAAAAATGATTTTGTGATCTCACCAGGTTAGTAATCTGCGGACGTTTGATCTTATCTATGCAGTGAATGGCCACAAAGTTGATGGTGCCCTTGCGTCGGCCCTTGTACACAATAGAATGCTCACCTCTTCCAACCTCCTCATAGAGCACAAAATTCTCCATCCTCGTACAATTAACAATCTCTGCAAAATATATATAAAAAGATTCTCAAAGAAATTATGTGGTTAGACACTGAATATATAAGATTTTTAAGATATGTTTACAAGGCTAGGCAATGTCAATGGAATATATGTCAAGTCTATAGATATGAATATGAATCTTTTTAAATTTTTGTTGTGAAAGATAAGGGGCGTGTCACTGAATGGGAAAGATTGCACTCAGGATACACCTGGAATATTCCAGCTATTGATAATTGGTTTCCTACACACAGAGTTAAAAATATGAGCTTTCTCATGTCTACAATGTGGTAGGTTGAATCAGGGGAATTCCAGATCATCACTGACTAGGGATGATGTGAAAAATAGTGAAATGGTGTTTTTACCACATTTTCAGGCAACAATGGCCATATCAGGTCAGCATTCAAACCTTTTAACCTGTATTAAAAGTAAAGGCTTAAGGATTGGTTTAAGCAACAATGGCCATATCAGTTTGACATTCCAGCCTTTAAACCAGTGTGAAAGTAACACTGCCGGCAGTGGGAATCAAACCCACCACCTCCCATCCTCCACTTATATAACCAGTGTGAAAGTAACACTGCCGGCAGTGGGAATCAAACCCACCACCTCCCATCCTCCACTTATATAACCAGTGTGAAAGTAACACTGCCGGCAGTGGGAGTCGAACCCACCACCTCCTGTCCTCTACTTATATAACCAGTGTGAAAGTAACACTGCCAGCAGTGGGAGTGGAACCCACCACCTCTTGTCCTCCACTTATATAACCAGTGTGAAAGTAACACTGCCGGCAGTGGGAGTGGAACCCACCACCTCCCATCCTCCACTTATATAACCAGTGTGAAAGTAACACTGCCGGCAGTGGGAGTGGAACCCACCACCTCCTGTCCTCCACTTATATAACCAGTGTGAAAGTAACACTGCCGGCAGTGGGAGTGGAACCCACCACCTCCCGTCCTCTACTTATATAACCAGTGTGAAAGTAACACTGCCGGCAGTGGGAGTGGAACCCACCACCTCCTGTCCTCCACTTATATAACCAGTGTGAAAGTAACACTGCCAGCAGTGGGAGTCGAACCCACCACCTCCCATCCTCCACTTATATAACCAGTGTGAAAGTAACACTGCCGGCAGTGGGAGTGGAACCCACCACCTCCTGTCCTCCACTTATATAACCAGTGTGAAAGTAACACTGCCGGCAGTGGGAGTGGAACCCACCACCTCCTGTCCTCCACTTATATAACCAGTGTGAAAGTAACACTGCCAGCAGTGGGAGTCGAACCCACCACCTCCCGTCCTCTACTTATATAACCAGTGTGAAAGTAACACTGCCGGCAGTGGGAGTGGAACCCACCACCTCCTGTCCTCCACTTATATAACCAGTGTGAAAGTAACACTGCCAGCAGTGGAAGTCGAACCCACCACCTCCCATCCTCCACTTATATAACCAGTGTGAAAGTAACACTGCCGGCAGTGGGAGTCGAACCCACCACCTCCTGTCCTCCACTTATATAACCAGTGTGAAAGTAACACTGCCGGCAGTGGGAGTCGAACCCACCACCTCCTGTCCTCCACTTATATAACCAGTGTGAAAGTAACACTGCCGGCAGTGGGAGTCGAACCCACCACCTCCCGTCCTCTACTTATGTATATCCAAGTAAGGCATAGAGGTCCACTGTTCTACAAACTAGATGACGAGGATGAAGAATTAGTCTTGTAGGTGAGATGAACCCTTGTGGGATGACTGTGTTGTAAATGGCGTAGTTCTGGACAAGCAATGCGAAGGAAGGGAACTTAAAAAAATTGTAAGACTGCTTTCACCAAGTTTGCCCTGGCACTCTTTTTTGTAAGTGATTGCAGTATTTTTAAAATTTCCTCAGAAAGTGTCAGGGAAACTGATGCTAACTCTATGATTATAAAGCCCCACACTAGAGAGGGGACAATTAACAATCTTAGCTATCAAAAAGTGCATTGATCAATTGGTCAATTTTGTGAGTATCTGAGATAATAATAGCCTAATAATAGTTGAGTCTTGCAAGTAAAGAAAATATTTCACACTGCCATAGGTCTAAAAATCAGGTAATTGTACACCAAGCATCAAGATCTAGTATCAGTTTTAACAAACAAAATATAAAAAAAATTAAAAAAAATTCTCAGAACAATAACAGACTTTAAGAAATTGTAATTTAATTACCCTGTCTGACTGCCGGTCCTGCAGAATTACAGGATCTGTCTGACCGTCACTGGTATATATAGCCTGTATATATATTTTATATATTCAGATTCGCATTTTACACAGTACTGACGCAAGACCAGCCAGTCCGCGTAAAAAAATGCCAGTCACAGACCGACGGATATCTTAAAGTCTGCAATAACATCTGATTTCTGTTTCTGAAGCTTATATAACCAGATCATGACATGTTCTAGACATTTCATTAATTTTTAACAGTGTTTGAAACCAATTTGAAACTAAATCCCAAAGAAAATGTTTTTGGCATATCTTCAATCTTGACAATTTCCTTCATCATTTTAAGATGCTCCACTCAGTGAGTCACAGTTGTATTACTTGTAAATCTACAGTATGTCTAAGAGGCTCTAAAACACCACCAAAACCACTGAAATAATTCAAGTAATGTATGGTTATGATTGTCCTGTATCAAAACTCTACGTAGAAGTACGCGGTGAATTTAACACGACGTGTGCCGATGGTGGACAATATGTTTTCCAGCATCCAGGCCCAAAATTGCTTGCTTAGAAACAACTTTAGCGTCATGGGCGATAATTAAGAAACTAAAATATTATCTGATATCTACGTTCTTATCGGTAAATGAAATACGTAAATGTATTGTAAGCAATCGTTTCGACATTAAACAAGAAGTTCATACTGTAAAACTGGTTATTTACAACGATTTAGTAACTTAGTTACCTGAACTCCACAAAAATTCCAACCATTCCTGTTTATGTATTCATTAATGAAACATAAGATGTGATTGGTCGATAACTACTTCCGATTGACCTGACCAATGAGAGGCTATGTAACAAAATATCCTGAAGTGAAGGTCAAAATATGGTGGACAAATGGATGAAATCATTATGTCATACGGAAAAACAACGATTTTTGGACAGAAATTATCAAAATGGGCAGCATTTTAACGTGATTTTTAAGTATTGACTAGTTGAAGTACTTGCAAACAGAAATTAGTGGAGACAAGAAGAATATTAGCGGATCCGACAGCCATTTAACATTGGAGTGTGGATCTGTTGTTTTTTTCTTTGACCTCAACTTCTGCATCTTTCATCAGTTGGGCCTGGGATCAGTGGAGTAACGTCGGAAGGAAATTCAGTTGACCCGTGGAGCACGCAACTACGCCGGGGTAAGTGACCAAAACAGTCATTGTCATGGCGGTGTGGGACTTTGGCAATCTGCCACCTGTTTTGTGCCACTCACACTGTGACTGGGTTCATGAGACTCACGCGATTCACATATCTCACGATTCACATATCACACAATTCACATCAGTTCCTCATCCTCCTTGCTTAGATGATTCTACATTACAGTTGCTTGGATGTCTGAAATATGGTTTGAAAAGTTGCCTCCTATATCCTGTTTAAATCTGTCCATGCTGTCATTGGGAATAGTCGAAGTCCTCAAAAATGGATGACTTTGGCCAAAAGTAAACAAGAGACATACTGTTTCTGTGATGAAGATCACAACTGATCAAAAGTAATTAAATTATCAGTTGAACCCCTTGAAAATGCATGTAGTTATGAATTATATTCATGAATATAAAGTCAAATTTCAGCCAAGTAATTACTGCACAAAGTGCACACTTTATTGAAAAGATTGTTTCGCACAAACTTAGACCAGCATACACATTATGATACAATTTAATATGCAAAATATATGTATGTTATCATTTTCTCCAAATTTGGTTGAGTAAGGGAAAAAACTATTTCAAGCTTGCAGGCCACAATGTTCATGATGTCGACCAATCAAACAGGGTCCTCAATTGTGCTTTGAAAATGGTGTTTCTTGACCCACAATTTTGTCTTCGTGTGGCATCAAGTAAATTGACTCCAGTGATATTTATCCCCTAATGGACTATCCTATCTAAATTTTGTTGATTGGCAGAACTAACCAATTTTTGTCCTGGACTTACTAAGTGTATCAACATACCAAATTGATAAAATCTATAACCATGGTTATTCAATAGGATCAATGAATTTCTGGGGTCAAAAGTTCATGATCCAATCAGTCTGACATCATTATCATAGCAACATTGTAACAAGTTGCTGCCGAAGGGTATGTTACAAAATGACATAATTAAGCCAGAACAATGGTGGAAGTTGACATCCTTCCTGTCTGTTGCCGGTGGTGGAAGTTGACATCCTTCCTGTCTGTTGCTGGTGGTGGAAGTTGACATCCTTCCTGTCTGTTGCCGGTGGTGGAAGTTGACATCCTTCCTGTCTGTTGCCGGTGGTGGAAGTTGACATCCTTCCTGTCTGTTGCCGGTGGTGGAAGTTGACATCCTTCCTGTCTGTTGCTGGTGGTGGAAGTTGACATCCTTCCTGTCTGTTGCCGGTGGTGGAAGTTGACATCCTTCCTGTCTGTTGCCGGTGGTGGAAGTTGACATCCTTCCTGTCTGTTGCTGGTGGTGGAAGTTGACGTCCTTCCTGCCTGTTGCCGGTGGTGGAAGTTGACATCCTTCCTGCCTGTTGCCGGTGGTGGAAGTTGACGTCCTTCCTGCCTGTTGCCGGTGGTGGAAGTTGACATCCTTCCTGCCTGTTGCCGGTGGTGGAAGTTCTCCTTCATCCTTCCTGTCCGTTAGGGACTTTGATAGCCTTGGCTATCTTAGGAATTGCTTCAAATTTATGAAATCTTTTTCATTACTTACCCGAGGCATCCTTGGCTGCAAACCTCCAGTGTCAGCATTGAAGAGATAATAATCTAAAGAACAAAGAGAAATCCTGGCCACGACTTCGTGATATTATGAAAAATCTAAACATCTTATGTAAATCAATTGCCTGAGCTTGTGACCAAGACTAAAAAAGTTATGAACTTTGTAATTCATGATGACACACTACGTGTGAGAAAGGATAGACAATCATCATGGTCACTGTCATTTACTTTTTGCAATTTTTTTTTTTTTCTTCCATTTTGATATAGCCGAAAGTAAACAAATATATACAAATATACAAATATGACACACCACTGAATAAAAACTGCTGTACTCACTTTCCCACCTCGCTTTATGAAGTCCAATACCAATTGTTAGCTTATTGCTATCTTATCATCATCCTGCCGAACACTTCCTGTGCTTTGTTTTAAACAGGAAAAATATAAACAAGATGTCAAATGGCATACAACCCATAGGGTTAAGATGTACATAAACACTTCAGAATTCTCATTTTTGTTATGCATTTCATGTAAAAATGAAAATTCAGTGCAGGCAGGTCTGTCTGACAAATAAGATCCTTTCAAGCAATGTCTGGCACAATATTAACCCTAGTTCGGAATATTCAAGGTTGTTTGGTGTTGATCATCTCCAGTTTATATGGCCCAGTCAGCCATCTTTTGAAAATATCACATGAAGATGTTGTAATTCATTTTACTTGGAAGTTAATTTCTTGACAATCCAGCAACTTTTAATCTTAATCTAGCGTCATAATATGTGATTGGAGAAAGACATTTAAATGATTTTTTTTTTTAAGCTGTAGAAATAATATGGAAGGGCAGCAATGAGAAATGTGACATTTTTTTTGGACTAATAATTGCAATTTCATAGATATCCACCTCGACTTTGATATATGAGATGGGAAAAGGTCAGTCACTTGGAAAAAGGTCAGTCACTTGGAAAAAGGTCAGTCACTTGGAAAAAGGTCAGTCACTTTACAGGCAGGAAGTCAGGCACTGACAGGCAAATGATTCCTCCTGAGATCATGCATTTGACAAATTGACATATCATGTATTTGTTTAATAATGTCTAACAGTTGAAAAATCATGGTGTAGAACAAGATTCTACATACATACTTGTGTACACATAAATTTAACAACAATTATTCATGCATTAGTGTTTGTAAAGCTTAGTAAAACTGACATTTATATGCTGCTGATTCCAGACAATGTCTGCTCATAGCAGTTGATAGTAACTGGCCGGGATTTGAACTAGGGCATCACACCGGTACGCGATAATATCGAAACACCGGTATACAGACATCGATACGATAACCGGTATTGGCATGCTGGTGCCTCGATATATTCGATATATATCGAAATTGTCCCTCAAATCATCATAATAACGCTTTAAAATGAACAAATACCTTCGTGGAGTTTCGTTTGAGTGCTGCATGACCTGGATATTCAGGTCGATTCTGATTGGTCGAGAGCGTTATACAACCGATCAGATGACTATTCGAGCATATTGTACTACAGCTTATGATAGAAAAGTGCTCGAAATGTCTCTTTTCTGATCGGTTGGATAAAAAATAAAAAATGGAATAGAAGAGGTCATAAGTTTAGCTCTTCCATTTTTTTTTTCAATTTGACCGATAATTTTTTAGGCATTTCAGAAACTTTTTGAGATTTAAGATTTTTCAAAATATATTCCCTTCAAAATATATTCTCTTCAAAAATTGTTAACTGTTGGGAGGTTTACAATGCACTCATCCTGCTGCTAGTTATGATGACTGCCTAATCACATGGTGGCTTAAGCGTGACCATAGTGTATCGCTCTAAGGCGTGACCAAATAGATGTTTGCTACAACTGCTCAGAGATCTTGGCTTTGGATCTAACCAATCATTGTTAGCTTGGAACATAAGTTTCATAAAATACAGTTCTTTACCACAGATTGTACCACAGCCCAGTCCTCCTCCTCAGTGGACGCCCTGATTTTTTTGAAGAAGAACTTAGAAGGTCCACTAACTTAATGTTGCAGCACAAATGTAAATATGTACATAAATAAAAGCGCAGAGAGAGAAAATGTTAAATGTGATACTGGTTTGTGTTATTTATTAAAAATGGCAAACGCGACGCGAATCGTGTGGAATGATAATTTATTGATACGTATCGATACATATCGATACGTATTGAATATCGATAAATCATCGATACGTATCGTATCGTATCGATGAAATCCAACGATATGATGCCCTAATTTGAACCGGGAATCCCTGGATCTCAAGGCGAACACTCTACCTATTGAGCTATATCTGTCAGATTTCAAGGCTGAACAAATATCTATATTTAGGGCATGCTAATGAATAAAGATGTTGCAAAATGCTATTTCTATGCCGATATGTCAGTCAAAACTTGATTTTCATTAGCCTGAACCATTTCTGTACTTGATTAGGGCAATTTATATTTAATAAGATTAATGAAATGACAAAAGGACTTTTTTTGCAAATGCTTGAAAAATCATGATTAGCTGCGAGACAATTGGGCTCGCATCAAGGCAAGGGATACTAGCTGGACATTATTTCTACTCGTCTGGGGCTACAGGCTAGTGCTAAAATCCCAGACTGGCTATCTAGTGTTTAGACCTGGTCTCCAAAACTGACCCTGAATAATCATTCAATTTGGCTGGCAGATCATCAAATTAGATTTGTTCTTATTATTAAACAAAATTATACCATTTTCCATGTTATTTAACAAGGCGTATTTTCAAAATCTTTGATTATTTAAATATTATTGAAGCGAATGATAAAAAATGAATTTTTTGATGACTGGGTTACACAAGGAAGGGTAATTTTTTTTTCTGAATTTGTACTGAAACAGTTATTTTGTACTTGATCAGTTATTTTGTACTTAATCAGTTATTTTGTACTTAATCAGTTATTTTGTACTTAAACAGTTGTTTTGTTCTTCAGCAGTTATTTTGTACTTTTAAAAGCAGTTATTTTGTACTTAAGCAGATATTTTACAAATGTTACAATGACTGTTACCATCCCTTGCGAACCTTTTTGTGCTCTGAGGGGCCCTAAAATTCTGTCAAAGTTCAACAGAAAAAATCGAAATAGGATATATTTGGAGGTCATGTAACCATCTGATGTTGCTAGAGGGAAAGGATATATTTTGTATGACATAGTTTTACGGAAAAAGTTTGAAAGGAAATAAAAAAATTTTTGGGGCCATGCAAACATCAGATTGCACTGAAGAGAAATGATATATTTGCATTGCGTAAGCTAGCCTTTGCCACTTGAAGTCGGAGTTCGGAGAAGAAACGTGTTCAGTGGCATGTATCACACTGATATCAGGTAGAGATAGGGACGTTCTCGTTACTTGTTGGACCCCCAGCCCGTCAGCCAATACTGTGTACCTGAGTGTGAGGTACTTAGCACACTCACCGAGGGGCCTGTCACTCACAGCCAAGCTTGCAGCCGAAGGTGTGAGGCCGACGCATTCCCGAGGAAATCACCCAGTGATGTGCAGGTATTGTGAAAGAAAACCGAGCGGCGGCGGCGATGAAAATGGGAATCTCTTCATGGAGAGTCTGATGGCAGACGATGAAGACAACCTGAAGCAAGATGGGGATGCGGCAAGCATTTTTTTCGAGAAAAAAGGTTCGGAACGAGATGGTGATGATTCGGAAGAACGGAAGTGGCTGCAAAGTGATGAGTTTTGGAAGGAATTTTCAATATTTGATGATGATGATGAAACTAAAAATGAAACAAATAACAAGGAAACGACACAAGAGGGAACGTATGTATTATGCTATGTTCAATTTGCGTTCATAATACACACACACACACACACACACACACACACACACACACACATTTTTAATTCCATTTATTAATACATATACTGTATGTAACATAATAATCCAAAAAAAAAGTTATAATAAAATGTTCACTGTTTAGCTAGTTTGAAAGGAGAACTTCTTTTCACAACCCTGATTTAAGAAAAGAGGTTGACAGCTTTCATCAGGAACAGTGCTGAACATGTATATCTTTGCCATCCAAATTTTGAGAAATAATTTTCTTCATAATAACAAATACAGACAGTGTTGCGTGAAATCTGACATTGTGTTTTGGAATTGTTTTCACAAAGTTTATCATTTTGTCCTTTAAATGGTGCCATCCGGGGAAGGAAAAAAAAACCCCATCAAACATTTGTTAATATATTATGAATGTTTAGCCTTTTGTTTATAGTTGTTTATTCCTTGCTAGTGTTTGCGTGTGGTGGGCACATGCTGGCTGACGTCTTTACCCCTAATCCCAGATTATCTCTCAGTATGATAGGCAGATTGTCAGAGAAGGTGCTTTGCAATTATTGCAAGAATCTGAATGGATAGTGCGTACACATACTTAAATCAACTCACATGTAGGTGATGATCAGGGCCAAGAAATAATAAGCACAAAAATCCGCTTATTACATGGAAACTTGTTAATTAAGAATTGATATCCAGGCTATCTAAATACTCTTGCTGCAATACACACATTGGGTTTGCTAACCAATCACAACAGTCAAGACAATTTTTTGGACCAGTCAGAGACTGGATAACAAAGGTTATTTCTGGAGTCCAGAGTAGCAATGGTGGGAGATTTGTTTGTCTGTTTTGGGGGTTTTTATATCACTTTCAACATTATTTCAGTCATTTCATGATGAGACCTACTTGTAGCAGATAAAGTGCTGCTTTTATTAATTTGTGTAGACCTTGTGTGTATAATTTATTAATAATTCTCTGTGGGAATATGATTGTCGACTGATACAGAATCTATATTGATAATGAAAATATGGCCATTAAAATGTGATGAAAATGAACGGATACAGAGATGGTTGTTAGTTAATCTATCCAGGTGACTGATGTGATGTAACCATGGCAACAAAGGTGAATCATCTCAGGTGAATTATATAACCTTAGCAACAGAGCTCCTGGTAAGCAGTTGGAGCCAAATCTTTTTAGTTTTACACCTGGACAGAAATAGTTTTCCATGATATTATCTGATCATAAATATTTCACACAAGGCACAATATGGTCATGCTATGTGTTATGAGGTCATTGATGACTATCGTATGACCTTATCATGCTGTTATGAGGTCATTGATGACTATCTTATGACCTTATAATGCTATGTTATGAGGTCATTGAGGACCTCATAATGCTATGTTATGAGGTCATTGAGGACTATCTTATGACCTTATCATGCTGTTATGAGGTCATTGAGGACTATCTTATGACCTTATCATGCTGTTATGAGGTCATTGAGGACTATCTTATGACCTTATCATGCTGTTATGAGGTCATTAATGACTATCGTATGATCTTATAATGCTATGTTATGAGGTCATTAATGACTATCGTATGACCTTATGCTGTTATGAGGTCATTGAGGACTATCGTATGACCTTATAGTGCTGTTATGAGGTCATTGAGGACTATCGTATGACCTTATAGTGCCAGGCAAGTGGGAAGCTAAACCAATTTATACCACACAAATAATGCTTCAAAACAAAGTATTTTTGTAATTTTCAACAATAAATAAATATCTAAAAGTAATTGCTCGATTGGAAGGGCCTTGTCTTGAATCCCAGGTAATCTTGGTTCGAGTCCAGACCAATTATTGTCAAGCACTATGAGTAGACATTATCTGGAAACTGGGATTATGAAAATTGTGCTTTTTTATTTATTTTGATTGAACAATCAGTAGTTAGCATCATCTATGTGCATAGTATAAGAAATGAGAATCAGCTTGAGAATCGTGAAACTCACTTCAGCGCCATCTCGGGGGAATGATGGATCACCACAGACGGCTTATGGAGCACGTTAAACACACCTCAGTGAAGGATAAAGTGTTCACACCTGGTTATAGTGCCGACCTGATGGTGTAGTCTTTGCTACATTTAGTGTGTAGATTGGTAGGCCAGGTCAGACGGTTGTGAAGGAGAAGGTCTATGGGGCTACCAGGGTGAGAGAGAGTGATAGAGATAGATAGTGATAGAGAGCTAGATATATAGATAGAGAGAAGGAGTGAGATAGAGAGCACGAAAAAAAGCATAAAAAAAAAAATAAATCCAAAAATTGGCCGATTTTTTTTTTTTTAAATTCTCGTTTTTCGGCCATTTTTCAGATATTCCCTCCATGTTTAAACAACCATAACTTTTTTTCTTTTTAAGTGAAATTGCTAAAACTGCACAGATATGTTTCTTATATCAACACAATTCACCAGGAAAAAAATAGGGAGGATTCATTTTTTTCATTACTCTATTATGGTCTCACCCCAGTATGGTTTTATATGAAAATTGGCGAATTTTACAATATTGTAGAGCCTTAGATTTAGCTCTTGACATTTTTTATTAAAGAAGTTATGATAATTTGAAATCGGCAAGTCTAATCCTCCCTGCAATAGGGGGCCTCAATTACTGGGGTGAGACCAGCGAGATAGAGAGAGAGAAATAGAGAGTGAGAGAGAGAGGGCAGGCAGGCCAACTGGGGTGTGTTAGGCTGTACACCTGTTGAAAGTAGGGGGGGGGGGGAGCAGTTAGTAGGGGGGTATAAAGAAAGATAGTAGCCAGTGTAAAGGTGACAGGTAACCATGGTAACATAAACCAGCTGGTCCACATACTCACTTCATGTTATCCTGTGAACAGCTTGAAAACTTGTGACTTTGGCATTTTGTGTATAAATGTGTGTTGTTTTTTTCTCGGAATCATAAGCAAGTTGATCATAATAGTTTGCACTACTCCCACTGTGAATACAGCTGAATGCAATAGTCTGTGCCCTTTCATTTTTATCTGCATTTGAAAACCAGATTTGTGATATCCAGTACCTCATGTTTCGGGTAATCATGATTTACGATGGCTAAAAATAAATATGATCAATGTGTTAGTAAGGATAAATGGGGCCAGTTAGGAAATAATGTTATTTTTTTTTAATGTTTTTATTTTTCTCTTCTATAATTCCTGTCACACCAGGGAGGCCATATTTACCAACATTGAGCATTAACTTTTAGAGTATTCACCTTATTTTACATTTGTAAATATTATATGTTTAAAGTAGCCTGCCATCATTTTTGTAAAATTGCATCATTCAAGTTGAGAAAGAGAAAGTTTAGTGTTGCGAAAGGTAAAATAATGGCTGGAGGAACTTTCCAATACATAATAAAAAAAAGGATAATTTGGCATTTCTGAAAAAAAAAAACCATTTTGATTAGGGAGGATTCAATGAGTGTAAACACACAATCTGTTCTTTGGCCTGAGAAGTAAATTAATCAAAAATATTTGCCAGATGTGATTGTACTCTAAGCTTCATATTGCTAACATGATAAGAACTGCCAAAATATAAATAGATTATCAAGAAATAAATGTGCATTGCCTTGAGAAAAATCTAGCCAATATTTTTTTGTATATGTTCGATCAATTTGACCAGTGAATGTTTGGGCAGATTTAAAATAATTGAGAGTTTCATCAGACAAAACAGATGATGCCAACAAAAGTGTAATTCTACTGTGGACATTGTTCTGTATTTGTCATGATCAAATAGAAAGTGTATGCTAGAATTTATTAAATGAGGAAGAATATATAATAAAACAAATTAGCATTTAATTAATGCTGGAAACTACATCATAGATTATGTAAGATACACATTGGTACAGAGTGGTAAATGAATCCAATGATACTAGAAGAGACTCGCTCATTGGTGATACCTTAGAGTAATATACCAACTTTGGTGAGGGGGCAAAGAGGGGAGGGGGCAATGGGGCGAGGGGGGACAAAGAGGTAAGGGGGGACAAAGAGATGAGGGGGACAAAGAGGGGGAGGGGGCAAAGAGGAGTGGGGAACAAAGAGGGGAAGGGGAACAAAGAGGGGAAGGGGGCAAAGAGGAGTGGGGAACAAAGAGGGGAAGGGGGCAAAGAGGAGAGGGGAACAAAGAGGAGAGGGGAACAAAGAGGAGAGGGGAACAACGAGGGCAGGGGGACAAAGAGGTGAGGGGGCAAAGAGGGGAAGGGGGCAAAGAGGAGAGGGGAACACAGAGGGGAAGGGGGCAAAGAGGGGAGGGGGACAAAGAGGGGAAGGGGGCAAAGAGGAGAGGGGAACAAAGAGGGAAAGGGGGCAAAGAGGAGAGGGGAGCAAAGAGGAGAGGGGAACAAAGAGGAGAGGGGGACAAAGCGGCAAGGGGGAGGAAGGGAGGGGGACCAAGAGGCGAGGGGGACTGAGAGGTGAGGGGGCAAAGAGGTGAAGCGAACAAAGAGTGGAGGGGGACAAAGAGGAGAGGGGGACAAAGAGGCGAGGGGGGTAAAGAAGCGAGGGGGACACAGAAGAAACCTGAGCCTGTCAGAAATAGCTGCCCCAATCATGTGCTGCTGACAAAAAATAAACCTCAGACTGGACAAAGGAATATAGTATAAATATATATACATAGTTCCCTAGCATATGCATATGTCAACAACAAAAAAACGTCAATAGAATTACGCTGACACTTACATTTCATTGTGCATCTGACATTTGGTGGTGTATTTGACATTGACAGTCGCTGATGTGTCCACAGTACCTGGAGTTTGATCTTGGTTGGAATATGTTTGGTAGGTTTGGTTAACGTTTATAGTTTTTCTGTGAGATAAGTATGCATTTATGTGTGATGCTTGTTTAGCTCGTACTTATTTGATCATTAGCTTGCTTAGAAACATAAAATCTTTCATTGACCATTTTTTTGTTAACACTTAATATGTTTAGATTCAGAGTAGGGCCCAATTTAATCATCATGTCAAGTTTTTTCCTAATGTATGTTGAATAAATAAATGTAGTTAAGATTGTCAGTTTATTTTCTTAAAAACAAAGAGAGAGTAATTGTGCAAAGAAGCAGTTCAAATTTCTTACCATGTGGTCACCATATGTCAGGTCTGAAACAGAAAACCTCTGTTAAAGTATCAATCAATATTTAGTAATATAATTGCCAATAGACTGGGTCCCGTTTCTCAGCCAGTATGTCAATAGACTGGGTTCCGTTTCTAAGCCAGTATGCCAATAGACTGGGTTCCGTTTCTCAGCCGGCATGCCAATAGACTGGGTTCCATTTTAAAGCCAGTATGTCAATAGACTGGGTTCCGTTTCTCAGCCAGTATGTCAATAGACTGGGTTCCGTTTCTCAGCCAGTATGTCAATAGACTGGGTTCTGTTTCTCAGCCAGTATGCCAATAGACTGGGTTCCGTTTCTCAGCTGGCATGCCAATAGACTGGGTTCCGTTTCTCAGCCAGTATGTCAATAGACTGGGTTCTGTTTCTCAGCCAGTATGCCAATAGACTGGGTTCCGTTTCTCAGCCAGTATGTCAATAGACTGGGTTCCGTTTCTCAGCCAGTATGTCAATAGACTGGGTTCCGTTTCTCAGCCAGTATGTCAATAGACTGGGTTCTGTTTCTCAGCCGGCATGCCAATAGACTGGGTTCCGTTTCTCAGCCAGTATGTCAATAGACTGGGTTCCGTTTCTCAGCCAGTATGCCAATAGACTGGGTTCTGTTTCTCAGCCGGCATGTCAATAGACTGGGTTCTGTTTCTCAGCCGGCATGCCAATAGACTGGGTTCCGTTTCTCAGCCAGTATGCCAATAGACTGGGTTCCGTTTCTCAGCCAGTATGCCAATAGACTGGGTTCTGTTTCTCAGCCGGCATGTCAATAGACTGGGTTCCGTTTCTCAGCCAGTATGTCAATAGACTGGGTTCCGTTTCTCAGCCAGTATGTCAATAGACTGGGTTCTGTTTCTCAGCCGGCATGCCAATAGACTGGGTTCCGTTTCTCAGCCAGTATGTCAATAGACTGGGTTCCGTTTCTCAGCCAGTATGTCAATAGACTGGGTTCCGTTTCTCAGCCGGCATGCCAATAGACTGGGTTCTGTTTCTCAGCCAGTATGCCAATAGACTGGGTTCTGTTTCTCAGCCGGCATGCCAATAGACTGGGTTCTGTTTCTCAGCCGGCATGCCAATAGACTGGGTTCCGTTTCTCAGCCAGTATGTTAATAGACTGGGTTCTGTTTCTCAGCCAGTATGCCAATAGACTGGGTTCCGTTTCTCAGCCAGTATGTCAATAGACTGGGTTCAGTTTCTCAGCCAGTATGTCAATAGACTGGGTTCAGTTTCTCAGCCGGCATGCCAATAGACTGGGTTCCGTTTCTCAGCCAGTATGCCAATAGACTGGGTTCCGTTTCTCAGCCAGTATGTCAATAGACTGGGTTCTGTTTCTCAGCCAGTATGCCAATAGACTGGGTTCCGTTTCTCAGCCAGTATGCCAATAGACTGGGTTCTGTTTCTCAGCCAGTATGCCAATAGACTGGGTTCCATTTTAAAGCCAGTATGCCAATAGACTGGGTTCCGTTTCTCAGCCAGTATGCCAATAGACTGGGTTCCGTTTCTCAGCCAGTATGCAAATAGACTGGTCATACTGGCTAAGTATAATGATTTGGGTCGATAACGAGACCATTATGCCAATTGATACATAAGTTTTCCAGACTGGTCCCCTGAGAAGAGCAATATGTTCATTGATGCAGAAGTGATACAGACTGGTCCCCAGACAAAAACAGGATTCAAATTTGAAATGAATAATTGTTGTCTTGTGTCAAACCAAGCTGCCCTATGCCTTTTATGACTTCCATTTATTTCCCAGACAATAGAATATCTTGATAACCTTGTCACCTCTCAAGATACCATCATCTATTCACAATTTCAAAAAAAAGATCTATTCACGATTTCAAAAAAAAAAAGGTACAATGACAAATGGTCCTTTCTTGTGTGACGTCATTAATGTGCATTTTGGAGATAATCAGGTTCCTTCTACCTTTATGAGCAAGACAGAGAAAGATGATTGAAGTTTGAATTATGACTTTATCAGGGATAGTGAGAATATAAACAGTTAATAAAGTGAGACTTTAAACAGTTAGTAAAATGAGTCTGTTTACAGTAAATAAAGTGAGACTTGAAACAGTAAATAAAGTGAGACTTTAATCAGTTAATAAAGTGAGACTAAACAGTTCATAATGTGAGACTGTAAACAGTTCATAATGTGAGACTATACAGTTCAAATTGTGAGACTAAACAGTTCATAAAGTCAGACTGTAAACAGTTCATAAAGTCAGACTGTAAACAGCAGTTCATAAAGTCAGACTGTAAACAGTTCATAATGGGAGACTATACAGTTCATAATGGGAGACTATACAGTTCATAATGTGAGACTGTAAACAGTTCATAATGTGAGACTATACAGTTCATAATGTGAGACTGTAAACAGTTCATAATGTGAGACTGTAAACAGTTCATAAAGTCAGACTGTAAACAGTTCATAAAGTCAGACTGTAAACAGCAGTTCATAAAGTCAGACTGTAAACAGCAGTTCATAAAGTCAGACTGTAAACAGCAGTTCATAAAGTCAGACTGTAAACAGTTCATAATGTGAGACTATACAGTTCATAATGGGAGACTATACAGTTCATAATGGGAGACTGTAAACAGTTCATAAGTTAAACATCTATCAGCCACTAATAAACGTGACCAAATAAGGTCATGGCAAGAATTTCTGTGATTATATTCAGTCATGTGCTCGTGTAAAGTGACTTCTTTTGGTCATACACACCTTAAGTATAGATACATGACAATACAGTATGGATACATGACAATATTAAGTCATGACTCTTATTGTTATTGTCATATTAAGTCATTTAAGTATTAACCAGATCAGTGTTTGGATCAGATTGGTAAGATTACAAATATCAACATTTCAAAAGATATACACATTGTTATGTTAGGGCAAAACAATAGGATTTTTACATTTTTAAGATTTAGCTGCCCTTAGATTAAAATCAGTACCCCATACATTGGCATGTTATACCACACTTAAGTTATGTGTTACCTTCTGTAAGGCCATGTGGTTTATTTTCGTATTATACGTGACCATGTGGAAGTCTGCATTTGGTTAAAATCAAGATATGGGAACAAGTTGTATGTACACAATCATTGATAACGGTATCATCTTCTTCACTGATGATAATAGACTCTTAAGCGATGATATGATATTGATCTCGGGGTGATTGACAACTCAAGTGTGCTGAAGGAGGAGTTGGGGTATACAATCACTTTGTTACTTTGCTCTGAGTATGAACTGCACTAAATCGTCAGTGTATCAGCATATCAAGTGGAAAAAGGCTTCTATCGAGTCATGCATATTCTTGGTGAAAATCAGGGTTGTTTTCATGAATAAGAGTAGGCTCAGCCTATAATAAAGGTCAACTCATACTTATGAGTAATCAATTGAGGTTCACTAATTCTGATGAGTAATTAATACAGGTCCACTAATTCTGATGAGTAATCAATACAGGTCCGCTAATACTGATGAGTAATCAATACAGGTCCACAAATACTGATGAGTAATCAATACAGGTCCACTAATACTGATGAATAATCAATACAGGTCCACAAATACTGATGTGTAATCAATATTGGGCCACTAATGCTGATGAGTAATCAATACAGGTCCGCTAATACTGATGAGTAATCAATACAGGTCCACTAATGCTGATGAGTAATCAATACAGGTCCACAAATACTGATGAGTAATCAATACAGGTCCACAAATACTGATGAATAATCAATACAGGTCTACTAATACTGATGAGTAATCAATACAGGTCCACTAATTCTGATGAGTAATCAATACAGGTCCACAAATACTGATGAGTAATCAATACAGGTCCGCTAATACTGATGAGTAATCAATACAGGTCCACTAATACTGATGAGTAATCAATACAGGTCCACTAATTCTGATGAGTAATCAATATTGGTCAACTAATACTGATGAGTAATCAATACAGGTCTACTAATACTGATGAGTAATCAATACAGGTCCACTAATACTGATGAGTAATCAATACAGGTCCACTAATACTGATGAGTAATCAATACAGGTCCGCTAATACTGATGAGTAATCAATACAGGTCCACAAATACTGATGAGTAATCAATACAGGTCCACAAATACTGATGAGTAATCAATACAGGTCCACTAATACTGATGAGTAATCAATACAGGTCCACAAATACTGATGAGTAATCAATACAGGTCCACAAATACTGATGGGTAATCAATACAGGTCCACTAATACTTCCATAAGTACTGATGAGTAATCAATACAGGTCCATAAGTACTGATGGGTAATCACTATAACCTAATACTGATATGTGATTAATATAACCCTGCATGGGGCCAATGGTGTTGTTTTGAGATAGGAAGTGATATTGTTCCTCTCTGAGTACGATTCTGGAACTTGTAAACAGGATTATATGAGAATAGTATGTGAGATGGCCACCAGGTGGCATGCAGTGTGGATTATTGATCAATACAGTGTGCCCACGGCCTGGGAAAAGCCAACACAAGCCAACAAGTCTGGCCATCCCGCCATCAAAACATGACCACCATCGTGGCTAGCATTCGTGCCAGATGGCACCAATAGTGCGTGACAGCGGTATGCAGACATGACAGTGGTATGCAGGCGTGACATTCTGGTATGCAGGCGTGACCGTGGTATGCAGGCGTGACATTCTGGTTCTAGTATGCAGTTGGCATGGGTTGGTGATGTTTGACGGAGTGGTGGATTGAGGCGGTGACTTGCAGCTTGTCTCTGCCCCGGGAATGCTTACATTGTGGATCAAGGCTTATAAGGAGGTCAGACCCATTATGCAACCTCTTTCATAAACATAATGCCTTCCACTCATCTCAGCTGAGCCTCCAGTTCTCTTTTTGCGTCTCATGTTTTTCTTTTTCTTTTAAACTGTAAACAACAAAATGGGTCAGATAGGATGATTTTGAATATATTTTAACATTTCTGTGAAGTGTTTGTTTTAGCAATTGGTGTTTTCGAATCTTTGATTCTGAGCTGTGACAGAAATCATGTTTACTCGGTTTTATCTCATGTTGAATGACAACAAAATTCATCATCCGATGATAGGTTGAACTGCTTGCGATGGACCAGTTTTTTATCGCTTCTATCAATTACTGCTGATAACAGCAGAGGTCCTTACAGCTGATGGTAGGTACGATTTCCTTCATCAATAGCAACTGGTCTGCCACAAATATAACATTCGCAGCCAAATATGTATTTGATCATGTTTAAAACATGATGAAATGACAACATCACAGCCATACAGTGGTTTTATTTGATCACGCATCATGAGTTACACTCGTAATATAGTCATGCAAAAAAAACCTTTATTTTGTCATGTTCATGCCTGACCATGGCATGGAGTGGAAATTATTCCAAACTCAGAAATAATTCATTTGAGAAATCGTTTAGCGGCTTGTCCAGTCCTGCAAAAAGGATTTGGGAGACTCCCATATGGTCCCTGGCATGGGAATAATCCAGAATTCTTGATTAGGTTTTAAAATCTGAAAAAAAGACTCAATATATTATAATTAATTGAAGTGACACACACGACAAGGCATAGAGCTTTCTCAGCATAAACTCCTCCACTGCAGAATTATTTGAAATACGCTACTAGGAATAGCCACTTAATTCATGTTGTCAAGAAAGGACTTTTTGTTCCAGATACATTCTTTTGATGAGTGTTTTAAACAAACACTCTGCTTTCAGTGCTGTATACATGTTATCATCATTATAAATTATGATTGTATTGATGATGATTGACCGTTAACATCCCTTATGAACCTTTGTTATGCTGTGAAGGTCCTTACTTGAGGAAGGGGGCTGTAACTCAGTCAATGATGATGAGTCAATTGGCTCATTAAGGTGCTACAAGGCAATCAGGTTACCATTTATTACCATACATGACGTATTCAGGCCTTGACATATGCACTGGCCCGGTGTCCCGGGGCCACCAGATCCTCTGCTTGGGCCAGTGAATGCTCTCTTGTAGTGGCCTAGATGGGCAACCATATTTTTGGTCTCTTAGTCGCCCAAACTATCGTGTTTTTATTCATATCCTTGTTAGATATTTGTCTCATATCACGATCAATGGACTTGTAAATTTTGATTGGAACAAGTAACCTCCATCAAGACACTATAGTCATGATAGTCTAGTGTACAATGCTCTTTATTGTATCACACATCCTATTATCCTTAGAAACTTTGGGCCACCACTTCTCATGCTCTGGTGGCCCAACAGGACAACCAACATTTTCCTCTTTATGTCAAGGCCTTAGTATACATAACCAAATAGTGCCACACAACAGCTCTGCATGACCTGATTATATCACTCTTTAAACTTGCCAAAATTGCTCAATAGTCAAATATATTTATTTGCCTTGAAATCAAGGGATTCCCAGTTCGAATCCTGGCCAATTATTATCAAATGCTATGAGCAGACATTGTTTGGAATCAGCACTATATAAATGTCATTTTTACCCATTTTTACCATGTGTGGCCTTATTTGTTCATGTTTTTGGATGGCCAAATAGATGTTCGGCTCTA
The DNA here is from genome assembly GCA_949316495.1 of Amphiduros pacificus. NCBI lineage: Eukaryota > Metazoa > Annelida > Polychaeta > Phyllodocida > Hesionidae > Amphiduros > Amphiduros pacificus. The sequence continues at coordinate 26,653,895 of OX439011.1, forward strand.
TTGGATTGTACAGAGTTGCTGAGTGTCTGCAGACTTGACCATTTATCAGTTTTTGCCAAACATCTATATGGTCACACTTAAATGTGACCAAATATGGTCAAGCATGGACATTGTGTTATGCCACACTCCGTGTATGCATGACCAAATAACACCAGCAACAGCTGTGCCTGGACAAATCACATGATCACCAGGCATGACTTAATTTGGTCCCGTTTAGATGTGACTGAATACACCCAAGGCTTATACCAGCTGTATCTCTTGCCCCTGAGCACAGTATCCGATCTTATAACAGCATGAGTTAATTTGGTCCTGTTTAGATGTGACTGGATACACCCGAGGCTGTATCTCTCGCCGCTGAGCACAGCATCCGATCTTATAACAGCATGAGTTAATTTGGTCCCGTTTAGATGTGACTGGATACACCCGAGGCTGTATCTCTCGCCCCTGAGCACAGCATCCGATCTTATAACAGCATGAGTTAATTTGGTCCCGTTTAGATGTGACTGGATACACCCGAGGCTGTATCTCTCGCCGCTGAGCACAGCATCCGATCTTATAACAGCATGAGTTAATTTGGTCCTGTTTAGATGTGACTGAATACAGCCGAGGCTTATACCAGCAGAATCTCTCGCTGCTGAGCACAGCATCCTGTCTTATAGCAGCGTGTCTTCAGTGCATCTGCTGTACATAGTGTTTTCGGGGGCGGTGTTATGAGTCCTAGAAATCAATGGGCATGATATGTACCGGGATTCTGCGTGATATTGATTTTGCTGTTTGTTTGTTGTCAGAGTTGGAGCCACTAGGGACTGCCTGGTATTCAGGCCTCAATTTGGGGATCACATATTGGTGCATCATTTGAGCATTGACTGCTGGCGTACTTCTAGAGGGCGCCACTTGTTTTGAAGATAACAAGTATTTTCATCAGTCTGACTTTAAAAAATATATGTATCTGGAATGCAATACTATCTGATTTATTGTATGCCTGGTATGAATGTTTGATGTGACTGGTATGGCTGTTGTTTGATGTGACTGGTCACTGGTATGGCTGTTGTTTGATGTGACTGGTATGGCTGTTGTTTGATGTGACTGGTATTGCTGTTGTTTGATGTGACTGGTATGGCTGTTGTTTGATGTGACTGGTATGGCTGTAGTTTGATGTGACTGGTATTGCTGTTGTTTGATGTGACTGGTATGGCTGTTGTTTGATGTGACTGGTATGGCTGTTGTTTGATGTGACTGGTATGGCTGTAGTTTGATGTGACTGGTATGGCTGTAGTTTGATGTGACTGGTATGGCTGTTGTTTGATGTGACTGGTATGCAATGCTGGCTCCTTAATGTGATGAGAACAACAAAGTTCTTGTGATGGGACTAGTGCTGGAATGACAACAAACAGTGCTACCCTACTTTGAGCCTCATCTGGGGTTGTAAAGAGTTCACTCTACCAGTATTCATATTGTTTTGAGGTTTTGATATTCATCTGGTATACCTGTCACTGCAGCAGATGGCTGACAGATATGTCTGCATACAGTGCAACTTCTATGCAATGCCATGTCTTATTGCAATTTATCTTATTCCTCTATTTTAAACTTCACTAAATTATGATATTTGTAGAGCAAGGGAATTTATGAAGAGCCCATAGTCCCAGACTAGTAGAAACACTGGGGCTAGTACACCTTCCCCTGATGCTAGCCCATAGTCCCAGACTAGTAGAAACACTGGGGCTAGAACACCTTCCCCTGATGCTAGCCCATAGTCCCAGACTAGTAGAAACACTGTAGGGCTAGTACACCTTCCCCTGATGCTAGCCCTCAGTCCCAGACTAGTAGAAACACTGGGGCTAGTACACCTTCCCCTGATGCTAGCCCATAGTCCCAGACTAGTAGAAACAAAGGGGCAAGAACACCTCCCCCTTGATGCTAGCCCATAGTCCCAGACTAGTAGAAACACTGGGGCTAGAACACCTCCCCCTTGATGCTAGCCCATAGTCCCAGACTAGTAGAAACACTGGGGCTAGAACACCTCCCCCTGATGCTAGCCCATAGTCCCAGACTAGTAGAAACACTGGGGCTAGAACACCTCCCCCTTGATGCTAGCCTGACTACCTAGTAGCTCATCACGATTTTTCAAGCATTGGTAAAAATGTCCTATTGTCATTTGATTAATCTTATTAAACATGAATTGCCTAAAATAGCATACATGTTATTAATTTTAAAAAACAACAGCCATTAAAAAATGACAAATGGTTCAGGCTAGCACACTCTGATTCAGACTAGTTCAAATCGCCACTTACTCGTCCAACTGTCTAGTAGCCTAAAGTATTTGGCCCAGACTGTTTATATTTAAATCTGCTTCTGAATACACCAAATTATAGCATTAATGCTTGATATTTTTAAAAACAATTAGTTTTTAGTTTGAAGCAAGTTTTGATACCTTGATCACAAAGTGAGGACAGTGTTTAAAATGGAAGTGATTTGATTTGTGACTGAGGTTTACAGACGACATGAGCAGGAGAGGATCATGGTATTTCAGCAGGCAGGTGTTTGTTGTTTATTATTGAATTATATCAGCATATTATATCATTTGACAATGTACGTATACGTATATATGATATGGGTTTTGTTGCGATTGTGTAGGATTAGACTGTATTGTGGCTGCTGTCCAATCATAACATAATCAACGCTATTAGTCTCTGCTCAGTAATAGATTGGTACACGTGCTGTATTCCATTGAGGTTCTAATCAAGAAGAGATTTTGATTTGTTTGTATTAACAACCTTTTCAGCACTGTTCAAGCTGCATCAGGCAAGATAGAAGCTTGTCACCGGGACTCAATGCCCTACTCTTTTTGAAGAGTGATCTTTTTTGCATTGTCTCATTAAGATGATAGCATAAACCTCCAAAGTGACGGCATTTGATAACAGCACTCACTGGCTGGATAGAGAAACAACTCAGTGGCAGACATCCACCTTTCTCGACCATGCAACATGACTTGATGACCTGTCCCAACAGGGATTCAAACCCTGAGCCTTCAGCATAGGAGACAGATGTCTTACCACCTGAGCCGCGACGCATCCCCTCCAAGAAGTACAAAAAGTTCATAGCCGGTAATATAGACAACTTCTATTCAGGGTGTTGAGAACTATGGTAGTTAGTCATAATGTATTTGAGAAATGGCTCAAAATGAGTAGAGAGGAAACAGGTCTATTAATCTAATATGCAGAAATTTGTGAGTTCACTCAGCAATAATAATAATAATAATAATAATAATAATATTCACAATTTGTATAGCGCCTTATCAGACTAGGTCTGCTCAAAGCGCAATACTGGTCAATACCAGGACACAGAGCTGAATCCTGTAGCAGCATCAGAAACTTTCTGCATACTAATACAGTTAAAGTAAACTTAATCTTTTGCAATTCTGTTTGTTGGTTAGCTGTGAATAGTTTAGGATCACAACATAGCACACCTAAGTTCTTAAGAATTCTTATTATCCTTGACTTTAATGTATTATAAATCATACTTATAAAAGCAGAATCTCAGGAGAGTTTAAAAATGGACTTCCTACCGCCTGGTGGGTTTGAGCTTGACTGAGTTCTCATCAGAGATTTGTCCTGTGCACTGGCATTTTGACCAGTTTGTATTCATTAAATACCATGGATACCTCATGAGATACCTTTCAGTTGATAGAAAATGGACATTGCATTACCCAAGTGTGGAAATGGTATCCGGGGATATTCGTATTTCAGGGTCACTGTTTATGAGTTTATAAAGCTATGAATGACTGTGTGACCATATATGATCACAGATATCGTGGTGTCAGCAAGCAGGTGTGTTATATCAGTCTGAAACAATGAGAGATGTTGTCAGACAAAAACATGACCAAATAGTTTTTTTTCCAGAGGGACCACATTGTGCTGTGCACCAATGTGTGACCTTGTTCAGTCACATCTATCTGAGACCAATTAGCTATCAGGCTACACCTGTATATGAATAATTTAGGCTCTTGTGGGAGGGATCAACATGAAGAAAGATGAAATCTTGACTAATTAATCAGTCACAGACTCAGCAAGACTTGGACCTATATTTGTCACTTTGATTTGGAGGCTTAACTTCTTAATGGCCACCCAGCGTGATCATATGAGATCATGCAGGGACATGGAATGGTTTAATTAGTCCAACTTGGCAGATGCTTTACTCCAGTAAGTCATGCCTACCTCAGACATGTCTTGATACATATTACAGGGCTGGACATTAACACTGGCCCCGTGGCTCTGAAGGGGCCAGTATGGACCAGTAGTTTTGAAATTCTATTGGCCCAGACTTATGTGAAATTGTCTTTGCACTTTTATGTTATAGACCAGTTGTCGACAACAAAATGGCGAGTGGATTTTTAGGGCAGTCTAACTTTTCAAGCCAGTGACCAAAAACCCAAATGTCAAGGACTGTTATATATGGTCATGGAATTGATGTTATATGGTCATATAATCATTTGATACTTTTAATCTTCTGGTTAATTTTGTGCCATGTGTGTGGCGTACCTGACCAAATATTGTGTCACGTAACCACACCATATTTATGCCCAAAAAAATGTTTGTCCTTGACTTTTATGTATTGACTTTAACCCACCAGATGGTACGAAACCTCTATTCAGTCACGCATGACCGTATCTGAGTTAAGTCATGCAGAACCAAGAGCGAGACAATATTCTTCCTGCATAATTTGTACTCAGCTAAATTGATCCACTGAACAACTGAGCGTGACTGAATGGAGTCACAACTCATGACTAGTGAGGCTCATTCATGCGTGACCCAAAAGAAGCTTTCCTTTTAAATGCTCAGTTGATCTGTTTGGTTGTCCCATAGATTGATGTTTACAGAGGTGTAAAATTGAAATGTCACTCAATTCAGTGAGATCCATGGGTGGTATTCAATGCGTGGTTGTACATTTTATTTTTAGAGACCACACTGTTCGTAGCAGCAATACTTGGAACCCACCAATATGGTTTCAACTCAAGACGGGTCGTTTTGTACATTTTTATTGCCATGGTTACTATTTTCATGAAATAGACTATAACTTATTTAAAATTTAATAGCAAACTTGCTTCAATCATGTTAAGGATACTTTCTTTGTCTGATAGATAATTTTTTTTTTCTGAATTTACCGAAAATGAAAAAAAAAAGATAGCACAAGCAGTTTTGTCTCTTTAGAGTGTACATTTTGTAAATATATATTTTTGACAAGTTTGAAAGGAAGATATCAAGCATTGTTGTGGACGCAAGAATACCCTCTGAAAGGTCACCTTGAAACTCACAACATCAGTATCCTGAACTTGAGAAGGCAGACAGCGAATGTTTGTTTAGTTTTTATGATTTCTTTTTTCGGTTGTCATCATTTTCTAAACAAACTACTCTGAGACAGTGTTTGATATGTGAGCTTGCCCTGCTGCCCTTAAGCAAGCAATTTTTTGGTCGGGGCCAGCAACTTTTTTTGAAGTCATTTTTAACCCCCCCCCCCCCTCTAAAAAAGAAAAAAGAAAAAAATTAAAAATCACTGATAACTACAGGCTAATGGCAAGCAATATTTAAACCATATTTAGACACTTCTGTGAGATGATCAAAATGAATGGCATCATCTATGAGAATTGATGGAATGTTTCTGCCTGGTGGAGATATGAATGGTACAGCTACTATTGATACACTCTGTGGAGTGGCTGAGCCATATATCATGGAGATAAAGTACAGCTACTATTGATACACTCTGTGGAGTGGCTGAGCCATATATCATGGAGATAAAGTACAGCTACTATTGATACACTCTGTGGAGTGGCTGAGCCATATATCATGGAGATAAAGTACAGCTACTATTGATACACTCTGTGGAGTGGCTGAGCCATATATCATGGAGATAAAGTACAGCTACTATTGATACACTCTGTAGAGTGGCTGAGCCATATATCATGGAGATAAAGTACAGCTACTATTGATACACTCTGTGGAGTGGCTGAGCCATATATCATGGAGATAAAGTACAGCTACTATTGATACACTCTGTGGAGTGGCTGAGCCATATATCATGGAGATAAAGTACAGCTACTATTGATACACTCTGTGGAGTGGCTGAGCCATATATCATGGAGATAAAGTACAGCTACTATTGATACACTCTGTGGAGTGGCTGAGCCATATATCATGGAGATAAAGTACAGCTACTATTGATACACTCTGTGGAGTGGCTGAGCCATATATCATGGAGATAAAGTACAGCTACTATTGATACACTCTGTGGAGTGGCTGAGCCATATATCATGGAGATAAAGTACAGCTACTATTGATACACTCTGTGGAGTGGCTGAGCCATATATCATGGAGATAAAGTACAGCTACTATTGATACACTCTGTGGAGTGGCTGAGCCATATATCATGGAGATAAAGTACAGCTACTATTGATACACTCTGTGGAGTGGCTGAGCCATATATCATGGAGATAAAGTACAGCTACTATTGATACACTCTGTGGAGTGGCTGAGCCATATATCATGGAGATAAAGTACAGCTACTATTGATACACTCTGTGGAGTGGCTGAGCCATATATCATGGAGATAAAGTACAGCTACTATTGATACACTCTGTGGAGTGGCTGAGCCATATATCATGGAGATAAAGTACAGCTACTATTGATACACTCTGTGGAGTGGCTGAGCCATATATCATGGAGATAAAGTACAGCTACTATTGATACACTCTGTGGAGTGGCTGAGCCATATATCATGGAGATAAAGTACAGCTACTATTGATACACTCTGTGGAGTGGCTGAGCCATATATCATGGAGATAAAGTACAGCTACTATTGATACACTCTGTGGAGTGGCTGAGCCATATATCATGGAGATAAAGTACAGCTACTATTGATACACTCTGTGGAGTGGCTGAGCCATATATCATGGAGATAAAGTACAGCTACTATTGATACACTCTGTGGAGTGGCTGAGCCATATATCATGGAGATAAAGTACAGCTACTATTGATACACTCTGTGGAGTGGCTGAGCCATATATCATGGAGATAAAGTACAGCTACTATTGATACACTCTGTGGAGTGGCTGAGCCATATATCATGGAGATAAAGTACAGCTACTATTGATACACTCTGTGGAGTGGCTGAGCCATATATCATGGAGATAAAGTACAGCTACTATTGATACACTCTGTGGAGTGGCTGAGCCATATATCATGGAGATAAAGTACAGCTACTATTGATACACTCTGTGGAGTGGCTGAGCCATATATCATGGAGATAAAGTACAGCTACTATTGATACACTCTGTGGAGTGGCTGAGCCATATATCATGGAGATAAAGTACAGCTACTATTGATACACTCTGTGGAGTGGCTGAGCCATATATCATGGAGATAAAGTACAGCTACTATTGATACACTCTGTGGAGTGGCTGAGCCATATATCATGGAGATAAAGTACAGCTACTATTGATACACTCTGTGGAGTGGCTGAGCCATATATCATGGAGATAAAGTACAGCTACTATTGATACACTCTGTGGAGTGGCTGAGCCATATATCATGGAGATAAAGTACAGCTACTATTGATACACTCTGTGGAGTGGCTGAGCCATATATCATGGAGATAAAGTGGCTGCAGTTGCCTATAATACAATTATTTATATCGGTCAAGCGGTCAGTTGAGAAGAAACATGTTTATGTATCATCCACGATGAAAATATCGCCACGGAAGTCAGGTGAGCAAAAACCACCCTCCAAACAATGGCGAACTCAGTTGCTTTATTTTAGCACTACTGCATCATTCTCACTCCAGACAGTTTTATTTTTTTTTATTTTTCAAACAAATTATATTTTTAAAAAATCATGCAGAAATATTACAGAGTTCATTTCTTATAAATATAACATTGTGTTGTACTGATTTTCCGAGAAAGAGAGGAAGAAAAAAACAACAAACAAAATAGAAATGGTTCACTGATAAACATGTAGTTCAATGCTGAACTTGATTCAGTGTTTTTGTTTTCAATGTCAGATGTAGGTCAGTGAGAGGTCAGAGGAGTGACCTTGAACTAGGCCATATTTTGGCGAGCATCTCGGCTAACACTTGAGCTCAGCATTGCATAAACACACTCCTAGGGGGCAGCTATTTTCGGCATCTGGCCAGACATTTTTTTTCCCCCAACTTCCTCTCAATCCTACACCTTGAGCATGAAGAAACTTTCACTGCCTCCCGATATACATGGAAAATTATGATAAAATACCGAGCAAAAAGTGGGAGATTTGATAGAATTAAAGCACAATGGCGAAGGCTATATCATTAAGGATCGACTGGTTGATTAAGACTTTCTTCCTGATGGTCCTAAAGTAAGTTCCGAGATAATGCACCATAGAATAACACAGCTTGTGTTGGTGGTCCACGGATGTTAGACCTGCCACCATTCAACTCAGGGTTATTCCACAAAGTTTAAATTCAAACTAGGGACTGTGTTTACCTCAGATATGATATGTATTGTGGATTAGCGATGGCGTATTTCATGAGAATTATTTTATACTTTTATAATTAAAAGTCATTACATGTTGGTAATCAATATAACCATGTAGTCTTGCTATATATATTTTTAAAACTTTGTTGTATATTATTTTGTTTCTTTCTGCTAGTTTATTTGTTTTATCTATTACTTTAAGGTTTTATTAGATATATGTAATATGGTTAGTTCTCTTTTCATTTTTGCTCGGTGGAATTTTAGGACAGACATCTAAACTTATTTTGCAAGGTCAGACCAAAGAACAAATATTGATTGAAAAGATATTTTTGGGCTCTTGGACAAAACATTCACATTTTTGGTTGATCTTTGTGAAGACCGGCCACTTGGCATGATGACAGTTCTTTGAGTACAAGGCAATAAAACTGACCATCATATACATGTACATTGTACTGCATTACCTGAACTTTCTCAGTTTCTGCATTACCTGAACCTTCTCAGTTTCAAGCAGACATCTATTGGTCACTCAGTGGCTACTTATGGTCATTGCGTGACTTTATATGGTCACTCTCAGCTGTTACTTGACTCATTTTAGACATGTATGCCTGATGCGTGACCCATTGTGATCTTGCAGTAACTATGCGTGACCTAATTTGGTCATGTTCAGGTCGTCAGGACTCGTCCTTCATAAGAAGTCATGCACGTGCAAAAATCTGGTGGGTTCATTCAGGGCCAGGGGCTGATGTAACATATTATAGTACCGTACTTACTCGAATATAAGACGAGGTTTTCATACCCAAACCTTTAGTTAATGTTTGGGGGGGTCGTCTTATACACGAGTCATCTTATATTCAAGTAAATACGGTATATATTTAAACATCTGCTTTGTTGTCACATGATTGGGGTGAGAAATTGTTTATGCGGGTGACAGGTAAAAATCAGGAGCAATATGCTTCAGGGGAATGGGGCAAAAGGTTGAAAGGCTGTCAACATTGGCGTCCCCTTAACAAATGTCTACATTCCTCCACATGGAATAAATACACACTGGCTTATTGTCAGTTCTGAATTTAACTGCAAAGCTGTTGTCAGTTCTTTGGTTTGTTTAAAGAAATAAAGGTCTGCTTAAAAAAACTTGTCAGCCATAATATTTTGACAAGTCTTCATTCAGGCCATATTGTTTTCCCTGTTGCATCTCCTATTGGACCCTCCTTTGGACCCTCCTTTGGACCCTCCTTTGGACCCTCCTTTGGACCCTCTTTTGGACCCTCTTTTGGACCCTCTTTTGGACTCTCAAGGTATGCCAAAATCTGTGAGAGATCATAACTGTGGCAGCAGAATAATATTTGTTTTTGTAAATGATAGTTGATAAAAGATAAAATTTGAAATATGTTTCTTAGGCTGCCTGCAGTTATGATGGTTGAATGCTGTGGGGCCCAGATAGGCATTTATGTAACTGCATGGGGCCACAAGGGAGTGTTTAAAATCTTTTTATTTATGTGTGGATCTAAATTTTGACATAACTACAGGGCTGTTAAAAAATACAGAAACATAGCATTTATTCTTCTGAAACAAGTACACATTAATCATATGGATATTCTGTCAATACCACCCAGATTTCATATCAATCAAGTGAAGATAAGATGTGAAATATTTCCTAAGTTGGTCAGTTTTCATGTCCAATCTGAACCTCCAAAAAAAACACTTTGCACCTTTTCTTTGTCATACTAATCAGACAAGTATTCTAATCACGAACATTCTAATCACGAACATTGACCTTTTCCACTTTGTTCAATATCTTGGTCAAATATATAATTTATTTTGAGATACTGTAATAGCGTACTCCCAAAAAAGTTAACGGTGAAAACCATCAATCAGGGAACTGACTCTGTCCCTTATAAAGTTGTCACATTTACTAGATAGAGCTAAATAAATATTGTCTCATATATTAAAAAGAACATATGAGGTCAATGACCATATTTTGTCCATCACATGACCATATTGTGTCCATCACATGACCATATTGTGTCCATCACATGACCATATTGTGTCCATCACATGACCATGTTGTGTCATCACATGACCATGTTGTGTCCATCATATGACCATGTTGTGTCCATCACATGACTTACATGACACCTTAATGGGTCACATTTATGCATGACCAAAATAAAATTAGCAATCAAAGGTATCAAAGGTATGAGAAAATGATTGTTTCGAAACATGGTAATAAAGGGAACATGATAGCAAACTATATTCACTGAAGTCAGAGAGTGCAGGGTATGACATAAAGGATTTTTGTAATCTCTTGGCCAGTGGATTTAAAGTTCTACTGACCCAGGTTTAAGTGAGTTTTTCCCATATTTTCATTGTGTTTTTTGAAGGCCTTGTTCATGAGATAAAAAGTCCAAGCTTATCTGAGAATATTTCAGCCCCTTTAGGCCAGTGAGAAAGGTCTCAAATAAATCAATTAATCGTTTGTGACATTGCTCACTTCTCACTGACCTTGCCTGAGTTCTGTAAAGTTATCGTTTGTGACATTGCTCACTTCTCACTGACCTTGCCTGAGTTCTGTAAAGTTATCGTTTGTGACATTGCTCACTTCTCACTGACCTTGCCTGAGTTCTGTAAAGTTATCGTTTGTGACATTGCTCACTTCTCACTGACCTTGCCTGAGTTCTGTAAAGTTATCGTTTGTGACATTGCTCACTTCTCACTGACCTTGCCTGAGTTCTGTAAAGTTATCGTTTGTGACATTGCTCACTTCTCACTGACCTTGCCTGAGTTCTGTAAAGTTATCGTTTGTGACATTGCTCACTTCTCACTGACCTTGCCTGAGTTCTGTAAAGTTATCGTTTGTGACATTGCTCACTTCTCACTGACCTTGCCTGAGTTCTGTAAAGTTATCGTTTGTGACATTGCTCACTTCTCACTGACCTTGCCTGAGTTCTGTAAAGTTATCGTTTGTGACATTGCTCACTTCTCACTGACCTTGCCTGAGTTCTGTAAAGTTATCGTTTGTGACATTGCTCACTTCTCACTGACCTTGCCTGAGTTCTGTAAAGTTATCGTTTGTGACATTGCTCACTTCTCACTGACCTTGCCTGAGTTCTGTAAAGTTATCGTTTGTGACATTGCTCACTTCTCACTGACCTTGCCTGAGTTCTGTAAAGTTATCGTTTGTGACATTGCTCACTTCTCACTGACCTTGCCTGAGTTCTGTAAAGGTATCGTTTGTGACATTGCTCACTTCTCACTGACCTTGCCTGAGTTCTGTAAAGTTATCGTTTGTGACATTGATTACTTCTCACTGACCTTGCCTGAGTTCTGTAAAGTTATCGTTTGTGACATTGCTCACTTCTCACTGACCTTGCCTGAGTTCTGTAAAGTTATCGTTTGTGACATTGCTCACTTCTCACTGACCTTGCCTGAGTTCTGTAAAGTTATCGTTTGTGACATTGCTCACTTCTCACTGACCTTGCCTGAGTTCTGTAAAGTTATCGTTTGTGACATTGCTCACTTCTCACTGACCTTGCCTGAGTTCTGTAAAGGTATCGTTTGTGACATTGCTCACTTCTCACTGACCTTGCCTGAGTTCTGTAAAGTTATCGTTTGTGACATTGATTACTTCTCACTGACCTTGCCTGAGTTCTGTAAAGTTATCGTTTGTGACATTGCTCACTTCTCACTGACCTTGCCTGAGTTCTGTAAAGTTATCGTTTGTGACATTGCTCACTTCTCACTGACCTTGCCTGAGTTCTGTAAAGTTATCGTTTGTGACATTGCTCACTTCTCACTGACCTTGCCTGAGTTCTGTAAAGTTATCGTTTGTGACATTGCTCACTTCTCACTGACCTTGCCTGAGTTCTGTAAAGGTATCGTTTGTGACATTGCTCACTTCTCACTGACCTTGCCTGAGTTCTGTAAAGTTATCGTTTGTGACATTGATTACTTCTCACTGACCTTGCCTGAGTTCTGTAAAGTTATCGTTTGTGACATTGCTCACTTCTCACTGACCTTGCCTGAGTTCTGTAAAGTTATCGTTTGTGACATTGCTCACTTCTCACTGACCTTGCCTGAGTTCTGTAAAGTTATCGTTTGTGACATTGCTCACTTCTCACTGACCTTGCCTGAGTTCTGTAAAGTTATCGTTTGTGACATTGCTCACTTCTCACTGACCTTGCCTGAGTTCTGTAAAGTTATCGTTTGTGACATTGCTCACTTCTCACTGACCTTGCCTGAGTTCTGTAAAGGTATCGTTTGTGACATTGATTACTTCTCACTGATCTTGCCTGAGTTCTGTAAAGTTATCGTTTGTGACATTGCTCACAATTTGACGTTGACTATAACTTGCTGATTTGGGCAAACTTCTTTACAGTTATTGTTCATGATTTTCATTACAGCTTGCTGATTTGAGTTGAGTTCTATAAATTTATCGTTTATGATTTTCATTACAGCTTGCTGGATTTGGCCGAGTTCTGTAAATTTATCGTTTATGATTTCCATTACAGCTTGCTGATTCGAGTCCTGTAAATGTATGGTTTGTGAGATTGATTAAAGCTTGCTGATTTAAGCTGAGTTCTGTAAATTTATTGTTTATAATGTTGATTGCAGCCTGCTGACCTCGGCTGAGTTCTATGCTGATTTAAGCTGAGTTCTGTAAATTTATTGTTTATAATGTTGATTGCAGCCTGCTGACCTCGGCTGAGTTCTATGCTGATTTAAGCTGAGTTCTGTAAATTTATTGTTTATAATGTTGATTGCAGCCTGCTGACCTCGGCTGAGTTCTATGCTGATTTAAGCTGAGTTCTGTGAATTTATTGTTTATAATGTTGATTGCAGCCTGCTGACCTCGGCTGAGTTCTATGGACCTTACTCCATCACACTTTCCCTAGACCAGGGCAGACGGCGCCACAGCAAGGCTAGCGTGTTGGCGGATGACGCATGCATCGTTGACGGGTCGCCTGAGAGTGGCGCCGCCAAGCTGGCCTCAGAGGAAGATGACGATACCCACCACAATGTGACGGACACCTCCTACCGGACAGACGACCTTCAAAATGGTTTGATGGTGGAGCACTGTGACACGGGCACGTTAACAGGTGAGAAAAATGCAAACTTGACTGGTACCATATCCCTTGTCATCCTTTTATGCTGTGAGGGTTAAAACTGTAGGAAGGGGCGCCGAATTTCTGGCAAACATCAAGCCAAAATTCATCCAATTAGATTTAATTTTTTTTTAATTTTATTTTTTACCAATTAGATGCCCAGAATGAAACTATGTCATAAATTCTATTATCAATGTGGCGTCTGAAGCTGGCAAATCTTCCATGAGGCACACTCAAGAGGTTGATGAAGCACATTTTGATTCTGGATTCTGGATTCTGGACATAATTTGTTAGCAGTTCTGTAAATATATATATATATTTTGGGGCCTTCGTGATTAAATACATACATGTTCTCAGCACTGAACTTGTTTACTGAAAAGATTCTGGATTCTGGATCCTGGATTCATGAAAATAACATGAAGTTCAGAGGTTGACAAAGCACATTTTGACAGACACAATCAGTTATTAGTTCTGTAAATATATATATTTCTTTGGCCTTAGTGGTTAAATACATGAAAAAAAAATTGTTCTCAGCACTGAACTTGTTTACTGACAATATTCAGGATTCTGGATTCATGAAAATAACATGAAGTTCTGGATTTTGGATTTTGGATTCAGGATTCATGAAAATAACATGAAGGTCAGACCAGTATTAGAACATGACTCAAATGCACGAGTGTGTTTAACATCTTTTCTTGGAGATTATAATTTGAAACTGTGAATGCAAAAATATGATAAATAAACACTTAGGCCATTGCTGAGTACTTTTACTTCATTGGACTGCCTGTTATATGCTTTTTGGTGTAGTTATGTGCACTCATATGCACAATGTGTTGAAATCTTGCTGAGAGAGGACCAGTGATGGTCAAAGTTAAAATTAAAGGAAATGATATTTGTTGGTACCCTACCCTTGGTGCTGACATTATCCAGTTTATATTTGCATGGCAGACCCAGGGACAGTCAATATTTGCCCCCAAAGCTGTCACATGCCCAATCTCCATCAATAGTTGTGGATATTGACAGCTTTCTAACTATGACGGCAATTGGGCGCCGCAGTTTGGTTTGATTTGATTTGAAAGGTTGGCTGCTCCACTTGTGTCTCGTGGGCTGCCAAGATTGATTATTAAAGAGCTGGCTGCAGAAAGAAAATGAACACCAGGGGTCACTGTTTAATTCAAAACTTGTAGTGCCACCTGGTGTGAAATAATATAGTGTTACTGTAAATAACATGTCGGAGTGTATTTGGCCTGTTGCCAGTTTCAAAGAGCACCTTGCGATGTTGCACTGAATGACGTACTGGGCGTGAGATCTTAGCAAAACCGAAAAAGAAGCAAACGTCATTTGCCACTATCAGCCTACCTTTGATATACTAGACTTTTTACAATCAACCAAAATCTAATGATTATCTTTAAAAAAAATATCTTTAATGCAAGAGGTCAATCCACAAAATGACTGCAATCAGGATAAAGATTTTATATTCAGTCTACGGATGATTCTTGTAAGCTAATAAATAAAGAGAAGCAGCAAATATTATCATGTTTGGCCATAGATTATCAGAGGGTAAAAATGACTAATTTGAAAACCTACAAATATTAAATTCAACAAACGTGAGTGAAGTCTCCTTACTCTGGGAAGAAGGTTGCCATGGTGAAATCAGGCATCAATTTTTGTCACTCCTGATTGATGTTCATAGAAATCAGACATAATTTGGAAAAGAAATAGAAAAAAAGCGATGAAATTTGATGTCTGTCTGTGTGTAGTGCAGCTAGGATGCTGGACCTATTTTTTCTTTGCCACCAGTAACTGCCATTAAGGTACAGAAGCCCCACTGCCAGAGAAGAACACTATATATAGATATAAATCAAGGAATCTGAGCACAATGGAAATATTATGAATCTGAATGACTCTGAATCCAATAAAATGATGTTCAGTCAACAATGTAATAGAAAAATGATGAGTCAATGACTCAGAACTTAAGAGAAAGATGATGAGTCAATGACTCGGATCATAAGAGAAAGATGATGAGTTAATGACTCGGATCATAAGAGAAAGATGATGAGTTAATGACTCGGAACATAATTGTAAGATGATGAGTTAATGACTCGGAACATAATTGTAAGATGATGAGTCAATGACTCGGAACATAATTGAAAGATGATGAGTCAATGACTCGGAACTTAATAGAAAGATGATGAGTCAATGACTCGGAGCTTAAGAGAAAGAAAGGTGATGAATTAATTATATAGAAAGATGATGAGTCATTGACTCAGAACACAATAGAAAGATGATGAGTCATTGACTCAGAACACAATAGAAAGATGATGAATCAAATAAGAGCACTTTCAATATGTTTCAGACATTTGTAATCAAAACTTTTTTAACAAGATCTCAACATGAGATTACAATTTTTATAATTTGTTCAAGTGGCAGAGAATCACGTAGGCCAAATCTTCTCGCGTCAATCAAGTATGTAAAGTAACACCATGTTTTGTAATAGGTTATCAGGTATACAATGAAACAGGCACTCATCGCTGCTGGTCTCTGGCATAAAGGAGGAAGATAAATATATCCCAGGACCCGGCGTGATATTTTGCCACCTGGAAATTTAATCTTGATTTTGCCTTTGATCATTGTATCGCGTGAGGTGTAATAACTAGAACAGTTTCCTCATGCCTTGGATTGGAGATAAATAAAAAATAAATTCTGGTGTCTCTTATTAAAGTAGATGGCGACACTGTTGTAAACTGCGTGACTGTGACTTCACTTTGCGTTTGGAGACAAGTATTTGTTTGTTTTGAATTCAAACATGACCAAATAACTTGACTGAATAGTGTCATATGACAGCTGTGCATGATGAGATACATTCACGCGGTGTGTGGCAAAGTATTTCCTGTATGACATTATTGAGTCACGTTTATGTGTTAACTATTTATGGCTTGCCACCAACTGGACAACTGTAATAAAAATTTAATTCTGTTTTTAATGCTCAGTATTAAATAATTTTTTTGTATCATGAAAAATGTGATGAAATGTCATAACTTCGAGAATTATTTTTTGGATTGTCAAGTGTGCAAAAATGGTACAATTTTGAATCCTATCTCAGTCGCTCACAGCATAAAAAAGCACCATAAGAGATGGTAACTTTCAAATGATTTGCTAAAATATAGTACATACATTCTGATAATCAAATAAAATTTAATGTGCAGAAAAACCAGACATGTTATCTGATACTGTGCTGATTGCTGGTGCAAAGTCTCGCTTGGCATGTGACGTGATAAACAAAGACAAAAAAATGTGGAAAATTACTGTCGTTTCTCAACCCAGATTTTCACATATTTTGTGGATAGTAATGTGTCATAAGATAAAACACCACTTGCCTTATGACTCACCGTGGTTAATTTAATATGAAGTTCAATCCACTAAAATCCATTGGTAAAATGTTCTTCTCAAACAAATATTCCACATCTGTCAGTCTTATCCTGTAAACAAAAAATTGTTCTGTTCGAAGTACTTAAACAAATCCATATATGAATTCAAGAAAATTGTGTTTATGAATAGAACCAAAAAATCCATTGCGGATATTAGTCCAGACGGCAATGAAGTAATCATTTTTGTATGTAAACGTGTCTACACTGAAGGAGGTGTCAAAAACTGCATGTGCATATACCTGAAAAAAAGAGAATTGTTTATACTTGGATGGAACTTGAGAAAGTCGTACCTGACACTTAGCAGGTTGCTAGACGTGTGGGCAATGCTTAACAGATGGGTGGTGCTAACATGTGTCCCCCAGATGTAAAGGATGATTTCTGTGATGATTTCTGTGATTTGCATTGTTCCAGTCACCATGGCGACGTCATCGTTACCATGACACCCTTTGCATCGTTAGCAGTTTGGTAACCGTGTTGCATTGTTTCAGACGTGTGCTACAGTGAGGACCTTGCGGAGGTGGACCTGATCAGTCTGGTAGAGGAGCAGATACCCCGTTACGTGCTGCGTGCGGACACCCTCACAGACTTCGCGGGGTACGACAACTCCGATTGGATACAAACCCCGTGTCTACCCATAGATACAGAACTTGATCTCACACCAGAACTCATAGAAGAGACACTACGCTATTTCAGTGAGTATTCTATCCATTACACTTCAGTATTTATTTAGCTCAGTAACCAAGGGTTGAGAATTTTACTTTTTTTTTATTAGTTAGATAAATAAGTTTATCTTTTCTTTATGTGAATGTGATAAACTTCAATTTTTCAAAGATAATTATTGTTTTTTGTTCTAAATGTGAATGTGATAAACTTCAATTTTTCAAAGATTATTTTGTTTTTGTGAAATTCAATGTTTTCAAGTCATAACATTAAGGAAATAGTGATCATGACAATTTTTTAAAATTAAATGGTTGGAAATAAAACCTGAAAAAAAAAGTTTTTCCCCTTCATAACCTGAAGTTTTTATCTCTATTTGAAGTACAGAACACCACACCTTTTTTCTTAAAGTTGAAAATGGGAGAATAAAACCTTTTTTACTCCTTGACAATTTTTGTTTATGTGCCAAAAAAAATATTGAGGTTCAGTTAAGTTTGGTAAATGCTGCTCTCCTTTAACAATTTAATAAAGTAAAGATTTGTCATAAGAAAGGTTTATTTTTTGGATGATATTTCCACAACACGATGATCTACAGAAAAGATTTACACAGTTCTGAGGTGTATTTTGGTGTATTGTTGTCGCCGAGAATGGCATATAGTTTGGGTATGTCAGACTGAGCTGTCATAAAGTTCGAGTAAGTTTGGCTCAAACATTGAGGCAAACCTTGAGCATGTTAGTACACATAGTTGAATATGCATTGGCATGCGCATAGTTTGTTCTGTACTCGTGGTCAGAATCAGAATCACTAGAATATAGTGATTACAAAACAGTATATTTGTATACTGTCAGTGGCTCCATCTGTGGGATGAATATTTGGCATTAAATTCAACCAATCTCTGCACAAGGAAATCTTCTTCAGTTGTTTCTGTCAGACCTTGTATGATAGTGACCTCTAGTGGCTGTTTAGATTTATTTGTTTATTAAAAATGAACATCACTTTGTTTGTGCATGTCATTTATTATAGATCAACTTTGCGAATAGCACAAACTTAAGAAGATTAATTGCAAGATTAGTTAATGATTTTAATTGAGCAAATGGTTCTGACACAATGCTTCATGCCACATTGAATTGTTCAGGTATCAGAAAATGTGGCTATTTTAGAATAAGAAGAAATGTCAATAACTTTGTATAGTTCAAGTGAAATAATAGGTGACCTTGTGAAGTTTCCCAAGGACACTGCAAGCAGTCAGCCATAAAAAAAACTTGCTAGGTCTGGATTTGATAAATTGTATTTTACAAGGTAGCTAACTTGACAGTATAACATGATTCTTGAAGTGAGACTCTTTTATAAAAAAGAAATTGTTTTTTTTATTACCTTGTAGAGTTCCTGGAATTTAGTCATAAGATATTTGTAACAGAGATTTGCCTAGAAACCAGAAATCAGTAACTTTTAATTCAGACATTTTAAAAATATATTGGGCAGTTAATTGACAGTATCAGATATGTAACTTTGTCAAAATTTGTGTGGCAATCAGAACTGACTGCAGATCATTATAAAAAGTGGGAAACTGCCTCACGGGTTCTATGTATACATTATTTTACCGAGCGGAATTATTGATTTAACAAAGGTCAATACTTTGTGAGTAACATCTGGCAGAAGAAACAATGGTTTTCCAGCACATTATTTTTCATGTATTTATAGGGAAATTTGTACGATATTCATGATGTGGCATTTCCTTGTGATCAGTCAGAGCCAAACTTCTCTATGGTCACGCATCAACATGACCATGTAATGCAGAGCCAGGGTGTGAATGCATATACTCACAGTAAGTCAGCTGTTGCGTGAATATATTTGGTCATGCATGCCTGAAACATCATACAAGGCAGTCACTCCATAGCCCCACAAGACCACATTTCATGCGTGACCCAAAAAATGTTTGGCTCCAACGTATTATGATAATGATAAGAATAAAACAATATAATGGAATATAATCAGGGTATTACATATTTACCACATAGAGGGTGCCATTGATTAAAATAAGTAATTAGTGGTTATATTAGCCTGGGGGAGAGTGGTCCCGTAACATCGGAGTGATATGGCCATTTACAAATGAGACCAATTATTGATGTCTGGACTTTACATTTCCTGGCACATGTGGGCAACACCTGCTTGGCTGGGCCACAGAGACATGGTACCAGTAGTGGTATGGGACCAGGAGAATATTATAGAGACATGGTACCTGTCACGGTATGTGACCAGTAGAGACGTGGTACCGGTAGTGGTATGGGACCAGGAGAGTATTACAGAGACATGGTACCTGTCACGGTGTGTGACTAGTAGAGACATGGTACCTGTCACGGTATGTGATTAGTAGAGATATGGTACTAGTAGTGGTATGGGACCAGGAGAGTATTACAGAGACATGGTACCTGTCATGGTATGTGACTAGTAGAGACATGGTACCAGTAGTGGTATGAGACCAGGAGAGTATTACAGAGACATGGTACCTGTCACGGTATGTGATTAGTAGAGATATGGTACCAGTGGAGAGGTATGGGACCAGGAGAATATTACAGACATGGTACCTGTCACGGTATGTGATTAGTAGAGATATGGTACCAGTAGAGAGGTATGTGACCAGGAGAGTATTACAGAGACATGGTACCTGTCACGGTATGTGACCAGGGTGGTATGAGACCAGGAGAGTATTACAGAGACATGGTACCTGTCATGGTATGTGATTAGTAGAGATATGGTACCAGTAGAGAGGCATGGGACCAGGAGAGTATTACAGAGACATGGTACCTGTCACGGTATGTGACCAGTAGAGACATGGTACCAGTAGTGGTATGGGACCAGGGGAGTATTACAGAGACATGGTACCTGTCATGGCATGTGACCAGTAGAGACATGATACCAGTAGTGGTATGGGACCAGGAGAATGTTATAAAGACATGGTACCTGTCACGGTATGTGACTAGTAGAGACATGGTACCAGTAGTGGTATGGGATCAGGACAATATTATAGAGACATGGTACCTGTCACGGTATGTGACTAGTAGAGACATGGTACCAGTAGTGGTATGGGACCAGGAGAGTATTACAGACATGGTACCTGTCACGGTGTGTGACTAGTAGAGACATGGTACCTGTCACGGTGTGTGACTAGTAGAGACATGGTACCAGTAGTGGTATGGGACCAGGAGAGTATTACAGAGACATGGTACCTGTCACGGTATGTGACTAGTAGAGATATGGTACTAGTAGAGAGGCATGGGACCAGGAGAGTATTATAGAGACATGGTACCAGTGGCACTATGGGACCAGTAGTACAGTATCAGAGGTATTGTAGTGGTATGGAACCAGTAGTGTGTTCTAGGGACATGGTACCAGTGGTTGCCATATCCTAAATTGATAATGGTCAAGTTATACAGTTAATGTGGTTGACCTTATTTATTTATCATTATTTATTAATCGTATGGGTCCTATAAAATATTAAAAGATATAGGAAATAAATTTAATGATTTATATGTGTATCACAGTTCTGAATATATGAAATGATCATATGAACACATTAAAAAAATGAGTAAATCATTTGAGGATGTTAAATAATTGAATTCATTTTTTTTTGTCCACCATGTTCAGTTTGAGAAACCAACCATTTGTTAATATCAGGGGATTGTTTCTTCTTAAAAAACGCTGCTTTTTGAATTCATCATATTGATTTGACCGACACGGGTGCAAAGTGACTGGACAGGGAAATGCTGCATGTACATTCACTGTGGTACCCCAATAAGTTTACAATGCAATACCACACATTCTGCTCCAAAGCTGACCGTTAAAAGTTTCCCAGCCTCGGGGCTGCCGGAAATACTACAATAAAACATGAAGCATAAACATATGATGGGGTGAAGACTATATAAATCGTCAATGCTATATATGCTTATGGAGGATTGAAATTGTGCACTTTATGATGTGTTAAAGTCGGAAGTGGTCGGAGCAAGGAATTGGGTCAGTGGCTTTGACAGGTATTGTTAGATTGGACATGGTTGATTGGCTGTAACTTTGAACCCCTGTGTGAGTGGGCTGATGTTACGCTCGGTCGGAGGCTTTAATAGCTTAGCTATTTGTTAAGCTATTGTGCTATGCTGTGTGATTTTAAGTTCACAAAGCAGATCTGTGCGTTCGCTATGGTTGGTTGATGATTTGAATTGTATTATGTTGTTCAGAGATTGAGAGATCAAGGTACACACGATATGAAGTCAGAAATGTTCCCATTGTTTATGTTGCTCCCAAAGTATTGTCTGAACCGTGTGCCACGGCACGTCCAGGGAAATAAAAAAAAAGGGGTTCGATGACAGTTAGTTAAAACAAATATACTTGTCATATATAATGATTGATAGATTTTTGCCCCTTGACATGCAGTTAAGCTTTTGGCTCCATTGAGCATGCTCAGTGAAAGGCTGGTGAGATTCCTGTATTGTACCTTGACTGAATGAACCGCAGAAGGCGATCTTTTAGAAACGTGCGATTCTGATCAGCCTTAATCAATGCTTGATCGACACTGCCCACTAAGCTACTGAGAATACGTAGTGGGTATGTGTGTGTGTGCACGTGTGTGTGGATATACGTAGGCTTGTGTACAGTGAGACCGGGGAGTTATGAGCCAGACTCCATGTGCAGCACACACCTGAATATCACAGGGCCTGCCTTATAAACAAACTGTGGAGCCAGCAAGACGCCAGGTAGATATATGCCAATATATTTACCAAGCGGAGAGACCGAGAGATATGACTACATACATACACTGATATATCTAGACAACACCAGTTACATAACCACAGCACTTGACTCTATTGGTGTCCGCGGACTGTGTAAAGGTTTTGTTTGTGTGTGCTTGGCTATAACGTCCAGGATTGTCGGAGATTGTATTTTTTATCGGAGTTGTTGTGGAATGTTCACCGCTCGCGGGGATCATGGTAGACTATGGGGTCGGCAGTGTCCGTCCCTGAGGAAGAGGACTCTGCTCCCCACATCAGTCTCTTTCCACACCACTGCCGCACTCAAGGCTCTCCTGTAGACATACAGGATTATCCATTAATCTATCAGATAAGCTCGCCTCAAGGTCATGGAGCATCAAGGATTAACTCTTCCCAAGGTGAACGGATTATCACCCACCACCATGGCAGCTTGTTATGGCCAAAAGGAAGTAACTTGTCACCAGGTGGCACACCAGAAGGCGGTACAGATTCAGATGCAAGTGAGACAGAGACGATCACGGAGAGTGAATATTTGCCACCAGAGGGTGACACAAGTCAGTCCGAGGACTGTGAGGGCGACACAAGCCTGTCCTACTCCGTCTTATTGGAAGAGGAGGAGGAAGGAGGAGATTGGGATTATGAGATCGACGCCCCATCCTCTTCGGAAACAACCCGAGCCTCAAAATTCAACCTTCCCGTTAATTTGACCGCACTATCTCCTCTTCAGCATTCGTCTCCGAGGCCATACTGTAGTCCACGGCCAGGTCTCGTTGACGACGTGAGCTCACTCACTGTCGGGCAGTTTTATAACATATCAGATACCCCGTCCACTTGCTGCTGCGGCCATCATCACAAATCGTCAGAATCACCTCACTGTGGTAATCCTAAGGGATTAAAGGATAAGTCAGACAATGAGCACGGATTATCTCCTAATCGAGCCAGACACCAGTCAGACACGTGCAACCAATACTTGTGTTCGCCTGTCATCACCTCTCTGTCAGAGGGAATGATCCAAAACTCGGAAGCTCGAGTTCTGGCTAGTTATGGAACTCCGGACAAATTTCTTGATCCTTTATTAGACAGTGGTTATGGCAGCGAGGCTTGTAGCAGTATTACTATATCCTACGATAAAACTCAATCATATCCCCAGAAGTCAAAACCCAGCAACTGTGCCATACTTGAAGTTGATATCTTGTGCCAAAGGGAGTTGACCCGCACTCCCAACCTCACCTCAGATCGTAACCCTAACCAAACCAAGGCAGCTTCCACACGCACTGACGATGATAGTAACTGTGAAAAATGTCGTGTTTGGCAGACAGAGAGACACTCCGGACATTCCTCGGAGTTTGTCGTACACTTTCAGCAAGGATGTGACTCCAAGGACCACTGGACGTCGTCCATTGTTCCGGACACCGGAATAGAGTTTAGGATAAACCAGCGAGGTTGTGACCACTGTGGCGACGATAAACATAGGCGACACTGCTTACCACATTCCGAGCATTTAAAACATTTAGTAGAATTAGTGCATAATACTTTTTTACAAGACGATGAGATTAAAGACGATGAAGATGCAGGTGATGAAACGAGACCAGAGATGAGAGATGAACTTAACTCAAAATATGCAAACAATTCTCTGAGTGATAATAGGGTAGATAACAGTGATGATACATTGAGTGATAATAGAGAATGTTGCCATGGCCATTGTTGTCCGGTCCCAGCTGTGTCTAACGTTGATAGTTCTAGTCCAGATATTTGTGATATTTTGCATATTTCTAAAGCTGTTTGCACCAGTGTACAGAGCAAAAATGTTCAATTTGACATTAGCAATCAGAATGCCGTCCAGTTATCCAGTATCAGCGTGCAACCGGAAGACCTGGATAATGTCAGAAATGAACAAGACTGGAGAAATCTCAATGACGGCGAAACAATCAGTACACCGAGTGACAGTTGCTCTTCAGATGATGACCTAAATTTTCGGATAATCCAGGGAGATTATGAGATTAAGAATGCTTCTTACCCGGATCAGGACAGCAGATGGGGACAGGTCGACATGCTCCCGACCATCAAGGAATGTTGTGAAATTGACTACGATTCTTGTGATACATTTCAACAAAGCTGTGATAAAGACAAAGTGGATGACGCAGTGTTGACACATGTTAAAGATAATGTTAACATCCACAGAACACAGAATTATGCGCATCAGACGATCACATGTACCCACGATTCTCAGGGTACAGGATTAGACCTTAGAAGACGATCTCAATATAAACACACCAATACGTACACCAGTGATAGCCAAAAACAAGAATGTGGTAGAGAAATATCTGATGTGATATCAAACAGTAAACACTCGCACTCGAGCCCAGAAAAGCATGCGCAAGAAGAGGTCATTTCAGATATTGGCGAGTCTCTTGCTTTGAGTCAAGAGGCTCATCCAGAAGAGAAATCAGAGGAATTTGTATATGAAGGGGACATACTACGAGAGATTAGCCAAGACTCGGGATGGGAAGAGGAGGAGGAGGATGGAGGAGAGAGATACGAACTAGAAGACCTCGCACACCAAGGTAATATCCTATAACGTAGACTCTGCCTCCTCCACAACACACAGGGTTATCCTGTATGGGCAGGGGGGTTCACTGGATGTTCCAGACACAATCAAGTCTCAGATATGATATTGATATGTGTTTTGTCTTTCGTTTCCTATTTATTTCTTAATCTAAGCTATTTATAGGAATATCATGTTTCCTCCTCTTCCTTCTTTCTTTGTTGCTATAATTTCTAAATAATATGGACCCACAGCCTGATAGGATTTTTTTTAAAGATTTTTTTTTTTAAAGATTCACAATTTTCACAGTTGAGCATGACGTAAATATGACTTTCCCTATATAAAGATTGGAACGATCCAGAAATAGCTTTGCACATATAAATACAATTATTCATAAAAATAGTAACTTGATATGGCAATCATAGAAATGCTGTGCCTCGCTTGACATTTCCTGTAGAAAATTAGTCACTCAGATTGGAGTAATATGACCAGGCAAGAGATTAATATTAGTTATAACGTACAGAATGTTACATTCATTTTTATTTATCCATGATATCAGTGAAAATCATTGAAATCATTGAATCCCAATCACTCCAGATTATTGTGTTTTTCTCAATTTATTATACTAATCAAGTGAAAGAGTTAAACTTCCCGACTAACCAAATTTTGATATATGACCTGTTTTGCCCTCAATATAAGGATGATCATCAGTCCTCAAATTGATGATGATGATGATGATGATGATGATGATGATGATGATGATGATGATGATGATGATGATGATGATGATGATGATGATGATGATGATGATGATGATGATGATGATGATGATGATGATGATGATGATGATGATGATGATGATGATGATGATGATGATGATGATGATGATGATGATGATGAAACACTAATTCATTAATTCACTAAAACACTACAAGTTTATGAGAGAGAACTTTTGCCAGATTAATTAGTACAACAATATCTTGTCGTAACCATAGAAACCGTAAGAACCGATCGTGATGTGTCAAATTAATCATGGAAACATCAGCTGCTGAAAAAGATATACAGCAAAGAAACAGTCTGGAAAGCATGTTAGCTTGGCACTAAAAACACGACCCAATTTATTATATATAAAGGAGTTGTGCACCAATTAATCAAAAAAGTGGGAAAAAAACAAAAATGGCTTATAAATAAATGCTTTTTGAGGTGTTGACCTATTTTTTTAAAGGCTGCTTTAAATTAAAAAGCACCTGTCCAACTGGCCTGGAAGTTTCAAAATGGCTAAATGGTAAGCCCTTATTGTTCCTTATAAAAATAGCTTCACATTAAAGTTCACATTCATGATGTGATTCCTCCAGAACAGAAGCTAGACGTCACACTAAATATACATATATCTGTGTTTCTCTTATGCACAAATGTCTTCCAGATCATCAATGACTGTTCTAACATGGATATCTGAGTAAAACGCATAAAGTATCAGTACAATATTGATGAGTTGGAGGAAGGAGCCGTCGATGTTTACCTGATAAACAAGGCATAGTGTTGGATGATGCATGGCGCAGTGATATGCTAGGTCAGTCTCGTGTATCGATCACACACCGACTACTTCCCCACCAATCCACGCCTCACCGCCACAGGATTGTGGTCACATGGTCATATCCTTCTATAGCACTTGGGTGATATTACGTGGTCATTTGCACATGTTCCATATATTGATGTGGTCATTTATGCAGAGTTGTATTTATATAGTCATACGCACATGTGTTTTTTTTTTTACCATAAACAGGTGTGTTTTTTCCACATGGCCTGATACAGGTTAAATGCCTCATGTTCATGTACATGTGGAAATTGCTTTTGTTTGTCACGTACAGGTGGTGATATACATGTGGTGATGCATTGCCTGTCAAGAGGTTTTAAGCTTTGCGACTTTCCAGACTCTGACTGGATTAAACTTTCAAATCTTAAGCCTGTTGAAAGTTACAGGTCTCTGACTTGACTAAAATTCCTGTCTTCAGACTTGACCTAAATTACAGGCATCAGACTGGATATAAACCACTTGACACAAGTTACAGGCCTCAGACTCAACACAAGTTACAGGCCTCAGACTTGACACAAGGTACAGGCCTCAGACTTGACACAAGTTACAGGCCTCAGACTTGACACAAGTTCCAGGTCTCAGACTCAACACAAGTTACAGGCCTCAGACTCAACACAAGTTACAGGCCTCAGACTCAGCACAAGTTACAGGCCTCAGACTCAACACAAGTTACAGGCCTCAGACGCAACACAAGTTACAGGCCTCAGACGCAACACAAGTTACAGGCATCAGACACCTTAGATAAAGGCCTCAGACTTGACCTAAGAGACTTGTCTCTGAATTACCTTTGAGGGCTTAGGACCTGTACCTTGGATGGTTTACGAGATTTCAAATAAGATTTGAGTAAGATATGAAGTGTATTGGATCACCCAGACCCTGTCAGTGTCGCAGGTCCGGACAAACACCTCACGTTTTATTCACAGTTGGCTGGATATGTAACTTCCTTTTTGAGATCACGTTTTCAAGAAAAGAGTTGTGAGCTCAGAAATGTGACTACCAATTTGGGCTTGCAGTGTCTGAATACTCATACAACTAATTATATAGGAGTAATAACAAGGAAATCATCCCAAAGTGCAATGTTCAAACTGATAATATGTTTTTCTTTCAAATGTACTTGACTTTTATTCAAAATAGAATAATTTTGTATGATTTTGTAATGATCATGAAAGAAATATCACATATTTTATAATGAACTATTTAAATTTGTAAACATGTTTTGATTTGAACAGAATCTTATGATTTTCAAAATTGAGTGATACCCACATATTTTCCTGGCTGTGTTTGTGTTTGGCAAAAATGAGCATACACATGTACATGCACACCAGTATTAAAAAAGCAGAGGAAAAAATTATCAAATATGAGAGTAATAAAAACACAGACGGGAGTATTCAAGATATTTTGATGGATGTTTGTTCATGAGGATCCGTCGGATGAATCCTTTGGCAATGATCATGATTTGTCAATATTGAGATTTAATCAAAAGAGTGGAATGATTGGAGCCCAGGACAGGAAGCAATAGCTTTTATGGGAGATAATCAGCCACCAGGTGGCACTCTGGTCCAATCTATGTCCAGTCTGCGATTACGGTTTTTGGATTATTTCAACTCCCTCTACATGGGTGGTTTCCACGCCAGCGACCTTTTGGTATTAATTGGAATCTCCCAGATCCTTTTTGTAAAGGGGTCAAAAAAATTTCGGCAGTCCCCCAATTCCCCCCCCCCCCCCCCCTACTAACTGCTTCTCTCTCGGCTGCAATCAAAACATTTTATTCGATGTATGATTAGAATTTATTATTATATATTGGCCAAGAGGCTAAGGTTGCCGCGATCACATTAATGTTTTGTTCAAAATCAGTCAGCATGTCTAACATGCAGAATTTATGTTCATAAATCTTGTAAAGATTGGCTCAGATGTAATATCATATTGATATTTTTGACAGCCTTTTTTCTTCACGGGAGGTCACAGTGTTGTGTTTGTAATAGATATTACATTTGATCCCAGTCTAAGACTATTATCCGTAGACATTTATTTTGTCGGGATAAGTCGAGCGAAAATTATTTTGTCAATGCCAAGGCACTACTAAATCCATTCAAAAATCAAAGCGGACAACATGCACGTAAGCATAACTAAATGCCTACCTGCATGTGGTCACGCATGAATGTGAACAAATGAGATCATGCATTGCTTCCAGAGGTCCTATTGTGTCACGTACAAAGTGTTAAAATAATGCCACACAGAACACCAGCGTGTGGCAAGATGATGTCTTTCAGTGGTCCTCAAAATCATATTTTATCAGGTTTATGGGTCACAAAATTGATGTTTGACTCGAACTTTTTCCATGTTATTTGGTTCTCATGATTAAGGTAGACCCCACCTAGAGATTTGATTAATTTATGAACTAAGTTGAGTTGACCTTTTATTGTGTGTATTTGCACTTCCCTTTTGTCATAAATTTAGCACATGTGTGATTTACTTCGGTGAATGGAATATAAAACAGATATAAAACAGACATTTTTTATATATATATACCGATATATTTCCAATAATGAAAAAAATACATAAAATAAATGCAGTTTAACGGCAGTTGTAATTGGCAGATATATTTTTTAACAAACTCTATCTGCCACAAGTAGGTCTTGTCATGATATGACTGAAATAATGCTGAAAGTGTCTTATGCCCCTTAAACACAAAAACAACAAACAAAAACATAAAGCAAATGTCAAAAACATAAAGAACAGAGCAAACATGATATAGATGTGTTTGGGGAGAAGTGAACATAACTTTAAAGGAAATATAACTGACCAAATTTATCAGCAATTTTATTTTTACAAACAAGTGGGTTAGGGTGGTGATTCTTTGGAGACAGGAACACATAATTGACTCACAGAGCACACCTGCAGCAATTTGAATGTACGGGCAGCACATGGCATTTGGTTTGATATACATATTTATCTCATACTTGGTGCTTCAAGAAGGTGTTCTGCACCTATGAGATATTCTTTTGCAGATCACCCCTCTGCCGAACTACTTTCGCAGATCACCCCTCTGCCGAACTACTTTCGCAGATCACCCATGTGCCGAACTACTTTTGCAAATCATCCTTGGTCCAAATGAAATGTGAGATCCTTCCACCAGAATCAACAAAAGAGATCTGTCAGGCTGAACACTGCATGAACCCATGCTCTTGACTTTATCTCATATTTATCTACCGCAAATGGTTTATATACCAGACCAGTAAAGAAAAGAACATGTGAGTGCAGTGTTCAGGCAGACAGATCTCTCAAGTTGGTTCCTTCGGACTCTTGAGATCCTTCCACCAGAACCAACTTGAGAGATCTGCCAGCCTGAACACTGCACTCACATGTTCTTGCCTTAATATGTATTTTATATATTATATAAAATATCACATGTTTATACATCATATGAGGAGACACAGTTTCATGAGGTTATAGTGATGATGGGCCCCTGCAGGTAACAGGTTGTAGTTATGATGGGCCCCTGCAGATGCCTGTGTCAGGTTAGAGTTATGATTGGCCCCTGCAGGTGACTGTCAGGTTGTAGTTATGATGGGCCCCTGCAGGTGACCGTGTCAGGTTGTAGTTATGATGGGCCCCTGCAGGTGACTGTGTCAGGTTGTAGTTATGATGGGCCCCTACAGGTGACTGTGAGGTTGTAGTTATGATGGGCCCCTGCAGATGACTGTCAGGTTGTAGTTATGATGGGCCCCTGCAGGTGACTGTCAGGTTGTAGTTATGATGGGCCCCTGCAGGTGACCGTGTCAGGTTGGGCTTGTAACACTCGCTGCTAGGCAGCACAAAGGAAATGTAAAACTATCCCATACCTGGATATGTGGCACCTGGATATCGCGACCAAAGTTAGAGGCTTGTCCAGGAGAACCAGGGTTGTATTGAACCAAAAGTATTGTAACACCAATTTCAGGTTCACGTTTGTTTTTGAGCCCATTTTGCAACACCAATATTTTGGGGTCAGAATCGGTGTTCAACACCTATATTGGGTTCAAACCAGGGCTTTTTGATTAGATTTCAAGTGTGTGCTTAAATCTTAAGAGTCAACTCATGTCTCAATCCGTTTTAAGAACAATTTCAAGCAAAAATATTTTACTTACATCACAAGTTTGTGCTCAGACCTCAAGCAAGGTCCGTAGCTTGCTTGGATGCAATTTTTTTCTTGCTTAAATTATGCATTGAATATTATTATGACAATGGCTGCAAAAATGCTTTATTGGCTGTCAAATGCATCACGATGTCAAAATATTGCACCATGACATCACATGAGCCCCCATAATATTGGTTAAATGTTACAAAATGCCCATTGTGGCCACATGATGTTGCAAAGTAAATCCCGTCAGAACCCCAGTGTAATGAGTTCAGAAGGGTCGAATATCGGAGTAAACAAATTAGCAATTCAGTGATTGGAGCAAATATTAGAGCATAGCTGCCAAAACATTGTTTTGTTTTCATAAAAAAAATGCATAGGAATTTAAAATTGAATGTTAAATGATGTAAAAATCGTATAAACCAACACCATAAAACTGAAGTTTTTTGGTTCAAAATGAACCTGATTTTGGGTTCAAATGAACCAGAACCTGAAATTGGGTTCATGGACCAGGAACTGCTTGATACAAAACTTTTGGCTCAAAAATATTTTGAACCAATTATTTGGTTCATTTGAACCCGATTTTGAACCCAATATTGAAGCGATTTATACAAGACAGCCCTGGTTACAGAATGGGCCCGTAGCATCCTGACATTGATTATCAAAAATAAACATCTAAACTGCTAACAAATGAGTGCAAGAAGTGTCCATAGTAACAATGGCGGGAGATGGCAAATAAGATCTGTCCGCATTTCAACCTTGCAAAACTCCAAACTCCAGAATTAGTTGTCATATGTTCTAATTATATTTTGATTCAACAAAACATGTTGAATATTAATCTAGTTCATAATATTCATCCCAAGTTCCTGTATTATTTTTGTTGTGTTCACTGCTCCTGACATGAAATGTAAAGTTGTCACGAAAAGGGAATCTAAAAAAAAGCTATGGTGGTACCTACATTGCTTGATCAATGCAATATCAATTCTCTCATCTGTCATATAGAGTAATATTAGCTGAAATAAAACCTATTCGTATCATTTGGTTTGTAGGCAGCTCCTGATTATCACAAGATTCCAATGTTCTAGCTTTATAGATGCCCATGATATAGACTTTCTTACATACAAGCAATATATTAGAATGGAGACATATGATTGATTCCAATGTTCTAGCTTTATAGATTGCATGATATAGACTTTCTTACATACAAGCAGCAATATATTAGAATGGAGACATATGATAGATTCCAATGCTCTAGCTTTATAGATGCCCATGATATAGACTTTCTCACATACAAGCAGCAATATATTAGAATGGAGACATATGATTGATTCCAATGCTCTAGCTTTATAGATGCCCATGATATAGACTTTCTTACATACAAGCAATATATTAGAATGGAGACATATGATTGATTCCAATACTCTAGCTTTATAGATGCCCATGATATAGACTTTCTCATATACAAGCAATATATTAGAATGGAGACATATGATAGATTCCAATGCTCTAGCTTATAGATGCCCATGATATAGACTTTCTCACATACAAGCAGCAATATATTAGAATGGAGACATATGATAGATTCCAATGTTCTAGCTTTATAGATGCCCATGATATAGACTTTCTCACATACAAGCAGCAATATATTAGAATGGAGACATATGATAGATTTCAATGCTCTAGCTTTATAGATGCCCATGATATAGACTTTCTTACATACAAGCAGCAATATATTAGAATGGAGACATATGATTGATTCCAATGCTCTAGCTTTATAGATGCCCATGATATAGACTTTCTTACATACGAGCAATATATTAGAATGGAGACATATGATAGATTTCAATGCTCTAGCTTTATAGATGCCCATGATATAGACTTTCTTACATACAAGCAGCAATATATTAGAATGGAGACATATGATTGATTCCAATGCTCTAGCTTTATAGATGCCCATGATATAGACTTTCTTACATACAAGCAATATATTAGAATGGAGACATATGATAGATTCCAATGCTCTAGCTTTATAGATGCCCATGATATAGACTTTCTTACATACAAGCAATATATTAGAATGGAGACATATGATAGATTCCAATGCTCTAGCTTTATAGATGCCCATGATATAGACTTTCTCACATACAAGCAATATATTAGAATGGAGACATATGATAGATTCCAATGTTCTAGCTTTATAGATGCCCATGATATAGACTTTCTCACATACAAGCAGCAATATATTAGAATGGAGACATATGATTGATTCCAATGCTCTAGCTTTATAGATGCCCATGATATAGACTTTCTTACATACAAGCAGCAATATATTAGAATGGAGACATATGATTGATTCCAATGCTCTAGCTTTATAGATGCCCATGATATAGACTTTCTCACATACAAGCAATATATTAGAATGGAGACATACGTTTCCCTGAATAATGCTTGCTGGTTGACCTATATCAGCTATCATGTTAATAAAGAGTGTGGATCTTTGTGTGATCAAGGTGAAATGATTGCCAACAGCTGTTACCTGAGCTCCAGTACTTAATTAGCATAAATCGGTAGCATTGATGTTGACAACGTAGTATTTGTACTAGGGAGTATTATTTGGCAGAATGTAGTTTAGAACCGGCCTTTGAAGTACATTATTCTTATTGACCTGTACATATATGGATAATATTTAGAAATATAGACATGAGTTCTTAATATTTAATGGCATTCATGAATACATGTACAAGTTACAAGAAGCTTAAGTTTGAATATATAGAAATATTTAAATATATAGAATATAAGAGGCCAAAGTTCTGTATAAATTTTATCCTGATAGTGTCAAATTGGTTAGTGAAAACATTTAATTTAGGCGAGCAGGAAAAAAAAATATTAAAAAATCAGAGAATTTTAGAATCTGATGCAAGTTGATAACCCTGTAGCTATAATGTTCATCAGAAGGAGTCGGTATATCAGGGCTAGACATTAGCACTGGCCCAGTGGCCAAGATTGGACCAGTGGATTTTAGTATGGACCAGTAGATTTTAAATTTCTGACCCAGATTTATGTAAAGGTATTTTATTTTTCACTGTTTTATTTAATTGTCCAGTAGTTTACAACAAAATGGCCAGTGGATTTTGGGGCTAGTGACCACAAAACCCTTAGTGTCAAGGCCTGGTCTACCAATGGTATGTACAATATCTTTTTGCTTCTTGCAATATTATGTATATAAGCGTGATGAAGGATTTTCCCGAGTTATCTCTCTGCCTCAGGAACAAACGTCAAATCTCTATCGAGTTCTCTGAGGCACGCTGAAGAACCTTGCTGAGTTATGGCGGTGCCTCGGG
This sequence comes from Amphiduros pacificus, assembly GCA_949316495.1. NCBI lineage: Eukaryota > Metazoa > Annelida > Polychaeta > Phyllodocida > Hesionidae > Amphiduros > Amphiduros pacificus. Next base: position 26,687,940 of record OX439011.1, read on the forward strand.
AGCAAACTTTGAGGCTTTATTGGGTTCGCTGAGGCATATTGAAGGTCTAATGAAGTGGAAACTGCTTCTGTATAGTGACACCACACATGCTGGACCACTGCCAAAACCCCAGCCTGGCATGCAAAATTCTCTCCACCAGATGGCACTGATATGTGTTGCAATGATTTCCCACCAGGAGCAGCACTGTGCACAGTGTTGTGCTTGGATTCACACCAAGTGAAATACCAACTTAGAATTTTGGTGGGTGAATCAGAACCTGCAAATGGGTAGTTTATAGTGTCCAGGAACTGCGAGAAAAATGACACACCTGTGAAGGCAATATATATAATACACCTTTACTATGCCGTAACATGTGTCAATTTACAGATTCTGACCAGTTGATTGGAGTGGCATGTCTCAGAGGTGAATAATTTATTACTTTCTGATGAAAATAGTTTGTTTCTTAATGTTGACAGGGAAAATCATATCATAGATGCGAGGTGTTTATTAGATAAAAACGTTCATGGATACAGTTAGTTATATATATATTCACGCCATTGTGGTGATTGTAAAGATATGCAGAAGATTGACATAAACGATCTGGAAAATAATAAGATGAACACTTAAAAAACAATAGAGATATTGCTCTGGAGGGAAGTTTTGATGTATGTTCTAGCAATCTATTGGAATAGTTTACTGATTAAATTTGATAAGAGATTTGATAAGTATATCTCTGATAAAAAGCTTTTATTATTTGCTTTGTATTATCAGGAATATATTGTTTCACTTATCAACTTAAGTAGCCAGGTGCTAATTTTATTCATACCTGCCCCAACGCACGTACGCCAAAGAGTCTTAAAAACAACACAATAAAAAAGAATTACTTTGACTTTATCAGGCGGTTTAGGATTTACATTAGGATCCATAAGTGCATAGCTTACTGGCGATCGCATGGTCTGTTGACCTTAAATAGGTGACATTGACTTGTGTTTTGTCTACGGCTTGCAATAAGCAAGAATTAGTTCATTTGATGTCTATTTTAACAAACTCCTCTTGTCTGAAATAAAGACGAAGTTTAATAACGATCGCATCAGACTCAGCACAACTCAACCAAGTGTCTGCATGTACAACTACTTATCAGTCCTATACACTACCATACAAGTGTAATTTTTAAGTATAATTATTACTATTTTTATTATTATTAGACATTGCCACACAAATGTTGGTGTTGTTATTTGCTATGGTATGGTCTGTCGACCTTAAATGTTGCTATGTTTTTTGCCTAAACTGCCTTACTTTCCTTGACCACGGCCAAGTTAGAATGGACAATAGATCTTTTCACACACTTCTGTCCCTGATGGTTATAATACCATGTAAAGTACACTTACTTCTCTCCCTGGTGGTTATAATACCATGTAAAGTACACTTACTTCTCTCCCTGGTGGTTATAATACCATGTAAAGTACACTTACTTCTCTCCCCGGTGGTTATAATACCATGTAAAGTACACTTACTTCTCTCCCTGGTGGTTATAATACCATGTAAAGTACACATACTTCTCTCCCTGATGGTTATAATACCATTACTGGCCGGAATAGCTCAATTGGTAGAGTATTCGCCTTGAGATCCAGGGATTCTAGGTTCGAATCCTGGCCAGTTACTATCAACCGCTATGAGCAGACATTGTCTGGTATCAGCGGTATATAAATGTCAGCTTTACTTTTACTTTTTACATGTAAAGTACATTACTTCTCTCCCTGATGTGGATAGTGTCAAAACAAGTACTGAAAACCTTCTCTCCCTGATATATACATGCACAGTGTCAAAACAGGAAGAAAACCCTTCTCTCCCCAATGTCTATACAGTGTCAAAACAATCAATAATTATTTCCTTTATCATTAAGAACTTAAACCAATAAAAAAATGCTTATAACCACTCCATTTTATTAACTATAAGGACTGGTTATAAGTGTATTTTTACAATAAGAAGGTCATAAGGTTTTAAGCATTATTTTGAAAATAAGTTATAAGTATTTCTTTATTTCTATCTCAATCAAAAACTTCTACAATAAGGTTTTTTCTGTGTATATTTAAATATTTAATTTCTTCAAAGAAGCAGATTTTTAAATCATCTTGTACATGATTTGTAAGCCCCGGAGGCTTCTACCAATGTTTTAAAAAAAAAAAATTGTTAGACATGCCAAATGGGTTAAGCACTCTCACCCCAGACAGTACAGGTTATATTTGGGATATCATCTGAGATTAAAATCTCAGATCTAATGAGATCCAGTGCGTGCATTAGTCAGAAGCAGTGCTGCTAAATTAAATACATGACCAGCGCTCACAGTGTTTACATGCTACAGATAAAATTAATCCAGATTTATTGACCCAGCACCCTCAGACTTGTCAATCATACGACTTCTGTCAAGAGAAGAAATTAGACGAACGCAAGGGACATGTGTAATATATGTATGTATCTCATGCTAGTTTGTCCAGTTATTTCAACATGATTCTGCATTGATGTATCAGTTAAAATGTGAACATGGTGAGCATGCCAAATATTTAAAAAACAATCCTCTACTGACGATGTGATGAGAAAGTTCATTCATATTTGGACTCGTGAGATCCTTCCACCAGAACCAACTTGAGAGATCTGTCTCCCTGAACACTGCACGAACTCATGTTCTTGTCTTAATATATAAAACATGCATCAACATGAATACTATTTTCCACTGTAACAAAATATTAATTAATTTTCTCACAACATCGGCTGAAGAGGATTATTGTTTTTGCCAATTTGAAACACAAAAATGACTACTTTGAACAAATTTTGTTCGCATCATATGTTATACAATCGTTCATATCTCATATATATATATCAAGATATGAATATGTTTATGCAATAAGATCAGATAAGAAGAACTATTGGTCCCTGTTTCATAACAACTTCATGTCAGATTTATTGTGTCAGTGACAATGAGGGCTTTCACTAGATCTGTGCTTTGTTATATTTTATTTGTCGAAATGAAAAATATAATGCAAGTAATCACATCAGATCAAAGATGATGATGATGATGATGATGATGATGATGATGATGATGATGATGATGATGATGATGATGATGATTTTTATACATCAGCCATTGAGCTGATATGAATTCACAGTTTTATTGCATCTAGATATGTAATTGATAACATATTGTGAATAATAGTGCAGAGTGTAAGATTTTCTCCAGCCATAAATATGTAAAATTCTTATGATTTATTGCACTTATCAGAAATAAGAACAATATTGCTCTTATATCACTCAGCTTTTATAGCCAGATTTTCAGATTTTCTCAATCCATAAATGCATAGAATTTTCAGGATTTTTTGGATTTTAACTTATCAGAAACAAGAAAAATATTGCTCCGATATCTCACAGAGTTTATGGCTACTAGACCCGGGTTCAAGTGCTTGATGCGCCATCTTGTGGTGACAATTGCATCTAAATCATATTGTACCAAGTCAACCACAAGCAAGCCAAGGTTGTCAACAAGCTCAGTGCTTTCTGAACACATCACAGGTCATAGGTCACAGACAAACAGTTCACTCAGAGGCCCTTGATAGGGTTTGTGTACTGATTTTGAGGCTACTTTTGGGGGTGATTATCCTTCTGATAAAAGAGGCTCGCAATGGATTATACCTCCGTGTTGAGTTGAGGTTCAGTGCAGGTTTTTACCTATATTTTATCACATTTTTTTAATCTGAACAGATGACTGGTAGATGCATTTCAAAGTTAGATCTTTACAAATGTCTAATAAATATGAAACTAACCTCTGACAAAACTAAATATTCATCAAATATGAGGTTGAATTCTTTAAAACATTGTTCCAATTCATTGTTGTCATTATTTCTTAATGCATCAATCAGACATTGAAAGGTTTTGGTCAATCGTTTTTAATGAGCCAATCATATAATGAGACTTATATTTAATTTTTTTAGCTGAAATTTGTGGTTTACATATCAATTAATATTAAATTCTTTCCTTCTTCAGTTCCATATATATATATATATATATATATATACTTTGTAGGTATTTAATATATACTTCTCTTGTTTCTGAGGCCTGAAAGTCACTGCAACAGCTTAGAGAAAACAACTCAAAGCACTTTTTAAATATTTAGAGATGTGTGTTGCTTTCCTTTATATTATTTATGTTATTAAGTTATTTATGTCTCTCATATCTTAACTCAATATTTTGCACAGATTTGTTCAGCTATCGTGTTGTTTTGCCGGAGGAATAGAGATTAGGGCTGTCGCCGGATTACAGAGTGATTATCTCATTCGAGGACACGTCTGTGTTATATTTACTTCTCAGGTCAAAACCTGTAATAAAAACTGCAGCAAACTTCACAAATATATTGTCAGTGACAGCCAGTGACTGCAAAGATTCTTCGTGTTATTTGGTCCGAATTTTGTAAAAATTTGAAGGTTTTTTTACAAAGCTTATTTAGGTGAAATCAATACCAATGATAAATGATGAATTCATGAGTTCAGATCTCACCGACAGGAGATTACCATAAGTCAAAGGTCACTTTGGAATGCTGGGATTTTTGTAATATAAAGATATCATCAGCTCCTCCAAGTCAGACAGTGGCGACAGTCGCGTTCGATCAAGGCATCTTCCTCTTTGTCAAGTGATGGGAACTTGACTTTGTAAAGAACAGTTCAGATTTAAGAAAAAATGCACAGGCAAATTATGTAGGATGGCTTGATAAAAACAAAAGAACATTTTTAGTAATGAACACACAACATAGAAAGAATGCCATTTCTTCTTCAATATTTGAGATGGGTAAGTTTTAATTTTTATATCACATTTGAGGAAAAGTACTTCTGTGGTATAACCAACTAACTTTTTCACAATTTTCCAGGCATGGTGAGCATATATACTATGTGAAAGAATGGAAGAATAGACTGGATAGGGTAATTACTTCAGGTCATACATAGACTTAGAATAGGGTTCAATAAAGATGGGTAATTACTTCAGGTCATACAGAGACTTGGAATAGGGTTCAATATAGATGGGTAATTACTTCAGGTCATACAGAGACTTAGAAAAGGGTTCAATAAAGATGGGTAATTACTTCAGGTCATACAGAGACTTGGAATAGGGTTCAATAAAGATGGGTAATAACTTCAGGTCATACAGAGACTTAGAAAAGGGTTCAATAAAGATGGGTAATTACTTCAGGTCATACAGAGACTTAGAAAAGGGTTCAATAAAGATGGGTAATTACTTCAGGTCATACAGAGACTTAGAAAAGGGTTCAATAAAGATGGGTAATTACTTCAAATCATACAGAGACTTAGAAAAGGGTTCAATAAAGATTGTTTATTACTTCAAGTCATTATGGAGACTTAGAAAAGGGCTTAATAAAGATTGTTTATTACTTCAAGTCATACAGACTTAGAATAAGGTTCAATAAAGATGGGTAATTACTTCAAGTCATACCCATAAAGTCACAAGGCAACATTTCATGGGATCTACATGTACACAGGGTAGGACATTTAGCTGATTGCCATTTGATCAATTCAAGTCATGCTGACATTTATAATATGAATAAAGAAAGAGAGTAAATTTGATTCATAGTCCATGTGCTTAATTGTAAACTAGCAAACCAGGGACCACATGTCTGTGGAAACAATAAAAGTCTTCAAGTTCACAGAACACAAAGCAGCCTGCAGGGCAATCAGACATGGGGGTGGGAGCCAGCAACCCCCCCCCCCCTCCCCCCCCCCCCACTGCCATCGTCCTTGTCATAATATGGGAGCCAGCCCTGGACACGAATGCCCCCTACTGGCATCGTCCTTGTCATAATATTGACCATCAAAGTGACAGCTGATTGCCATAAGAGCCTTCTCTCTGAGAAGAAATAAAAACATGAAGTGTGATACCCACCGTGCTCCCCAAGGGGCATTGGTGGGTAGGATTTTTTATTTTTTTTTGCTTTTGTCTGCTAACATCTCACAGTATAATACAGGACTATAAAGTTACGAGAGACTTATAGGCATATCTGGGCCAACCGGGAAAAGCACAGCAGACGCACAGATAGTATGGGGCGAGTTTCATCACCCAAACAAGCACCGAAGACAAAGGTGTATATAAGTAGGATGAGATGTTAATTATAGGTGGCGCTGCTATATAAAGGAAGACGACCAACGTGAAAGTCTCACTATTGTTTTTACACTCCTCGCCTACACATGAGTTGTATGGACACTATTTTATGATATCATCAAATATGGATATTATACTCTTCAGTGGACAGACTTTTTACATATAGATATTACCAACTCAGAAAAAATACAAATATATTATTGTATGAAGAAGCAGATCTATACCAATTTGGGTGTTGGACAACAAGCTGGTTATTGCCTGTGATATTTGGAAAATTCACGTGAAATATCAACATGTTCCTCAATCATCTCTCTGTCTCAGGTAATGATTGTCCCACAAAACTTATTATATTTTATATACGGGATGTTTGGTCAGGCATATTTGGAATAATCCTTACTTAGCATACCAAGCTAAATTTGAATTTTGAGCCGATCAGGAGACCTGGAGTTATTTGAGCCATCGATCTTCTGTTTTGATCGTATACAAACTTGAAAAAAATGTGTTCATACCAAGCTGTTGATTGATATTGTTTCACACATAAAGACTGCATGACCAGTAATAGCAAAGTATGACCTAATGGAGTCACACATTGATTGTGCATGACCTCAATAAGTCATTGACAGTGCTTAATCAATTAGATAGTTGACTCTGTGTTTGACTCTGACTCAGTGCCTGACTCTGTTTCTGACTCTATATGTCTGACTATGTCTGACTGTATGTCTGACTCTATATTTCTGACTCTACATGGATGTCTGACTCTACATGGATGTCTGACTCTATATGTCTGACTCTATATGTCTGACTCTATGTCTGACTCTACATGTATTTCATTGTGTCCAACTCTATGTCTGACTCTAACTATGGAGTTATGCCAGGGATACTTGGCACCAGACTTTGCTATACTATGTTCCATTTTAATCTTGCATCAGTAGCACAGTTTGAAAGCATATGGCTGTAAGTCGATATTTTAATCCTCACAGCTTGAGAAGATTAACTTGAAACCTGTGCTATTTCTAATCACGTTAGAAGAACGGAAAAAAATGTTCATTTTGGTAGAAAATATTTCCAGTATTTATTTACATGTATTTCTGTCCTTATTTGCATTTCAGTTATACTTACCACTTGAAGAATCAAACACATTAATAAAAACATAGAAGTGCTTACCACTTGAAGAATCAAACACATTAATAAAAACATAGAAGTGCTTACCACTTGAAGAATCAAACACATTAATAAAAACATAGAAGTGCTTACCACTTGAAGAATCAAACACATTAATAAAAACATAGAAGTGCGGTTTTAAACAGGTTTTTAAATTTCTTTGCACAACTATATGATTTATACAGTTTTTTTATATCACAGGATATTAATATTATAGCAAGTTTTTATCTGAAGAGTAGATTGCCATATCAAGGACCTGTGACATGACAATTCAGTGAAACAGCACTATATCTGCTTCAATAGGTCTCATCACAAAATGACTGAAATAATGTGGAAAATCATATAAAACTCGAGTAGATGTGTGAAGTCGTTGTCACTTTGTGTGTTTGCAGTCCTATGTGCGGAGCGTGTGGGCCAGATGACCAAAACATACAATGACATTGAGTCGGTGACCAGACTACTTGAAGAGAAGGAGCGGGACCTGGAGCTCGCCGCTCGCATCGGACAGACCCTCCTCGAGAAGAACAAGCAGCTCGTACAGAAGAACGAGGAACTCGAGGAACAGCTCGCAGAGGCCAATGAAAAGGTAGGCGTAAAGTAAATACGAAAAGATAAAATCAAACAAAGAGTGATATATCAATGAAAAGGTAGGTGTAAAGTAAATATGAAACGAAAAAAATTCTAACAAACAAACAAACAAACAGTTATATATCAATGATATACTTTTATACGTAAATATGAAAAGAAAAAATTCTTACAAACAAAGAGTGATTTATCAATGAAAAGGTAGGCATAAAGTAAATATGAAACCAAAAAAATTCTAACAAACAAACAAACAGTTATATATCAATGATATACTTTTATACGTAAATATGAAAAGAAAAAATTCTTACAAACAAAGAGTGATTTATCAATGAAAAGGTAGGCGTAAAGTAAATACGAAAAGAAAAAAATTCTAACAAACAAACAAACAAACAAACAAACAGTTATATATCAATGATATACTTTTATAAGTAAATACGAAAAGAAAAAATCCTAACAAACAAAGAGTGATATATTAAAGAGTGATATATAATTATTATTAATTATTATAATAATATATGTTGCAGGTATCACAGCTGCGGCATGAGGTGTCCATGAAAGATGCTTTACTTCAGTTCTACATTCAGGACTATGACGCCGAGACGCCTTCACCGACGTAAGTGTCTGCTCGACTTGAGCATGACCTTGACCTTCTTGATGATAATAATATATAATAATTATAACAGATTTATATCAGTATACCAGAAGACCTTGACCAAAGGAAATGATTTTCATCTTTATGTGCTTAAATGAAGAAAATGAAACAAAAAAAAGAAGAAAAAAAGTTTTAAAAAAGTAGAATATTTTTTTTATTTATATTTTTATTTTTTATTAAATATTGTGTGCTCTGTATGGAGAGTGGGGGCCTGGCATTGACAGTAATTATTGCTGGTTGCAGGAAGGATCGGATGCTATGGACGATGGGGATGTCCAATCTGGAAGCCCTCCAGAAGAAAGTCCGAGCTCTGGAAGAGGAGAATCTCCAACTCGGACTGGAGGTACGTATCAAACAGACATCAGTCAGTGTATACTCCTCGTGGGTACAATGTGGTCAGGTTACATGAGACTTACACGTTATAATCAAGACTTGCAAGTTATATGCAAGATGTACCAGTGGTAGGCAAGATGTACAAATTATATACAATATGTACAAGTTATATTTAAGATGTACCAGTTATATGCAAGATGTACCAGTTATCTGCAAGATATATCAGTTATATGCAAGATGTACCAGTTATCTGCAAGATATATCAGTTATATGCAAGATGTACCAGTGCAAGATGTACCAGTTATATGCAAGATGTACCAGTTATATGCAAGATGTACTAGTTATCTGCAAGATATATCAGTTATATGCAAGATGTACCAGTTATATGCAAGATGTACCAGTTGTATGCTTTGTGTTTCAGACTGAAGCCCTAGCCACCGACACGCTCAACGCGGAGGAGAAGGAGGCCGCTCTCATCAAAGATGCCGTCAAGAACCTCCAGGAAGCCAACGGCCACATCGACGAGCTTCAAGCGGAACTGGACAAGAAAACCGACACATGCATACGCCAACAAGAAGATCTGACGGCCATGATGAGCAAGAACATCAACCACGAGGGCAAGATCAAGAAGCTGACCGTGGAGCTGACCGAGCTGCAGGCTCACCTCGGGGCCGCTCAGGAGGCACAGAGGTCATTGACGGCCGAGCTTGCCGAGCAGAAGGACAAGTACTACGAGTGCCTGGGGCTACTGCAGGAGGCGCAGGAGGAATCCAAGTGTCTCCGCAGCAAGCATAAACCGGGCGTGGTGCGGCCACACTTCTCATCGTTCTCGCCGTTCAACCCGGAAGGCTCGCTGGCCTCCGAGCTGGAGGACTCACTCAAGAGCGAGGTGCCCTACCCTGACGGGTACTCGCCCCACGACAGAAAGTGAGTACAAACATATGCGGCTGCTAGGATCGGGTTTGCAGTTGGCAGCTCTTTGTTTATTTAAGAAAAGAATAGATTAACCTGCCCTTTCTTTACAGTGACTGCACTCTTTGTGGTGGGCGCAATGAGCATAATTTTTCGTTCACCTGAAAATATTCAAGTATCACCAATATTTTATCACAGATTTCAAGGTCAAATTTGTTGCATACAAAGAATTGAGTTACATTTGAAAAAGTTTCATGAGAAAAATAAAGAATTTGCTTGAAATGTTGATAGATTTGCATATATACCAGTTAGACTATATGTATATATAAAAATGTATATACATTTGTATATATATATATATATGTATATACATATACATATAATGTACAGTTATGGAAAAGTACTAAATAGAGGACCTTGTTGATTCAGGAACCACAATAAGAAGGTGATGGAGACAGCGAAGTATGTGAAGCGGTCGTCAGGGCAACGCAAATCATCCAGTCTTCTCAGCATCCCAGGTTCAGCACACAGCATGTCCGGCAACGAAAGCTGCGAGTCTATCGCCGGCTCTTCAAACCGTAGCTCCCTCTATCTGTCAGATGACTCAATACTCAGCGAGGACTTCCTGAGCCCACCGCCCCCAGGGTGAGTTCGCACTTCATCCTATTGCTACCTTTCTCTCTTAGAATTTTAATAAAATATATTATCAGATTTATTTAGAACATTATACATAATTATGTGAATAAACCTGATAATATTCCTGATGAAATTAAATAAAATACAATTATAGAGTCCTAAGCACATATGTCCTGATACTTCACCTGCCGAACATACTTTTCATCTATTTGGTACTTTATAATTAGATATCAATGATTAATTTTAGCAATACTCTTTCTAGAGTCACTTGTGGTTTAAGGAATGCATTTTATTTTTGCTCACAACACCAACTGCTTGTAAACTGTCCATTAGATATGGAAAGTTGAAAAGACAAAAAAGTTGAAAAAAGTTGAAAGACAAAAATCCATGTCCTGACTGTTGTCATTAATGTGTATGTTTTGTTTCTTTGTGTAGTGGCACCTGCTCGCCTTTAGGAAAACCAGGAATCCCAGGTTCCAACGACCTTGAGACCGCCCTCAGACGCTTGACCTTGAGAAAAGCGAATGAAATCAACGAGAAAATTATCAATGAGGAGGAAAGACGGAAAAGGTGAGAAAAATTTAATGCTGTCCTCTGCTTGCAAAAAAAATGCTGCCCTCTGCTGGCAAAAAAATGCTGCCCTCTGCTGGCAAAAAAATGCTGCCCTCTGCTGGCAAATAAATGCTGCCCTCTACTGGCAAAAAAAAATATTAGTGATGATTTCAAAGTTTTTATTTATAGTTTTTATTAAAAAGAAAGCAAACTCGTTAAGTAAATTGGGATAAATGTGAAATGTTTTGCAGATACCAGAGTGCTGGAGATTCCACTCCGACCGGAGAACATACACCGGAAAGCACTTTCTCAACCGGTAGTGGTAGTAACTACTCAGACCTTTCACGCTTCTCCGGACTCTCTGGTCTGTCCTTCCGTATACCGGAAAAACTGCAGATAGTGAAACCCATGGAAGGTAAGGAACTGTAATTGTAATAGTTGTGTGGGTTTTTTTTAGATTTCACATGCAGAAATAATATTTCACATACATACACATACACACACATACACTCACACACATACACTCATACGCACTCACACATGCACATTTCTGATCAAGCCTAAGATTCCTTATAAATTCATAACAAATCTCTGGGTTTTAAAATATTTCACAAATATCACTTGCAAAAAAACCCTATTGTTAAAAGATATTTTTTCTTATGATGAAAAACAGAAAAAGTATAGAGAAAAAATGATTTAACAGAAAAATATGTAAATCTTTATGCAGGAAATTCTCCATAAATATTGTATGTAAATAAAATGAAATGAAATGAAATACAGTTGGCAAAACCAATATTAAAAAAATATACATACACCTATTTGCATAGAATTCTCCTTAAACAGTGTATGAAAATAAGATATAAAATACAGTTGACAAAACCAATATTAAAAAAAACACTTAAATATAGAACTCTCCATAAACAGTGTATGATAATAAGATAAAATACATATATACCTATTTGCATGAAATTCCCCATAAACTTACGAAAATAAGATTAAATACAGTTGACAAATCTAATTTTAAAAAAAACCTTATAAACACCTATTTGTATGAAATTCTCCATAAACAGTTATGAAAATAAGATGAAATATAGTTGACAAAACCAATATTAAAAAAAAAACTTAAATATAAAACCAATATTAATTGCATAGAATTCTCCGTAAACAGTGTATGAAAATAAAATAAAATACAGTTGACAAAACCAATATTAAAAAAACTTATATACACCTATTTGCATGAAATTCTCCATAAACAGTGTACGAAAATGAAATAAAATACAGTTGACAAAACCAATATTAAAAAAATATATTTGTATAGAATTCTCCATAAACACTGTATGAAAATAAAATAAAATACAGTTGACAAAACCAATATTGAAAAAACTTATATACACCTATTTGCATGAAATTCTCCATAAAGATACGAAAATAAGATGAAATACAGTTGACAAAACCAATATAAAAAAAAACTTATATGATACATGATCATATGATATATTTGAAGGTTCGATGACACTCCACCAGTGGCAGAGACTGGCGACCCCGCACCTGGGCGGTTTCCTGGACCCTCGCCCCGGCGTACAGATCAAGGGAGAGCGCCCCCTGGAGATGGAAGAGGAAGTATACTGCCTGAGCGACTACGAGGAGGACGGCCCCGGTATGTGTCTCAGGTCCCAGCATGCACTTAGCACACAAACAGGAAGTAGATCTCATGTCAATAACACAATAAACTCTAGCCCCGCGATCTGGACGAGAGCTGACCTCTCGCAGCGGGAGCAGCAAACCAAAATGTCTGGTAATTCAAAGGCTTCAAGGGCAGATTCCCGGAGAGGTCGAAGCCTGCGCTCAAATATTGTTAACTCATGTAACTTATCGTAGAGATCTCTGAAAAGGTTTTTTTTTTTTTTTCTTTTTTTTTTCTTTTTTCGGAGGTCAAGGTCTAGCCCTTTTTAGTATGTAACAATGATAAGGGATTTCAATTAAGAATTTGAAATTAGATTTTGGCCTTATTCGTTCTCTTTATGTTAAAGGTGCTGGGCACTGGAGAGTTAAAAGAATCTTGTAATCCTGATAATTCTGTCGTTGTATTCTTTCCGTAATCATAACGTCATGATACACAGTGAGTGGTATTTCTCAGCCAGGCATTACTCCATAGATGTTATGAGGCTTTAGAGCTAGTGTCCACTGATTTTAAAAGTCAATATATTCACTTTATTGATAAATTTACTGCTATAGTTTCTCAGCGCTGCATTATGAAATCTTCGGGTGGGTCATTATTTTCTGTTTATCATGAAATTTATTCATGAAATAAAGGTCTGTTTCAATTTTTTTGGTTGGCAGGACTAACCATTTTTTTTCTGGACTGGTGATTCTGCATACTAAATTTGCATACTCACTTAATATAATTCGTAACCATGGTTATTCAGTATGCTTGATGAAGTATTGGGGTGAAAAATTCCTGATTTAAGCAGTCTGATCACAGAACCATGATTACATTTATAACCATTTGCAGCCCTACAGAATGTTACAAAATGACAGCATTAAGCCAGAATAACGGGGATGTGAACATCCTTCCTGTCTGTTGCCGGTGTGGACGTTGATGTCCTCCCATTCCTTTAAGGTTTAAAGCTGAGAATAATTTATATGAAGTTCAATATAGAATAAAGCTGAGACAATCTTTCTTTTTTTCGAATGCTCTAAAAAGATACTCAGTGAATTTTGCAAAAAGTGTGTGGACAAGGATTTTCAGTAAAGATACAAATAATATAAGGTAATGTCATTTTGTGAAACAATTGACAGAATATCCAGAAAAAAGGTTTGCATTTACGCACAAAACTTCAAGTGATAATGTTTTGATAGAAATTAACACCAAATATCTGCTTGGTTTGAATAAAACTAAAAAGATCACAAAAATGAGGCCAGAAAAATGAGGTCACAAAAATGAGGCCAGAAAAATGAGGCCACAAAAATGAGGCCACAAAAATGAGGTCACAAAAATGAGGCCACAAAAATGAGGTCACAAAAATGAGGCCACAAAAATGAGGTCATGAAACATCTGCAACAGGACTTGCAGTATTCTGCATACTCATATCAGTGTATGGAGCAAGAACTAAATAAATAAGTAAATAAATGAATAAATAAATAAAAAACAAACAAAAAAATAGAAAAAGAATTTGGCATATTATCGTGCTTAAAAGCTTTGTGCTCTACCTGGCAGTCTTTCTCAGCAATTTGCTGCGTATGGAATTTCAAAGTATTACTAATGTGTTGAGTGAGGTTTGAGCTTCGGCTTAGTGGAATTGTATATACATGTCTATACTTGCAATATTTATTTTGTATAAAGTTTGTTTGTAAAAAGAACTGTGATATTTTTACATATTGTTTATAGTATAGAATGAGATTTATTACTATTGATCTGGAAAATGTGCAGATTTGGGAGCATTTCATTTTTCTCTTGTGGTGATTGGGTTAGCATACTTGTCTTTGGATTTTACTTGTACTATTGTTCTGTGCAAAATACAGGAATGATATACTTAAAGCATTTACTCCTAATGAGAAAAGAGCATTTAGCTGCTATTCTATTAAAATCATCCTAAAAGTAGTGAATGAACCACTATAAATCTTGTTCAGAATAATCACAAAATGGGTTATTACTTGTCATTCTCAGAATGACAGTAGAATAGGTTCTGTTATTTCTCCATCTGCAGATGATTGTAGAATAAGTTCAGTTGTTCTATATACATGTTTGATCCACTGACAGAAATATTTCTTCCATTTATGTGTGACATTATATGTTATACTATGTTCATGTACATGTGAATATTTCTGATATTTCTGGGTCAGGATACTGCTTACGATAAATAGATAATACCACATGCTGTTAGATCTTAATTTTTTTTACCATTATAATAAATATGTACGTTGGTATTCTTGTTTTTTATTTTATTTTACGTTACGGTAGTTTTCAAGTCTCTTGTTCCAGCAATTGCAATCTTAAGCACAATTATTGCAATCTTAGTTCAGTGAAGGATTTCATTTAATGATTAGCACTAAAATGTTATTGCCCACACCTCCATGACCTGAGAATGACCTCTAACATCACACCAAGCCATGTTTTATATGTCCAGGTTACCATTGTCCTATTATTAGGGAGTCTGGGTCACCATTGTCCCTTGTCTAGTCTAGGTAGTCCAGGTTATGATTGTCAAGGGAGTCCAAGTTACTATTGTCTAGGTAGTCAAGGTTACCATTGTCCCTTGTCTAGGTAGTCCAGGTTATGATTGTCAAGGGAGTCCAGGTTACCATTGTCTAGGTAGTCCAGGTTACCATTGTCCCTTGTCTAGGTAGTCCAGGTTATGATTGTCAAGGGAGTCCAGGTTACCATTGTCTAGGTAGTCCAGGTTACCAATGTCCCTTGTCTAGGTAGTCCAGGTTATGATTGTCAAGGGAGTCCAGGTTATTATTGTTCCTTGTCAAGGTAGTCCAGCTTACCATTGTCTAGGTAGTCCAGGTTATGATTGTTCCTTGTCTGGGTAGTCCAGGTTACCATTGTCTAGGTAGTACAAGTTACTATGTCTAGGCAGTTCAGGTTACCACAAGTCCTTGTCTGGGTAGGTTAAGATTGTCAAGGGAGTTCATGTAGGTTAAGATTGTCAAGGGAGTTCATGTATACATTGTCCCTTGTGTAGGTAGTCCAGGTTACCATTATCTAGGCAGTTTAGGTTACCATTGTCCCTTGTCTAGGTAGTCCAGGTTACAATTGTTTAGGGAGTTTGTGTTACCATTGTCCCTTGTCAAGGTAGTCCAGGTTAAGATTTTCAAGGGAGTCCAGGTCACCATTGTCAAGGGAGTCCTTGTAATGAATGTTAAGGCAATCCAGGTTAGCATTGTCCTTGCCTACATAGTCTAGGTTACGATTGTCCCTTGCATAGTTTGCCATGGTCTAGTTAGTCCAGGTTACGATTGGCCATTGCCTAGGTTACCATTGTCTATGTAGTCTAGGTTATGATTGTCCCTTGCCTTGGTTACCATTGTCTAGGTAGTCTAGGTTACGATTGTCCCTTGCCTTGGTTACCATTGTCTCGTTAGTCCAAGTTACGATCGTCCCTTGCCTAGGTTGCCATGGTCTAGTTAGTCCAGGTTACGATTGGCCATTGCCTAGGTTACCATTGTCTATGTAGTCTAGGTTATGATTGTCCCTTGCCTTGGTTACCATTGTCTAGGTAGTCTAGGTTACGATTGTCCCTTGCCTTGGTTACCATTGTCTAGGTAGTCTAGGTTATGATTGTCCCTTGCCTTGGTTACCATTGTCTAGGTAGTCTAGGTTACGATTGTCCCTTGCCTTGGTTACCATTGTCTAGGTAGTCTAGGTTATGATTGTCCCTTGCCTTGGTTACCATTGTCTAGGTAGTCTAGGTTATGATTGTCCCTTGCCTTGGTTACCATTGTCTAGGTAGTCTAGGTTATGATTGTCCCTTGCCTTGGTTACCATTGTCTAGGTAGTCTAGGTTATGATTGTCCCTTGCCTTGGTTACCATTGTCTAGGTAGTCTAGGTTATGATTGTCCCTTGCCTTGGTTACCATTGTCTAGGCAGTGCAGCTCAGTATTTTCTTCTTATCTGGGGGTTTGGCATAATGGAGTGTCAGAGTTTCTTTGCATCCGTCAAATTAAAATCTGATTAAATCAAAATCTGATTCCAAATGACATTTAATAGGAACTAGCAAACATGCTGGTCGTTGGGGGAAGCACTTGTTTTATCTCTCAGATGCCCTTAAATCGGGTATGTGACAAAGTGTAGATCTTCATTATTGAGTGGGATGAAGTCGGAGGTTACAATTTCATATATACTCTCAGACTGGGGTTTACTTAAACATTTAGAGTGGGGATCACTTCTACATATTTACTATAAAAAAAACGAAAAAAAAACAAAACATTTCTATGTATTTTTTATATCATTTATTCCTTCACTAATAATTTGAAACTAAACCTAACCAGTTTAAATCTGGAAACCCTTGAATAGGAAGAATTCCACAATTATTTGTGCTATATGTTTGTGAGTTTTAAACAAGTTTGCTTTAACAAAGTGCTAACCCATTAAATTGATTCATTGAATTTTCCTGGTTCACAAATCAAGTGCCTCCTCCACGCTGACTCCATCTCGACTATTGTGTAATAATATCACTCACTAATGATTACAGATAAGATGCATAATACAAGGTAAACCAAAATATAAACCTAATCATATTTTATATTTGTTTGAATTGAATTTTATTTGTCGCACACATTTTATTTTGATTTCATTAAAATTTAAAGGACTCATTTTTTGCTTTTGTGTTTACATGCATTATGATATTTTAAAAAAAATTTCCAACTCGGGCACATGTAGCAATTACTAACCTTGTGTTCTATTATGCTTGTCACTATACTTTAACATCCATTTAATTGAGAGTTTCCATATATCTTGGTTTATCTCAATGCCACCTGATATTCACTGTTCCAAATATTTCTGTTATGCCAGTTAACCCCAAAATAGGCTCAGCTATACAAAAAAAAATTGAGTAAATGACCCTAAGAAATTTTTTCTTGAGGTGGGGGGGGGTTGTAAATTGAACTGTGCATCTTGAAACAGTTTGTGGACTGTGTTGCTGCTTTATATTACTTATTCTATACACAGTATACAATACAGTACATTTGATGGGTGTGGTTTTACAACACTTGAGCATCTTATGCTATGGATGCCCCTGGTAATATTTTGCCCAAGGGGGAATTACAATTGGGAAACAGGATTTAAAGAAACGGATTGCAATTTGATATTTTCAGCAACAAAAAATGATCCAGTCTCAGATCTCCAAAATTGAGAAAACCCATTTTTAAAAGAGAGCTGAAATATTTGTCAAAATCAGTCAGTTCTACCCCCTGGGCTAAATATTAATATATTATATGGAAAAAAATTACAATGAAAAGAGAAACTTCTGACCAAAATTTATGAGCTTATTTCTTTCAAAAATAATAATTTCATGAAGTAATTCTATAATGCAAGTCTTAGCTCCCAGAAATGTATATTTATCATATTATTTTTACGTTTGAACCTTCTCAAACATTTTCTGATACAGCTAACATTCTTTGCTACGTTATGATCCATAATGCATTATGACATCATAATGTGCCTGCACTTGTGTGATGTCATCACAGTAGTTGTGACCTTGACCTCTCTGCTTGTTTCAGATGACTATCTAAACCTGGGGAAGAGTTCGGAGCTAACATCGTCTACATTTACGTACACAACGTCCCGAATCCTTCATCCATCAGATGAAACTCAGCTCACAGCTGTGTCTAACACGTAAGTACAAGTTATCAGGCATTCTGTCAATGAAATATCATCAAATTCTGGCGCTCATTATATTCTTGACCATTTAGCCAGATGACCTATCAGTATTCTAAATTTACCAATCATCAACCTTATTATAGGCAGTTGACTGAAAGCCTGTCAGTATTCGCATTATGGTAAGATTAATTGTCAGTATTATGATTCTGATCAAGCACAAAATGAAGAAGATTAACTACATTGGAACCAGGTAGCTCGGCATCCTTCAGGAACTCCCTAGCCAGAGTATAAAGGTTGGCAACAAGCAGCTGGTGTGTACCAGCTGCACCCCTTAGTGCAACCTTGCACTCTCGGTGGGATGTCAATTGGTTTTGCCGAGTAAACTTATAGATGTAGATGTAGATTAAATCATATTTTGTGAAATAAATGTGCTTCACATGTCTGAAATTTTAGTGAATTTTAAAACTTATTTGTATACATTGACACTCACATTAATTTTTTTCGAACAAAAAATAAGATTTGACAGCATGCATATGTCGGCCATATCTGATCACTTTTTCTTATGTTTGTGTTTTGTTTTACAGCAATCAAGGGCCACGTATGTCAGCATTCAGCGGAGCGCCCTCTATGAGAGACAACCGGCTTGAAGCGGGAACCTCCACGTTTAGTATGTCATTTGGCCTAGCCAAAACACTCCACGAGCGAGGGATCAGCGTACGTGCTTCAGTACCGCCACCTAGTGCATATTTAAACAAACAGTCACCTGGAGTTGGGCTTGGTGGCCCGCAGACGATTCTTGCAAACTCTGTCGTCTGTAATCCGTCAAGGTTTAGTAGTATTGTTACCGAGACACAGAGCGCTAGCGGACACTCCCAAACGGAGACGATTTATTCTACGGCCAGCCTTGCCCCACCTTTGATAGAGGGCATAAGTGCTACCGCACACCCCATGCTGGTTCCCGAACCCCTCCGGCCTATTCCCAAAGTCTCGCCGGACGAACCAAGTGAAATTGTGCCAGAACCTCAACTGGCTCCACCTAGTGGAGATATTCCACCACTAGAGGGCATTAGCGACACAGCTCACCCACTCATAGTTCCGGATCTGGACATCATGAGTAAATTGAAAGATAAAGGTTTAGAGAATGCGGGGTCGACGACGATGGCGCAGGTGGTGCTGGATACGGGCCTCAACACCATCCTGTCCCATGCTTCCTCCCAGGGTCTCATCACACGACACGGCATCAGTACAGACACCACAGAGTTCAGAAACATCATGGCAACGGTCTCACAAAAAACTACCGGCAACACCCGGCCGATTGGTTTGGCCCTCTCGCAGGGTTCCAGTGCCACCGCCGGTGCCAAGACTGGTGCCAAGATCGGCGGACTGCCTGCCCCCGGTGGCATCAACGGCACCCGGTCCACGGACAGCTTTGGGATGGTGGTGTCCTCTGTGATCGCCGTCACTCCCACAGCGCCCCCTGTCAGTGATATCTGCGCTGTGAATTCTACGTCAGTTTCCATTTCTTCCATCTCAGAGCCGCTGTTGCGCCACCTGTCGGGTTTACACATGGGTGGCGTCAAGGCAGGTCTCGTCAGAGCTCTGTCTCCTAGCAACAACAAAAACAGTGGATTATTCAAAAATCAATAGATCAGATAAAACAACATCGAACCACCCTTATATTAAGGGATATGGACTAGCCTAATACAAAATACTCTTTTTCACAGATCTGTATTATTGGTATGACTTGTACCAAGATGGCGGCACAAGGACTAGTCATTCGTACGCACGGTGCGGAAATTGGGCCCCTCAATTGACAACCAACAGGTGGCACCACTCGTGACGAGATTAAATCGTCAGAACAGAAAGAACTGTGAAGATAGAATTTCATCAGGAATTTAAGAAGCCTCAGTAAAAAAAAAAAAAAACTATTTTATCTGAGGTGGAAAAAATCAAAATAAGCCAAAAAAACCATGATGTAAAAGGGTCAATCAAAAGATGAACTTGTGTCAATTTTGTTTACTGCTGCCGATCTGAACTTAAGTTGCTTAATAATTATTGTACAGGGTTTGAGACTACAGATGTATATAGTGATATATAGAAATCGATTTAACTTATTAACCCCTAGGAGGCCAATCACAACTTTATGTAAATATTTATGTGTGTGGATGTGTGTGTGTGTAACGCAGACATATCCTTTAATGTCTATCCCAGTTTGAGTGGGTCCTTGCTAATTCTGTTTTGCCTCCTGAAGTAACCCCCGTTAATCGCAAAGGATATATATATACATGTATATATATATATCTGACGTTCTGTATCCCTGTATTATATACCTGGGCACCTCTTCAATACTTCAAATACCGCAAAAATAGAACTTTGTCCTGTTCTGGGATTGACTGTTAATGGCTGTGGATTCTTTCGTTAGCTGTGGACATTCGCTAAGGAATTTGGACGCCATGAATCTCATAAATCTGTTTTACTCATTACAGATAATAGAAAACAGTTCATTAAGATCAGGAGATGAGTGAAATTGGGAGCTTTCTGATTTGATTGCCAAAATAGTGTACCAACATGACTACAGTAGGTTTTCATGATACAGTGCTATGAGAAATGTTAGGTCGTTCTCATTAAGAGAGAATAAACTGCAAGTAAAACGGAATCAACTCATGTCAATATAAAATGAGTAGATTTTTGCCCAGATATCGTGACATGACATTTTGATGACCCAGCTTCCATTGTGACATTCTCATCCCTGATCTGATGTCATTAGGTAATGATGATGAAGACTTCACTGCATTTAATAGTGATTTGTATGGAGGAACGCCATCTGGTGGCAAAAACTTGTCTCACATGATAGTTTCCCTTAGGATTAACATTGATCTGCAATGTGATTTATGGCGACAAAGTTGCCCTGTGTTATAATTTATCGAATAGATTTTAGTTTCTTTTGATATAATGGCTGTGACCCCTCACTGTCTGTGTATACTGTAGTATGCTGTATATTCTACAAGACTTAGAGAATCTGTCTATTTGGAATTAACGTATCCTGCAAAAGAAAGCTAAAAATTACCATTTATTCCAACACTCAATGATAAATGTCAGCTCATTTCTAAAAAAAATGCCAACCAACAACAGAGAAAAGTGAATAATATATATCAGGTCTGCCACAAATATGTCTATTGCTTATATATGTATATATGGTAGTCTATTGTGTGTATGTTCTGTATTCCTCTATACCTAGTGGTCAGATAGTACAGTGCTGACACCTAGTGATCAAATAATGCACCTCTTTAATACTTTGAATACCACAATAATAAAACCTTGTCGTGTTCTGGGATTGACCAGTCACGGAAAAGGTCATCATTTTTAATAAACTGCTCCCATGCTTTAGCTTGTTTGAGATGTTTGTGATAAGATGAGATGTAAAAACCGGAATGGAAGGAAGGATGAGCACAGTGTTTGCTCTACCAGTGTTGGTGCATGTATAGTCATTGCCTTCACGTGTTATATGTACATAATTTGTTATTCTGTACATTTATTTATATTTGCATTGTATATTAAAACTCACTTAAAGCATTGTCGAGACTTTACTAATGTTCTTAATTACAGTATTTGCAGGAATGGATTTCATTTATAATTTCTTGTTTTATGGTTTAAGTGCTGACACCTAGTGGTCAGATAGTACAGTGCTGACACCTAGTGATCAAATAATACAGTGCTGACGCCTAGTGGTCAGAATGCATGGTGCTGACGCCCAAGGTAATATGACATGTAGTTGTACCTTGAGGTTAATATGTCTACAAATATTTGAATGGCATAATGAAACAATAACTTCAGTAACTGCAAATAATCATCGTGGTAAACAAAGGCATCTCCTGAATCAGCACTATACTTAGTGATCTTTTCTGGCATTTTCCACACAAGATGTATCTGCTTTGATATCAGAAATATTTGAATCACTGCTTGTTATTGCATTTTAAGACACAATTTTGATATTTGCTTCATATGATATTTCCTCAAATATTAGTTAGTATAGCCTGCAGACTTAAAATGTGTCTTACAGAACATGTACAAACTGTGCATCACCTTCTTGAGAAACTGCACAACTAGTTTCCCGATACATGTATTTTATCATGTGTGAAAAGTCTTATTTAAGGGACTGTCAATGTTAAATAGCCCTCTGTAGCAACTTTTGTAATTTGTCAAGAGCTATTGAAGTTTATACCATATTTCGATATATACTTCCTTTCGAAGCATTTCAACTTGGAGAACACATTGTAGAAGAAATGTCTGAAGTGGCAGGGGGATCGTTTAATGCTAAAGAAACTAGTCATGTAGAGTTCTTCACTCATTATTCCAAAATATTTTAATCTTTGGAAAATTAAACATTTTGTTCCTTCACTTTTCTTCAAAGGAACCCCAAACTATTTGTTGCATAATATTACTGTTACTTGGGTAGTAAAAATATTTTGATGAAACTGGAGAGGACATCATTTTTGTTCAACCATAATTGATTTTAATTTTCATTGTTCTACATGCTTTATATTCCAAAAATTCCATTGTCAATTATAATGTTGAAAGAATTGAAATAAATGTGAGAAGATTACAGGCTCCCAGAGATGGTTTGGCAACATACTGGCATCCGGTTCTGTCATGACTCCATTGTGGTATCTCACTGACACAGTGCTGTCATGACTCCAATGTGGTAACTTACTGACACAGTGCTGTCATGACTCTATTGTGGTAGCATACTGACACAGTGCTGTCATGACTCCATTGTGGTAACTTACTGACACAGTGCTGTCATGACTCCAATGTGGTAACTTACTGACACAGTGCTGTCATGACTCCATTGTGGTAACTTACTGACACAGTGCTGTCATGACTCCATTGTGGTAACTTACTGACACAGTGCTGTCATGACTCCATTGTGGTAACTTACTGACACAGTGCTGTCATGACTCCAATGTGGTAACTTACTGACACAGTGCTGTCATGACTCCATTGTGGTAGCATACCGTTATTGGTAGAATTTCAGTGAGGAATGCAAGCCAGTGTTGTCACCTTGTGATATTAGTTTTTATTAACTGGTTCACTACATGCCATAGAAAAGTATAGAGTAAAGATAAAAGGAGTTGAATGGTGCTGTACAAGACATAACAGGTAGGATAATTTTTCATGAGTAAAGTGTAATAAAGTAATTGGTTAGCTCAGGATGCAGATATTTGCTTCTGAGGTGAATGTATATATGTATTTTAATGTATAATAATACTGAAGTGATCAAGTAATAAAGATTTGCTTTAGTGATAAAGTCAATCTTTGAATTTAAAGCCATGAACAGTAATAGTAGGACCATATTTAAGCTGATGTTATTTAATATAAACACGTTTTTATTGAGAGTAAAAGTAATTTACTAAAACCATCATAACTCTTTAGGTATATAAAGTTAAGGAGACATTTTTGTGCGATCCCAAGAACCAGGTCTTTGGTTTTGAATTGTAGAGAATTATGTGACAGACAAGGGCTTTTTAATACTCTTTTCTTATGAAGTGTGTAATGATTCAAAAATAATATGAAATGTTTGATGAAACAAAGATAATGGTATATTTTATAATGATTTTTAGATACATTTGTGCGATTAAGTGTTTAATTACATTATTTATAACTACATATTTTAACTAAAATATCTCCGATATGACATCTGAAATGATTTACAATAAAATACATTATTAGGCCCTATTAGATTCATCTTTTAAGAGGCCTGTAGATAGAATGAGCCACACTCAATTAATTCTGTTTTTTCAAGATTCAAAGATTTTAAATGTTAGATTATTTTAGCAGTATTTTTTAATGACCAAAAGAACAACAGATTTCATGTACGATTATCCCGTTAATCTTTTAAGTGTATAGGGATTAAGAGTAGAACAATAGATTAAGGAAATGTGACCAAGATTGGAAGAATTTCCATATTCATGAGAAGTACATGCTAATTAACGTCAGCTTCCATGCTCATGTTCTATGCAAATAAAATGGTAAAAAATTAAGAATCGGTTTGTGTCTGCCATTTGTGTTCTGGGATAAATGATAAAGGGGGTTCCCAGCAATCAATATTTCCCCTTTTTAGCTCTGCTGACTTTGTCACTCTGTCCACCAACCTTGATCTTTTATCCTCCCCTGGGTGAATTTCTTAGGTAAGATGTATGGTCAGGAGATTTATGCTATTTATGTTTAGCTTTTAGCTTCTGAAATGATGGGGGGATTTTCCCTCATTCTGTGTGTTAACGTTGATCTCCTCTGAAACTACTGGTCAGTTAGTTCTCAGCTGGAAAGATGTTTTATTTTCAGGGGCCAAATCTATTTTCCATTTGGCTCAGATCTTTTTATGCCACGGGCCATGGCGCAGTTGGTTAGAGCGCCAGCTTATTAGCACCAGTTCCTCTGTGGTGATCCAAAGGTCGTGGGTCTGAATCCCGGCCATGCCGAGATTGAACTAATGATTCAATTTCCCATATGAGCTGAGGCCCGTGCCAAAAGGGTTAACCCGTTGTCCTTGTAAATCTGTGACCGGGTGGGTTGTCATGTCCAGGACCTGCGACATGACAATTCAGTGAGGGAGCACTATATCTGCAACAAGTAGGTCTCATCACAAAATGACTGAAATAATATTGAAAGTGATGTAAAACCCCAAACAAACAAACAAACAGATCTTTTTACATTTTAAAATATCTAATAGCTATCACTGTGTTGTCAAGGAGGCTGCCATTTTGAATAACAATACAAATACTAGCCGATGAGAATCAAGATTACAAGTTTGGGCCAAATTTAAAATACAACATGCATTTTGATTGGTCATATTTATCATCTGCTCAAGTCTGCTCTTGGAAAAGATTGAATGATCATTCATGATGCAATTTCCAGAAAATATTCACAAACATTACCAAAATGTAATGATCAGCATAGCTCTGGCCTTTGTTTTCAAAAATCTAATACCAATCACTGAGACTGACATTTGGAAGATATATTCAACAAGGAATATGGAGATAACAAATTGGGACTAAATCCAAAATGTAACATGCATTATAATTGGTCAAATTTATCTGCTCAAGTCTGCTATGGAAAAGTGATCATTTATGAATCAATTTGCAGGCATTTCCAGAAAATGTTCACAAACATTACAAAATGCAATGATCAGCATCGCTCTAAGAACATTGGCCTATCTTATATGTGCTAAAACTACTTACATAAAAATCACCCACATAACAGTTGATACCACTTTCCTGCTGTTAATCACCCTGTTTTACCCCATGAACAGAGGGTAGTTATTGATGGTGATGAATCTGACTGAAGTTGTAGAAGTCTAATGGAACCAGAGGGTGTCATGGCAATGTAACATTGGCCGGTATATGTTGCTGAGAGCCATAATATTTTACTGTAGTTATCAGAATTTGCCTGTTATAGTTGTTTCCTGTTACCGTTTACATTTCACAAGTCTGTTCATAGTGCTGTGTTCAGAACATGTTTTCTGAAAAGGTGCATTTCCAATCTAGTCTTAAAAGAGGTGATTGAGGAACTAGTCCTAATATCACTAGGGAGGGAGTTCTAGGGCTTACAGACGAGAAGGCTCTGTTGCCCACTGTCTTCAGACTGAGAGCAATATAAAGGGAGTAGAAACTTGCCCAGTCCCAGTCAGATCGTCATATCAGCTCATTCACGCTATTGATATGCTAATCATGACCTAATTGCACTTTGGTAGTCTCACCAGCCGGCCAGAGACAGTGACCTACTTTTTAGCAGGGTAGAATACCAGTCCACGAGTGAGAGCTGTCAAAAACATATGTACAAGAATATTAACTTTAAAAGGGTTCCGTTTGATGAAATTTGAAGCATTTTTTTTTCAAACACATCTAAATCTCGCGAGGAATGTGAATATGGCACTGCCAGGTCTGTATTACTGATCAATAAATTGTAATCGATCGGTAAACATCGCAATTAAAGCCTATGTCAGTCAACCATTAAATATCTATATTTACAGGGACATCAAAACATGCTAAAATATATCTCATTGATTCGTATTCATTTTCTAAAGCTACAAAATGTAAGCTTCAAATTATGAAATTATATAGCACTTTGAAAATGTCTGCTTTACAACAACATGATAGTCTTTGTTTGTAGCTTTTCCTTTTGTTAATAGCTGTCTTATTTTGGGAAAATATGACAGAAAATATAGGTTTTCCACACTGAATCATGTTTGTGCATCTATTCTCACTGTGACAATGAAATTCAAGACAAACCAGATATCTAGCTTTCTTTTATTTCTGAAGGCAAATACATATTAAATGATGCAGTTTCCAATTGTTTAGTTTAGGTATAAAATTCTTTGTGGATATGTATGAAGACTCATCTCATAAATTGACATGTACAATCTGAGAGCAATAATCAGAATTCCAATTTACTGTTTGCTATCAGAATGCCAATTTACTGTTTGCTATCAGAATGCCAATTTACTATCAGATAGTGATTCACAGTAACCATTTGTCCATATTAGCAGGTGAACCAGAGTGATATCATTCTTATGATATTTACTGTCTTTAATTAGTCAGGTATGAAGAGAAAAAATTGAAACAAAAACAGGTAATATACAAAATGTATATATTTATTGAGAACATTTAAATTATGTACAATCCACGATTTTAATCCAACATAAAATTACATTCACATTTGTAAGCTATTGGAACTCACACTTGTAAATTGTTCTTAACTTATCAATTTTTCTATCAATTAATCACTGTACATAATACTTACACATATAAAAAGAATCTGTTCATAAATATATTTATGACTTATTTATTTAGTATGTTTATCATGGTTTATTATGGTGATGCTGATATGGATTTATTCAAATATATGACAGGTCTGTCACATCCATTTATGCTGATACTGATGTGGGCTGATGCAGGGTTATGACAGGCCCATCACATCTGAAATATACATGTGTAATTGAATTATGAAGCAATAAAGACATGTGTAATTGTTTTCGAAGCAATAAATCTTGAGATGTCACATATAAGTTTACTTTTGGTGAAAATTAAGGGAATGTAGTTAGATTCGACAATTTTTCCACTTTGCACCTGACTGACTTTGCAATTTTTCATGAATTTTAGGGGAAATGTCATTCCCCGAAAATGAAAATATTGATTTATTCTATGACAAAACTAAGTTAACTTGAACAATATAGTCATACAAAAGATTCTAGGACAGTTATGGTTTTAAAAATTACATGGGGATTAAAGATAAAAAAAAAGAATTTAGATTTGACAATTTTCCACTTTGTGCCTGACCGACTTTGTGAATTTACATGAATTTTATGGAAAATGTCACCCCCCTAAATGAAAATATTGATTTTTTCTATGACAAAACAAAGTTAACTTCAACAATATAGACAAATAAAAGATTCTAGGACAGTCAGGTTTTTTAACATTGCATCAGGATTAATAATTTAAAATAATGAATGTATATTCGACACTTTTCCACTTTGCGCCTGACCGACTTTGTGAATTTTCATGAATTTTATAGAAAATGTCACCCCCCTAAATGAAAATATTGATTTTTTCTATGACAAAACTAAGTTAACTTCAACAATACAGACAAATAAAAGATTCTAGGACAGTCAGGTTTTTTAACATTGCATTAGGATTAATAGTTTAAAATAATGAATGTATATTCGACACTTTTCCACTTTGCGCCTGACCGACTTTGTGAATTTTCATGAATTTTATAGAAAATGTCACCCCCCAAAATGAAAATATTGATTTTTTCTATGACAAAACTAAGTTAACTTCAACAATACAGACAAATAAAAGATTCTAGGACAGTCAGGTTTTTTAACATTGCATTAGGATTAATAACTTAAAATAATGAATGTATATTCGACACTTTTCCACTTTGCGCCTGACCGACTTTGTGAATTTTCATGAATTTTATAGAAAATGTAACCCCCCAAAATGAAAATATTGATTTTTTCTATGGCAAAACTAAGTTAACTTCAACAATATAGACAAATAAAAGATTCTAGGACAGTCAGGTTTTTTAACATTGCATTAGGATTAATAACTTAAAATAATGAATGTATATTCGACAATTTTCCACTTTGCGCCTGACCGACTTTGTGAATTTTCATGAATTTTATAGAAAATGTCACCCCCCAAAATGAAAATATTGATTTTTTCTATGACAAAACTAAGTTAACTTCAACAATATAGACAAATAAAAGATTCTAGGACAGTCAGGTTTTTTAACATTGCATTAGGATTAATAACTTAAAATAATGAATGTATATTCGACAATTTTCCACTTTGCGCCTGACCGACTTTGTGAATTTTCATGAATTTTATAGAAAATGTAACCCCCCAAAATGAAAATATTGATTTTTTCTATGGCAAAACTAAGTTAACTTCAACAATATAGACAAATCATTGATTCTAGGACAGTCAGAGTTTTTAACATTGGATGAGGATAAATAATAGAAAAATACTGAAGTTGAACTGTGTAATTTATGAAGCTGGTACTTGGTGGACTGTATTATAATACACATGTATGCTGTACTTTCCTCCCTCTCATTCTCAAAGTAAATCGATTTTATAACAAAAAATACTAGACACACATGCTGGTATATATGTTATGATTAAGATATATTTCTGCCATAATGATATTATGTTGTAAATATAATGCTGTAGCTGTCTAAAGATATTGAAAATTGAGAAGTCATACAATCAGCTGACAATCTCCCAACTCGATCATGTGCCTCATTTCATCTAGGTTTCCTGACAAAATACATCATTATAAATGTCTAAAATACTAATCATCTACATACAACACGATCACACATACCTGTTTATTGTTTTTGTGAAGTGTAAAGTTGTTATATTCGTGAAATCTACAAGAATTCTGACAAAGAAACTGATGACAATTTCAACACAACAATGGCCTCCACAAACTTTCCCTGGTCTCAGTGAAGTCACGCGGAACCACGCCGAGAACGAGATTTCAGCTGGGCCTGACACCTGGTTGCCGAGTTGCTACTCCCTTTATATTGCTCTCAGCTTCAGACGGGTCTTAGGAACCGATAGGTAGGTGCCATCATTAGATCTCAGACATCTTTCACCCTGTTTCACTAGGAGTAGATCATGCAAGTAAGGCGACACCTTACCATTTAGGGCCTTCCAAGTCGGCAGAAGGATATTGAAATCAATCCTGGCATGAATAGGAAGCCAGTGTAGTTCCTTCAATTTTCCTGATATGTGATCAAATTTCCTGATCTTTCCTACGACACGAGCTGCCGAGTTTTGTCTTCTTAATGTCAGATCTGGGAAGACCAGCAAGAAGGCCGTTTCCATAATCCAGAGTAGATATAACAAAAGCATGGGTTAATGTTACAGCTGTCTTCTCATCTAGAGATTGTCTGATAGCAGCTAAGTTTCTGATGTGGTAGTATCCCTTTTTGTACATTTTCTTGATTTGTGCTTTCATGTCCATTCTGGAGTCAAAGGTGATGCCAAGGACAACAACTCAAAGGGTGCGATATCAGAGAGTCACCTACCCTGATAGTATTAATAATAATAATAATAATAATAATAATAATAATAATAATAATAATAATAATAATAATAATAATAAAGCTTGTATAGCACTGATACCAGACAAGTCTGTTCATAGCGCTGTGTTCAGGACATGCATCCTGAAAAGATGAGTTTTCAGTCTTTTCTTGGAAGAGGAGACTGAGGTACTCGTCCTGATATCAGCTGGAAGGGAATTCCAGAGTCTGGGGCCCACAGATGAGAAGGCCCTATCACCCACTGTTCTCAGTCGGGTCCTAGGGACCTGTAAGAGGGTGCTGTCATTTGATCTTAGATCACGTTCTCCTTGTTTGACATGGAGTAGGTCCTGCAGGTAAGGGGGCGCCTTACCATTCAGAGCCTTCCACGTCATAAGTAGAATTTTAAAGTCAATTCTTGCATGAACTGGGAGCCAATGCAGTTCACGCAATTTATCAGAAATGTGATCAAACTTTCTAATTTTTCTAATCACCCGTGCTGCAGAGTTTTGTAGGTATTGCAGCCTCCTAATGTCAGTTCTAGGAAGTCCAGCAAGGAGGCCATTGCCATAGTCTAGGGTTGATGTGATAATGAATGCATGAGTGAGGATTTCAGCAGTCTTCTCGTCTAGACAATGTCTGATAGCCGACAGGTTTCTTATGTGATAATAGCCTCTTTTGCACATTTTCTTAATCTGAGCCTTCATATTCATATTTGTATCTAGGGTTATGCCTCGGTCTACGACAGTATCACTAGGGACGATATGAGAGCTCCCGACTTTGATTGAAGGGTTACTGCTACCAGTGTTAGTGTATATCTGTCAATACATACTAGCATTTCTGTCTTCCCATCATTTATCTTCATCTTGTTTGATATGAGGAAAGCTCTGACCTCCTTGACGCATTCCTCCAGATTGTGAACATTCATGCCTGATTGTTGAGATCTGAGTGTCATGTAGTGAATGTAGATCTGATTGTCATCAGCATAAATATGGTAGCTCATGCCATATCGAGAGAGGATATCAGATAGGGGTGTCATGTAAATAGTGAATAATATGGGACCAAGAACTGATCCCTGTGGGACTCCACATTTTATGGGCCTATTGTTACATACGGTTTGTGAGTATACGTCGTTGGGGAACGTGGATGGGGATCAGATGCTAAACTCGCTGGCTACCTGTGCGCGGGGCTCTAAACCTAGCTACCCTATCTACCTGTATGAGTTGGGAGGTAATAAGGACTGCAGACACAGAATATACAATGCACAAAGATCTCCTTTATTCGGTGCTGTACACTCTAGTCTGGATAGGTCGGCATGGCAATGAGCGAGGTATATGAAATACCCAAATGCATGATACTAATAGAGTCCTGAGGATGCATAAAACACCCAAGTCTACATAAGTGTGGCTGTCACGATGCTGAGAGTCGTGGATCTTCTAGGCAAGTGGATGCTGGAACCTCCCGTCTGACAGTTGTGGGGCCTTTTAAAGGAAAGCTGAGCATCTGTGTGAGGGGTTGCCTACGTGGCATCTTCTCCTGCTTCAGGATTGCGCATGTCCTGCCTGCGTAGCATGGGGGATCACGTCATCTCTATTTGCGGCAAGTGGGGCATTGCATCAGCCTGCACTTGTTGGCCTCACGTAGCAATCATATGTATCAACTGTATATGGTCTCTTGCCAAAGATCGTGATTGTCTATGATTGTCTATATATGTTTATAAGAGTCTATAGGTAGGTAATCTATATCCTACACTATGACCAGACCTATGACCCACCTTCACACACTGTTTCCTGTTATCCAGATATGATCGAATCCATGAGAGGGTGTCACCTCTAACATTGCATCTGGTCTCTAATCTATTGAATAAAATTTGGTGATCAATGGTATCAAAGGCAGCAGAGAGGTCAAGTAACAGCAGGATAACAGACTTCCTATCGTCTAGGTGGCGTAGGATATCGTTCTGCACTTTTAAAAGAGCAGTTTCAGTACTGTGGTATTCCTTTTAGGCAGATTGATATTTGTCCGTAAGGCCATTTCTTACAAGATGAGGGACCAATTGGTCTGCAACAGCCCTCTCTGTGAGTTTAGAGATCAATACGTCAGGTTCGAGACAGGTCTATAGTTCTTCTCAA
Organism: Amphiduros pacificus; assembly: GCA_949316495.1. NCBI lineage: Eukaryota > Metazoa > Annelida > Polychaeta > Phyllodocida > Hesionidae > Amphiduros > Amphiduros pacificus. Next base: position 26,719,950 of record OX439011.1, read on the forward strand.
CCAATTCCAAGCCAAGTTTTTTTAGCAGGGGTGTTATAATTGCTATTTTCATGTTTTCGGGTACTGCTGTCTCAACCAGAGATTTTGTTTATGGTTGCGGTGATTATTGGTAAAAGGTCATCTATGAGGTCGGTTAAGAGCCATGTAGGGATAGGGTCCAGTTCACATGACTTCTTTGCTGACTTTTTCACCATTTTCCGTACCTCATCCATGGTGAGAGGGGTGAACCTTTCAAGTGGTATTGTACGTTCTGACCTTCTGTTGTTCATGGCGACACCTGGCGACGAATTTGAACTATGTGGGGTCACATCCATATCACTACAGGTTCTATTTACATCTCCTAGATGTTTGGTGGTGTCCTCTGGTGAGGAATTTGCATGCTCCATGTTGTTACGGATAGTATCTATTTTTTCTTAGAAGTATTCATTAAACCTCTCAGCCAATGCCATGTTACATTTTGAGGGTGGCATTGGGACCTCCGTTGATTTATGCATGACTCTGTCGATGACCTTAAAAAATTTTTGGGGTCATGTTTATTTTCATTCACCAGATCTGAGTAGTAATTTGATTGTGAAGTTTTCAATAGTAAATTGTATTTATTCCTTTGCTGATTATATAGTTCCTTATCAACATGCAGCCCAGTCTTTTTCATTTTTCTCTCAAGTCTTCTTCTTGTTGCTCTTTCCTGTTTGATGTGGTTGTCCATCCATGGTACTGGTTTATGTCTGGATACATTGGCAACCTTGATCGGGGCATGGTTGTCAATTATGGTGGTTAATTTTTCGTCATAGAAATCGACCATGTCAGCTAGGGATAGTGACTCCCAATCTATCCTATTTGACATTATTTCATTAATGTCATGTCTTAATGAGTCCATATGTATATTTTTGAAATTTCTATATTTTATGATTTTTTGGCAGGTTTTGGAGGAATCATATCCAGGGTTATGAGGACCATTTTGTGATCTGAAATGTATTCATCAACCTTGTGGCTTTTGATGAATTTATTTCCCTTAAAAGTTATGATCAGATCAAGTGTATTTCCAAGCCTGTGAGTTGGTTCAGTTACCAATTGGTTCATGTCGAATGTGGGTAACACCTCATTAAATTTTACCACATCAGGTTTATTTGGTTTATTGACATGAAAATTATAGTCACCCAGGAAAATGACTTCATGGTTGAAAGAGCCATAGTGTGCAATAAGTTGAGTGAGTTCATCATAGAATTCAGTGTATGTATATCTATTACCACCAGATGGCTCTGGCCTGTATATTGTTACAAATGTAATCTTTTTTCCTCTCAGAAGCAATGAGGCTTCCATTAGTTCCATTGTTTTTACCGCAGGAGGATCCAACCTATTTGATTTAAAAGGAAGCTCACACCGATGCAGCAGAGCAATCCCACCTCCATTCCTGCCTATCCTCGGGAATGAGTGGAGTTTCAGACCTCCTTCCTCCAGCTCATTCTGTATTCTTTCATCCCCATATTCATGTAGCCATGTTTCTGTTATAAAGATCGCATGCAACTTGTTTGTATAGAGGTAATCTTTGATTGCCAATACTTTATGGGTTATGCTTTGAACATAACATGTGCCAATGTTAATATTATTTGTTTGTTTGTAGCAATTAGATCTCATTTGCAAAGGATCTTGTATTTCTGTTTCAGATTTAGTTATATTAAATCTACCTGATGAGGGGAATCCGGTCATTGACCCGGTGACGTCATTTGGCCCTCGAGACCCCCCAAGGCGACCAATCATGTCCGGGATAGCCTGGTTCCTCTCCCGATCGACTCGAGGTTTTACACTCGTTTTTTGTGCATCTATAGCGCTCTCTGTGTTCTCACATGCATGTGACACAATTATATTAACTTCATTAACAGATTCCAATGCAGGAGGATGGGATTCTACGTATGTGGGCTCAGTAATCGCCGATATACTCAACTCGGACCAGGTTCTTGACAGTGGGTGGGCGGAGTCTAATTCGTCACGTGACACCGAGGAGCTCTCTGAGGGGTCACTGCCCTTTTCCTCTATAAACCATACATTTTGGAGTTGAGCATTAAGAGTGTCCATATGGGGAACCCCCCCCCCCCTTAATTGCCTCACTGCCTGGTATATTATTAATGTGTGTAGTTGTAGAAACACTTTGAAATTGTTCATTTATATATGTATCTTTTGATAGTCTGGGGTGGAGTGATATTATGGAACAGTATTCAGTTAATACTGTATGGACAACATGGAGATCTTTTTTATGTAAAATAGGCATAAGAAGTAGGGAAATAATACAATTTGAAACTTCATATATTTTATCTTGCTGATCTTTAAATATAAAATTGAACTGCCAAATATTCTGATCAGTTTTGCAAGTACATGGGAAGTATGAATAGACACAAGATAGATGGTTCCAGTACATCTCAGCTTTATTTGATATGTGGTAAGTACCGTTACATATTTTAGACAGATGGTTTTCAATTTTACATAGATTTTCAACATTTATTTTATCTTTACATTCATGACATATTACAGTCCTATCACTCCACACCTGAAGCAAATGTCAATATTTTCTCAGCTTCTTAGCTTTTATCAGTTTAACTGGGCTCATCTGCATATTATGTCCATATCCCTAGACCCTGATCCTGAGGCGCTCGGGGGTGCCACATCATGGGAGTATTGGCACCTTTTGCCGTTCCTGCATCGCCCTTGGGCGAAGTAGTCCCTTGTGGATCTATCTGATCTATCTTCCCTATCTTCATCCTCCAGCCCAAGTTCCCTTATGATTTTTCTTATCTCCACAAGGGCGTGGGCGATACCCATCATGATCTTCATGCGATCTATGGTCTTAATGTCCCTTCCTGAGTACATCTTCATGCGATCCTTAGTTCTGTTGTCATTCCCAGAGTCAAGCTTTTTTAGTTCAGTATCAGTTATTTTCTCTAGATGCCTAATCATCTTCCCTCCAGACCCTATTATTCTGGCTGCTGATCCATGAGGGATAATTGTTGTCACTGACTCATTCTTATAGTCCGCATCATTAAAGCTAATGTGCTTATTTCTTGCTGTAGCACATGCTCCATCTTCATCCTCTTCATCCGAGGAAGAGTCCAGCCAATCACGAGCAGCCTCCACACGCAAGTTGTGGTCAGTAGGCGAAGTAACTACATCAGCTGCAGGCGGGTCGGTGATCATATCAGGATTTCTAACTATTGTTAGTTGGCTACTGCCATAGTGTTCAGCTAGTTTTGCAAGGTGATGATTTAGCACAGTGTGTGCTGCCACTATTTGTGGGTTGCAGATAATCGATATAGGTGGTAGCTGGCACCAGTATATTGGGCACGTCACAAGCTTAGAAAGCTTAAAGACACGCTTTTTTTAGCTTTGTGAGCATGTCCCTCCCATATTCCTCTCTCTCAGCCTCAGAAAGGCCCAAGCATACGATTATCGCACCATAATCATCCAGTTTTTTGGGGGGTTAGGCCGCCTCAGCATCACTTCGAAGTCCTTAATGTCAGCCACATGCTCTGCCGTGACTATGTCCCATCCCCATCTTTCATCATCAGGAGATATCAGACCCCTGTGGGTCGGGTCTGAGATGAAGAGAATCTTATCCCTTCTCACCGACTGAGACGGGTCTAGTGGGTCTTGTAGTGGATGCTGAGGTAGAGCCATCCTCCATAGCACTGATTTTTTTGGTGTGCTCCATATATTTTAGTTAAAGCTTAGTGATCTGATCCATGTTACGTTGTATGGTACACTTTAGCTCCTCAATTTTACTCTCAGCTCTCTTAGATTTACTTGCCTCATGCTTCAGACGCACATTTTCTTGGAAAGGCCCTCCATCTCCTCTTTCAGCTTCTGATGATTAAGAGTTGCCTCCTCCAACTCTGCTTTCAGTTTCAGAATCAGCTTCTGCTTGCTCTCGTCCTCCTCCATCCATGCTCATTGCTAGTTCATCCCTAGCATCCGTCCCAGAGGGGCCAGGTACTGGAGAAGGGTTAATGAGATCATCTGGTTTGTGAGCGACAGGTGTCGCCACCGTCTTGTCACTTCCCACTGGCTCTGTCTCTTTCACCAGGCCACTGAGGGGAGGGGGACCCTGATCATGTACTTCCTCCCCATCCTCAGCTTCCATCAATTCGGCCCAGTTGAGTGGGGTGGGCGGAGAGGAGGACTTCGACGAGATCCTCCTCTTCTTCCCAGCTCTCTTCATTACCTTTGAAGCCATCTGTACGGAAAGGAGAGAGTCATTATTTGATTTATTATGGACTAATTTTTTTTGTATTCCTACTTTTTAGCGATTTTGCTGTTTTTTTGTTAGCCCATTATATTTTCAATAAGTCCTGATGTATATTCCCCTCAGATTGGTATGTACTTTCATTTTTGGGGAACCCATCCCACCATACTTTGTAATATCTGGATTTTGTTTTCCTATCCCAGAAATCATGGATTATTTTTCTAACCCGATAAGTGTTCATAATTTGACTTTTTGATTTATTTATTTATTTTCTATATGTCATATGATAGTGGATAATACCTTGATCATATACTATGTTCTTTTTTTCTAACACCAGAGGGCAGTCTGGTTTGTATTCCAGGAGGAACCCGGTAATGGTACTACTAGGTATTAGCCTAGTGGTTAATCTGTTAATCACACCAGGATATGAGCCCGGCCAGATATGTTTCTAGGTGATAGCCTAGTGTGTGGTCTGTACTTACACAGGAGGTTTGCCTGAACAGAATATATTTCTAGGTAATAGCCTAGTGAATGATCTGTATTTACACAGGATGTTTGCCTGTACAGATTAGAATTTTTTTTCATACTAGGAAGTAGCCTAGTTTTTAATCAGAATTAACCAAGATGTATGCCCGGCCACTGTTTTTCAGTATTTGTATTTGTCTTTGTCTTTCCAAGAGTTAGCTTGGATATTAACACTGTACTTCCAGATAATAGTCTGGATTAATATTTGTATTTCTCTTTCCAGGAATTAGCTTGGATATTATCATCAAAAACTTCCAGATAATAGTCTGGATTGATATTCAATATGTGTATCACAATATATTACCAGCGACAGAAATCAATTATATCGACAGAATTCAATTAGTGTTTTGTTATCTTACCGTTTAGTTTTTTCTGTTCGTTTTGCAGATATTCGCTGATAATCGCTGATAATCGCTGTTAATGTGGTTTTGCAATGCTTTTGTAGTTAATATTATATCCAGTAATCAATTCTCAGTCCTTGTGTGTTGAGGGTCAAAGCCGCACTGAGTTATATTTAATAATGATTACCTGTGTTTTCACCTGTTTAAAAGTGCGACACAACTGAGTTGTTTATTTCGAGCTATTCGTGTTAGGAGCCAAGCTTGAAAGCTGGACTCAATTTACTTTTATTTATGTTTATATTGTTCAATCCTGTGATCATAACTTTACCTCAACCCAATATATACAGCGCTATCTTAAGGATCTCCCGATACAATAGATTATTACCGCTGTAATATTAAGTCAGAAGATGGCAGATATTCCATGCGAGTGTGAGTTTCCTTCAAAACATGAAAATCCAGCTAATTATGATATTATGTGTCATAAAAAGATCAGCACGAGTCGGGCAGTGATGTTAGTCGATGTAAGTATTTACTTTACCGATTTTATATTTCGATTCGACGAGTTTTAAGCAGGTTTTTGATAAGAAAAACGGGTCTTATTCAAAAACACTACTGACCACCGCGACACGTGCGCACGTCACCTATTAGGGATATTGTTGTTGGCAGCAGTATAATACCTGTCAGTACAGATAAGCATTTTAGCCTTACCGTATTTATTTTCATTTTATTTGAGATCAGGAAGGTTCTGACCTCTTTGACACAGTCTTCCAATTTGCATCTCCTAATGTCTACCTGCTGACTGGAAGTGTGATCCATAGGGATGTACATCTGAGTATCATCTGCATAAATATGGTAGTTGAGACCATATTTGGCTAAGATATCAGTCAAAGGAGACATGTAGATAGTAAATAGTATGGGACCCAGGACGGAGCCCTATGGAAACCCATACTTAATGGTTTCAGAGAGGACCTATGGGACCCCACCTTGACACACTGTTGCCTGTTATAGAGATATGAACGGATCCAGGACAGGGCATGACCTCTTACATTGCATCTTGATTCCAATCTATCAAATAGTGTTTGATATGGTCAATGATGTCAACAGCTGCAGAGAGGTCAAGCAACAATAGAATAACTGACCTCCTATTGTCAAGATCTTGTAGGATATCGTTTTGCACCCTTAGTAAGGCGGTTTTGGTGCTATGAGATTCCATATAGGCCGATTGGAATTTGTCAGTAAAGCCATTCCTTACTAATACCTCAGTCACATTTGCACCTATTTCAGTAAAGATGCCCGGCCGATGGGTATTTTTGCAAAATCGGTTGGCAGTTCAGATTGCCGTGCGGGCACCGGGAGATCATCGGCCACAATTGGGCATCTTTAAGACGTCGTACGGATCATAGGGAACTTTTAGCTGCAACATAAAAGTTGCCGGCGTTTCCCCGATGTCTTATCAGCAAATATCATCTTAAAGTACACGGCAGTGTCCCGCAGGCACATCGGCAGATCATCTTAGGGCTGCCGGTGGCATCGTGCAGTGAAAATAGGATTTTTTTATTTCATGTGTTCGCAGGCCATCGTCAGATGATCCAACGGGCTCCCTAGGATTTCATATAGACATCTTTAGGATATCCTACAGACATCTGTCAAATGAGACAGATGTCTTTAGGATATCCTAAAGACATCCGTGACATCTCATCTAGCAAGTGCCGTGCGGCACCCTTTAATAATATGATCACAGCTATGGCATCTCTCGGATTGTTGCTGATAAACTCCCCGGCGCCCGGCAGACTGGTAAGTTGGCTGATTTTTGCTTCCCGGCAAGGGCCTGGCGCAAATGTGACCGAGGCATAAGTGAGGGATCAACTAGTCAGTGACTGCCCTCTTAGTAAGTTTAGAAATATTGGTCAGGTTCGAGACTGGTCTATAATTCTTCATGATGAGTTCTAGACCAAGTTTCTTCAAGAGGGGGGCAATGATGGCAATTGTCTGATACTACAGAATCAGTGAGTGATTTGTTTTTGATGGTAGTAATGATTGGTAAGAGGTCATCAATGAAGTCAATGAGAAGCCAGGTCGGGATGGGGTCAAGTTCACATGACTTCTTAGCTGATTTCTTGACCAATTTGCATACATCACTCGTCATCAATGGTTCAAATCTGTCTAGTCGTGTCCGGTTAGGTAAGGGTATAGGGCCATTGTTCGTAGTCACACCTGATGGCAGATTTGAACAAGTGGGTGTTGCATCCATGTCTTGGTGTATTTTCTCGTTTTGTCTAGAAAGAAGCCATTAAATTCTCAGCCTGAGTGATTTCACAGTCGGATAGGGGCATTGGTGTGTCCTTATTCTTTTGCATGACTGTGTCAATAACCCTACAGAGTTTTTTAGGGTCATGTTTGTTTTCCACCAAATTTGAGAAGTAATCGGATTGAGATGACTTCAGCAAAGGGTTATACTTGTTTCTCTGATTCTTTGTCAAGTCCAGTTCTATTCATTCTTTTCTCAAGTCTTCTCTTGAGAGCCCTCTCATGCTGGATATGATCACTCATCCAGGGCACTGTTTTGCGTTAGGATACTTTTGCATGTTTTAGTGGAGCATATTTATCCATTAGTGATGTAAGCTTTTTATCAAAGAAGTCCACCATGCCATGTAGGGGATGATGTCCCCATGTGGAGATTTGTCTAGTTTGGGATATGATGTAATCCCTAAGGGATTGAAGATCAATACCCTGGTAGTTACTGTAACTAATGGATTTGATATTAAGGCACAGTCTAATCATTTTATGATCAGATATGTACTCATTAATTAAATGACTCTTGAGGGATTTATTCCCCTTGAAAGTGATGATAAGGTCAAGGGTGTTCTCAAGTCTATGGGTTGGTTCATTAGCCCATTTAATCATATAAAAGGTTGCTAGGATGTCATCAAACTTTACGACATCAGGTTTGGTAGGTTTGTTGACATGAAAGTTGTAGATGACCTTATGACCAAAAGAACCATAGTGTGCAACCAGTTGAGTAAATTCATCATAGAATTTAGAATAGGTATACCTATTCATGTCAGATGGTTCAGGTCTGTAGATAACTACAAAGGTTAGTTTTTTCCCCTTATAAGGATGGAGGATTCCATGAGCTCCATAGTGGTTACTGAGGGTTGGTTAGACATATTGGTTTTTGTGTAAATCCCCAATTCCTCCATCATCCCAAGAATGAAACAGAAGGACAGAATGGTGCATTAAATAGACACACAAGGGGGGGGGGTGACAAGTATGTGTCATCAACAGTGACAGCAGGGTGCAGGTGTGAATGAGTTCTGAGAGAGTCATTCTGGGAATAGCATCATAGTAAGAGCTGACCTGTGAACAGTAGGTGTCATCAACAGTGACAGTTGGTGCAAGTGTGACAGCTCTGAGAATCACTCTGGAAGTTGGCATCTCAGTGAGAGCTGACATGTGAACTGTTTATTTTTCCATTAAAAAAAAAAGCATTTATTAATATAGACATAGGGATAAAGTATAATTCTAAATTCTATTTGTGGTGAAATGTACTGAACCCTGTAAGGGGTTGCATCACTTGGCATAACTCAATCGGACTATGATCAGATTTTATTCCTGGATGGACTGATGCACTGGTCATATATGTACGTATGTGATGAAACAAGCCAGTGATTTTTTTTAGACTTGACCCCAGGTGACCTCTGTAGCTGAGTGAATATTTTTCTGTCAGGATACATAATTCTAATAGCATCTTCTAGAGCACGTGCTTCCATAAAACTAGCTAAATTAACTGTGTATTTGTTAGTACAATTATCCATATCTCCCCTATCTAATGCCTCAGTCATATTTGCACCGGGCGCTGGCCGGGAAGTAAGAATCGGCCGACTTCCCTGTCTGCCGGGCGCCGGGCAGTTTATCAGCAACAATCTGAGAGATGCCGTAGCTATGGTCATATTATTAAAGGGCACCGCATGGCACCAGCAAAAAAATGACACAAACATCTGCAGGACATCTTAAAGACGTCTGTATCATGTTACAGACATCTGTAAGATATCTTAAAGACGTCTATATCATTTGAGACAGATGTCTGAAGGACATCCTAAAGATGTCTATATGAGACCGTAGGGAGCCCAGTGGATCATCGGACGATGGCCTGTGAAGACATGAAATGAAAAAATCCTATTTTCACTGCACGATGCCACCGGCAGCTCTAAGATAATCTGCCGATGTGCCTGCGGGACACTGCCGGTACCCTGTCGTGTACTTTAAGATGATATTTGCTGATAAGACATCGGGGAAACGCCGGCAACATTTATGTTGCAGCTAAAAGTTCCTGATGACCTGCCCGACGTCTTAAAGATGCCCAATTGTGGCCAATGATCTCCCGGTGCCCGCACAGCAATCTGAACTGCCTGCCGATTTTGTAAAAAATACCCATCGGCCGGGCAAATGTGACTGAGGCATTATCCATTTCTGGACTAAAACAGTGTTAAAATCACCACCCAGAGCCATGTGTACATAATCCAAATTTTGGAGCCTCTCTTTAAGTTTTTCAAGAAAATCAATCTGGTCATTCACATGGTTTCTGGTTGGAGTATAGACGTTTACAATTCGAACATCAGTGTCATTGATTTTGACCTTGATATTGACCTTGATATACGGCCTTGAAGTACGGCCAGCATCATTTGCTTGTTGTTCTTCTTTATCCATAACAAAGCCTGCTATTTATCTGATCATGTGAAAAATATACTTTTCCCATCATTCATCTCTCCATTCCTCTTCTTTTTCTGGAGAACTATGTGTTTCTTGTAATAAAAACAAACCTTTGTTACTTTTCTTTTTTCATGAAATTAAAAATCATATTTCTTTTGACTTAACCAGAGATCCCCCAACGTTGAAAGTAAACATGTTTTCTCATTTCCCAGGACCAGAAACAAATACATTCCAATGGAAAGGTGATCAAACCTGTTCTTCATTTATTTAAGAGTTGTTTCGACATTTTTGTCAATTCTGTCAATTCTGAGGCTACTGAGTAAAGCAAACAGGCTACAAGTTGAATACGGCAACAGAATGGCATGTACACAGAAATCGCATGTACACAGAAATCGCTGACTGACGTTTTTACACACCAGCCCTCATCGTCTCTAAGCACTAATGTATACAGTCAGACTAACAGGATAGAGCCATTCTAATAACATATATTTCTTACTGCTCTAAGAGCTGTATACAAAAAACACCAGAACAAAGCTTTTGTGACAAACTGGCCTGGCTAATGTTTACTCTGATGTGGATATAGGTGGTATATAACCTGTCCAGATATTGTATACATGAAACATAAAACATAAACAATCCAACACATATCAACAAATGTACAGAAATCCATTGAAGGCAGTTAGTTAAAGCAATTATACATATACAGGAGGAAGTGTAAAAGAATTGCTTCGCATGGGCAATAAGTTTGAGTTAAAAACAAGTTACATTGGACCTTTTTCATTGAGATAATAGACACTGATAACTGTACCATATAGGGACAGTAAACCACCTCGCAGGTGCCGTATGCTGTGGCTGGAATTCTGGTCACACGTCACTGGAAATATATGGTCGTTTGGGGTTTCCCTGTTCAATTTTTACGTGAACCAATCAGATCAATTCTCCAATAATTAGTGAAATTATTCGTAAACTGCACAAACCCATTTCAACGAGAGGTCCTTGAGAGTCCTAGTATATTTAGACTCGGATAGTCTATTGAGGCAATCCAATTGGTTTGGTTCATCCATATTACACCAGGAGTCAGCACTGTCTCCCATCTCTGGATAAATAGGATGTGGCATGAGGCAATGTTCTTGATGCGTACTGCATGTTGAAAATCATGCTAATACGAAAAGGAAACTAAATGTCCATATCTAAGTGCCTCATAAACATTAATTGTAATTGCACTATTAACTGAAAAAAAACAGGTAAATGGTGTGAATATGAGATCTGAAAGCAAAAATGCGATAAACACAGAATACATAATGCCAATATCCCTAATTGGTGGTTAATGACAGAATTTCTGGTAAGTGTTATTGAGTTTAATAAGACCCATGAGTATCATTAATAATATTTAATTGCATTTTTGAGTACATTAAGATACACAGGAAATAATTTCAAAATCAGATTTTTATTGAGACAATAACATCACATATGGTAAAATTTAATGTACTATTTAAGTGATATATGCATTACTCAGAATCACATATAAAGACCCCAAAATAGATCTAAAAATGAAAGAGCTCTACTGTGAAAATAATTTCTGATTGAGAAGTAATATCTCAAGAATATGACACATCTCGCTGTGCTGAACTATCAGTGTCCCACACAGCCTTGATAAGTACCTGTCAACAGACTTCCAACCTGTCAGTGGAAGTTGACGCCTTGGGTGACACATCTCGCTAAGCTGAACTGTCCATGTTGACACCGCACACCTCTCCGTGGCTGTTGGCATGAAAGTTGAGCACCTGAAAAAAAACAAAAGTAGAATTAAAACTGAATTGATGCGTGGAATTGAAACAAATGGCAAATTGGTTTGTATACGTGTGACATATAGAAACAAGAGTTATAGGCTTTAAAAAAATTGAAATAAATAATTTAAATCTGATGTTCAATTTATTAATTATATCAAAATCAACATAACTAAGAAACAACTGCACAAGTGATGGACAGTTGTCAAATATCGGATTAGTGTTAAATAAACTCATAATTCAGTGGTAATGGTTTGGGCAGATTATGTAGGTATTTTGGTCAGGAAATAACATTTGTCATGAAACAAATGTTACATCAAATGGACATCAGTAATATGTACATATGATATAATAAAACAAGATGAGACGTGTGCTTATGTAAGTCCTCTTTTAGATGTGTCCTAAAAATCGGATCAACTCAGTTTTGAAGACCACGCCCATGTAAGCAAATAATAGATTTCATGTTCTTGCTTACATTTCCTTGCATGAGATTGTTCCTGATATATTATTATTATTATTATTATTATTATTATTATTGTTATTGTTATTGTTATTGTTATTGTTATTGTTATTATTATTATTATTATTATTATTCTTATTCTTATTATTATTATTATTATTATTATTATTATTATTATTATTATTATTATTATTAGATTTATCTTATGCGGGTAGCGGGAGGAGCGGACGCGTTTTCTAGGAGCTGCGATTTCTAGGAAACTAAATCACCTTTCATCCTTCCAAAAAATACCTTCTCACTAGAAAATTATACCAAATCTCTGGAATACCAACCTAAATATACCTTTTGTGAAAATTGGGATAAATTGTGTTGGACTTTAAGGCAAGAAATCTACTTGAACAGGACGAAAACAACGACGGCGTTGGATTGTATATATAAACCTATATATACCGGGCACGTATAAAAACTTCTAGGACTTATCATAATACAACCGTCGGTCTCAATATATTAAGTGTCGGTCTTGCTAAATCGATTTACCATTATATAATATTGTTTCCTGGAAGGTACCTGTAGAAATCGAAAATAAACATTAAGTTTCCTCCCGCCAAAACCAAAACGACAGTGTACACAAAGAACCCGCATTAAATATACCCCTCTGACCGCTAGTACGTTTCTACAAATTAGAATAGCGTATCAAGAAGATCATATTATTACACATATTGGTAATTACTACAATTGTGTGTTAACAAAAATAAATATTTTGAGTTCAACTATTCCTGGACACGCCAGTCCTGATTAAGGTGTGTCAAGGTGAGTTTATCAATTCTGACTTTTCTCGTGACCATATTAGGCATATAGCTATAGTATATAAACCCTGACTACTGTGTGGCAATCATCGTCACCCGGTAGCAGTAGAAGAACCCAGCCGATAACCACCAAACCTGGGGAACAGTTGCACGCTTTGTGATTTTATCAGGATTTTATTGCATACTTTTTATCAAACAGTTTTTAAGATTTTTTAAGCAAGCGTCGTTTCTCAGCCATCAACGAAATCCGGGTGGCGATAAGAGTGACTCTGCAACCAAACGAGTAAGTTATCAAACATTACTATTATATTATATACAGTTATTGTGACGTTGAACTCGGTTTGAGCCCTATTCTTCCATATAAGAAACTGGGCAAAGTGTTTCTGCTCTCAACTTTATTTTTTCTCCATATAGAAAATTTAAAGGTATACGTGTGAAATCTTCCTCCAAATAGGATTTTTTCGCTCATTTGTTTTCTCTCCATACAGAGAACTGGTATACATTACTATTGAGGTCTGAATATTGTTATAGATACGCTTAATTGATTTCTCTCCACACAGAGAACTTATAGACCTATATATAACTATCAAGGTTGAAGTATTTATCGAAGTCCTCCATATAGGATTTTTTCGCTCAATTGATATCTCTCCATACAGAGAATTCGTATACATATACATTATTATCAAGGTTGAAATATCAAAAATTGATTAAGTCCCTTCATAGAGGGTCAGTGTATGTTATATTGTTTGATTTTCTCCATATAGAAAATTAATCCAATTGTTATTCTGTTTTGACAAATTGCTATTTTTATAATCCCTCCATATAGGGGTTTGTATCTGACACATATATTCTCCATATAGAAAATTAAGTGGATTATCTGTCTGACTCCTCCATACAGGGGTGTTATTGTCAAAAAGTTGAATTTCAAACTGAGCATTTACAAATTTTCTCCATATAGAAAATTTGAGGCACATATAGTATCAAAAATAAAATAATTCGCAAAAACATATCATTAACAACAAATTGTTTGTATATTCTGTTTTGAAGCAAAAATGGCTACGAACGAGGCACCTGCCCCGGAACTCGAAAATGTTGGCAGTGAACAGGCCCCACAGGAACCTCAGGGGAGGCCACAGCGTGCGGCGAGCACCAGGAGTATGACTGGCGGTGCTGGGGCTACCCCGGTTCCAACTACAAGCGGAACTGGCGCCACTGGAAAAAAAGACAGTAAATTAGAAAAGCTTAAATCTGAAAATGAACAGTTAAAGATCAAACTTAGCTCCAATGCTGAAGATATTGAATTCTACAGGTTGAAAATAGATGAACTTAGTGAGGAACTTTATCGAAAAGATATGAACATTGCAGTTATTTCGGAAAAATTAGAAGATGAAAGAAATGAAAATAAATTATTAATGTTAAGTCAATCACCAAAAGGGGTCGCCTCTGAGGCTGCCATTGTCTCTGTTAAACCCAAAATATTGTTATTAACAGAGAATTCAAATGGTAACAGGATTGTTTCTTGTACTACTGACAGGGAATTTAAATTTGTACCTGCATGTGATGACAGCACATCTGCCATGATTCTGAGACAGGCTTTGAATAAGAAAGATACATATGCTACTTTGCGTGACTTCCATTGTATCATAATTATTCTGGGAGCGCAAGATTTGATGACAAATTCGAGTGTAAATGATGTTTTTGTTAGCATAAGCACAATTGTAAATGTTCTAGCAGCTAACACTCATGCTAATCTCATCCTCAGTACACTGCCACCTTCCAAAATCAAAGCAGCTGAATTTTCGCATCTTAACAAGAAAATTCAAAATTTTAAAATCGCTGATGAATATCAATCTAAATTCAAAATTGTGGTTTTCAGAGAAGCTTTTGAACAGTACTTAAGGGCAGACACAATGGTGGATGATGGTTACTGTGTAACAGATCTTGGTGCGCAAGCAGTGGTTGAATACCTGTTGTCAAAAATAAATATCGATTTGTCTATTGATCTGCACAACTTCCCTACTGCTCCTACTCCGCCTACTTCTGTATCTAGCTCTAATACAACAAGTGAATCGATCATGACCAAAATTACTGAGGAATTATTGAAAAAGGATGTGAATATTGTTAAGGAAATTCCAGCAAATATGATGGGGGCAGTAATAGGGAACAAGGGATCTACTGTCAAAAACATTCAACACCATTCGGCCGCAAAATTGAGAAAAATTACATGGAATCGTACCGAAAATATCAAAGCACAAAATCCTGAAGATATGGCACAGGGGATGATCATTATGGGGGAACCCCTAATGATCATCAAAGCACTGGACGCTGTTGATTGTATCATTAGCGACAGTGAGGGATCTAATTCTACAAAATCTGAAACAAGGTCAATTTGTCAAAGTTATTCTAAGACTGGATACTGTAACTATGGAGTTCGATGCATTTTTGAGCATGTTCCTAGCAAAAGAGTTAAATTAAATGAATGAAGGTATTTGGGGGGCAAGGGATTTTTGAATAATTTGTCAAAAGTTATAAACCATAAACATATATGTTTATGTGCCGGTAAAAATTGTATAACTGACTGTATGCATGTCGGTCAAAATTGTAACAGAGTCAGAAAGCATGTGAGCCATAACTGTGATACATTAAATAAGACAAAAGGTTGCAAGAATGAAATTATATCATTTGGTTTTAAAATAAATAACACTCTCGATAGTAAAGCTGTAAAACATAACATGCAAAATCATACATCATACAAAAAATTAAATCAAACAGTTAATCATGTCAAATCTACAAAAGGTATTCCCCAATCGGACACTCTTAATGAAAATCGGCAACCGCAAAATATGTTCCAAATATGGACATTGTCAAGGTCACGTGATCGAAATAGCCACGCCCATAATAGGACGATACGTAAACGCAAAATGAGTCTTACTTCATCGATAAACTCAATACCGCTTTCAAATCGATTTAGTTATCTTTCTGACAGTAACATAAGTGTAATACAAAACCTTGATCGCACTGAAGATAGTCCTGATACTATAAATTACCGCCCAAAGTTTCGAAGCGATCGGACGTTGACTCCGCCCTCCTTCAATCTGATTGGCCGCCATGGGGGGCAATCGACTGGGGGTGAAAGGAGAATTCAACAAAATGACGTCATGGGGTCAACGACCGGAGTGCTGGCAGATGGTTGCATTAATCGGAATAACATAGATGGAATCAATACGAATAATAACATAATTAATAATAAAACAAATAGAAATAACATTCGTTATGAAACATATAAGGAATTAATTATTGCTACAGCAAATGTACAAAGCATAGGAAACAAAGTTGAAATTCTCAATGTATACATAAATGAAAATAATGTTGACTTATTTTTTGTTACTGAAACCTGGATGAATGAGGCAAATGAAAAAATAATTAAAGGTAAAATCAAAGAAAATAATTATGACATTGAACACTTACCACGTACACTGAGAACTGGCGGAGGCTTGGCGGTTATTTTCCGACCTGAAATTGACATAAAGAAAATTAATAATAATCATAACTTATCAACCATGGAAATGATGGAAATTAATATCAAAACTAAAAACAAATTATGCACTATTATTACCATTTATAGACCAGAACCCTCAGACAAAAATAAATACACATATACAGAGTTTTTTGAGGAATTTAGTGATTTGCTTAGTTACTATTCTACATATACACATGAAGTGCTTTTCGTTGGGGACTATAATTTCCACATGAATAAACCAGAAAGGCCAAATGTGATTAAATTTAATGACATCCTTGATTTATATAATTTACGAAATCATGTGACAGAACCAACACATATATTAGGAAATACACTTGATTTGTTAATCACAAATACAAATAGTAATTTGATTAAGGCACACAATGTTGAAGAGAAAATATCTGATCATAGTATTATTAAACTCACGTTAAATCTCCGAGCTAAGATAAAAAACAAGAAAAAGGTATCATACAGAAATTACAAAAAAATGAACATTAAAAGTTTCATAACTGACGTTGAGGAGAAATTTGGTGATAATAAATCATATGATGAAAAGGACCTAAATGATTTATTAACTGAATATAGCAAATTAACAAGTATACTTGATAAGCATGCCCCAATCATAGAAAGAACCATAACCAATAGGAAACCGGCTCCGTGGTTATCTGATGAGATTAAAAATGAGAAAAAGAAAAAAAGAAAACTTGAAAGAAAACATGATCAAAGTCGTCTTTCCTCTGATAAAATTCAATATCAACTACAGCGAAATAAATATAATGAGCTGATTAAAGATTCTAGAAACAGTTATTATGCAGGAATAATAAATACAAATAAATCGGATCCAAAAAAGCTGTTCAAAATACTAAATAAACTACTTCACACTAAAGAGGACACTCCCTTCCCCAAACATAACGATGGAAGAGAGCTGGCATCAGAATTTAATAATTTTTTCCTGGAAAAAATCTCGAATTTGAGGGAAAATATGGACAAAAATGTTATGCCATCAACACCATTGATTGAAAAAGTTAAATTCAGTACTCACCTGGAAAAATTTGCTCTATTGAATGATGCAGATGTATCAAAGTTAATCAAAGAATCAGCAAAGAAGTCATGTGAACTGGATCCCATCCCAACCTGGCTTCTGGCTGAGTGCATGGGTCCACTCTTACCGCTAATAAAAGCAATTATAAATAAATCTATTTCGATGGGAAGCATGCCTGATGATTTAAAGATGGCCATCATTAGACCATTAATTAAGAAATTGGGTCTGGAATTGATAAAGAAAAATTACAGACCGGTATCAAATCTTGCTTATTTATCAAAATTAATAGAAAGGGCGATTGCTGCACAATTTGTTGGTCACCTCATTAAAAATGATATTCAATGTATATTTCAATCTGCATATAAGGAATTTCATAGTACTGAGACTGCACTGTTAAGGGTACAAAATGACATTTTAGTAGATATCGATAGTGGTAAAACGGTAATGTTAGTATTACTTGATTTATCGGCTGCATTTGATACCATTGATCATGAAATATTATTGAATAGACTGGAAAAAAGATGTGGTATTAGTGGCACGGCCCTACAGTGGTTCCGGTCATATCTAGCAAATAGAAAACAATGTGTAACAATTGATGGTAAAAGATCTGAAAATATGAATATTAGGTATGGGGTTCCTCAGGGCTCAGTGCTGGGGCCACTGCTGTTCACAGCATATATGGAACCTCTGTCCGACATTGTTGGTGATTTTGGCCTCAAACATCACATCTATGCTGATGATACACAGTTATATATTACAATTGACCCCAAATCTGAAGAAAGTAGAAATAGATCTTGTAGAGAGATGGAAAAATGTATCAAATTAATTAGAAAATTTCTGATAGAAAATAAGATGAAGATTAATGATGAGAAAACAGAAATGCTTTTATGTGGTAAAAGCTGTGATTTCAGAAATGACAATGTACCTAATGAAATCTTAGTAGGTGATACTAATATCTCTAGATCAAAAACCGTTAAGGATCTTGGGGTTATCCTAGATCAGGAGTTATCTATGAAATCGCAAATTAAAAGAATGTGTAAAAATGGCTATTTTCATGTTAAAAATTTGGCAAACATCAGAAACTGTTTAGATGAGAAAACAGCAAACACTCTTGCTCACTGTTTTGTCACTTCTACCATTGACTATGGAAATTCACTATTAGCAGGTTTACCAAGGTGTGAAATTGCAAAACTGCAAAAGTTACAGAATGCTGCAGCAAGAGTAGTAGGTAGACTCAGAAAGAGGGATCACATTACACAAAAGCTTATGGACCTTCATTGGTTGCCGGTTGAGGCGAGGATTGACTTTAAAATTTCTCTATTGACATGGAAGGTGCAAAATGGCTTTGCCCCTAAATACCTTGCCCAATTATTAACTGATAAGAAATCTGATATGGGACTTAGATCTAACAACAAGAATGAATATATAGTACCCAAGACGAATATGAAAACATATGGTGACAGGGCTTTCATGGTATATGCTCCGAAAAACTGGAATGCCCTGCCCCTTGAAGTGAAAAATTGTAAAACTATAGACAGCTTCAAGAAAAAACTAAAGACATATTTATTCAGGAAGCACTATCTCAAGACGCGCTTAGAGCAGACATAGTCTGATACAGCGCTATATAAATTTTTATTATTATTATTATTATTATTATTATTATTATTATTATTATTATTATTATTATTATTTATTATTATTATTATTATTATTATTATTATTATTATTATTATTATTATTATTATTATTATTATTATTATTATTATTATTATTATTATTATTATTATTATTATTATTATTATTATTATTATTATTATTATTATTATTATTATTATTATTATTATTATTATTATTATTATTATTATTATTATTATTATTATTATTATTATTATTATTATTATTATTATTATTATTATTATTATTATTATTATTATTATTATTATTATTATTATTATTATTATTATTATTATTATTATTATTATTATTATTATTATTATTATTATTATTATTATTATTATTATTATTATTATTATTATTATTATTATTATTATTATTATTATTATTATTATTATTATTATTATTATTATTATTATTATTATTATTATTATTATTATTATTATTATTATTATTATTATTATTATTATTATTATTATTATTATTATTATTATTATTATTATTATTATTATTATTATTATTATTATTATTATTATTATTATTATTATTATTATTATTATTATTATTATTATTATTATTATTATTATTATTATTATTATTATTATTATTATTATTATTATACCAGTTACAGAGATTCCTGGAAGTTGATATGGCCATTGATGGCAAGGTAGAGTCTGATTTCTTCCAACGCAGACAATAATTGACTGCAAGAAATCTGAGCAGGGTAGAAGACAGGTCCCAGTTAACAGAGTTATGAAACTCACATTGTACAAAGTTGGTGGTCTCGTCGACGACATACACTAAGTTTAAAATCCATGATTGTCATATCTTAAATTCGCCAGCTTTGTATCAATGACAATCCGTTGATAAAAGATACATGACATCGAGATTTCTATGCTCATTTCTTTAGGATCTTCGATTTAAGAATTATTTAAATCATTGCTATAATGGTCCTCTCTGCAAAGCTATTAAAGGTGTTAAGTTTAAACCTGTAATTTCGACTATAAAAAAGCATAACAAAAAAAGCACAAAAAAAGCAAAGCATAATAAATTTTATAAATTTAGTATGTGGATACACTAGTCCAGACAAAAATCATCATCATCATCATCATCATCATCATCATCATCATCATCATCATCATCATCATCATCATCATCATTAAACGTTGGCAGATATTAATTGGACACCTGCCATACATTTTTGTGACGTCATTTATTAGAATATCATTTATTGCTACATTCTTCATTGACCAAATGAATGAAAACCACGAGGCTATTAAATGGAAGTCATTAACAGCCAATAATTTACCACTTACTGTTCACAGGGGGTGGCACAACAAAATTACCTGACAGCATGTCTTCAATTGATTAATGTACCCACTTGGTAATACGCTGGATATTTTGATTAAATTTTCATTTCACAAACAATTGCTTGATTTGTATGTGGATGAATGACCACAATGTTGTAAAATGCACTTTTAGCTTTGGAAACTGTAGGCAAGATGTTGTATTTTCAGAGGTCTCATTTAATCTATTTTCCATTAGGCTCTATTCTTTTTCTATTTTGTTATGATTTTTCAAAAATCTAATAGCTATCATAAAGTTGTCAAGGAGGTTGCCATTTTAAATAACATAGATATATTAGCCAATGAGAAACGGGATAACAAGTTGGGGCCAAATGTGGTATGTAACATAGATTTTGATCGATCAAAATCATCATCTGCTCACGTTTTCTCTTAACAAAAATTTAAATGACCTTTTAGGATGATATGTACATAAACATTACAAAAAAGCATTGATAAGCATAGCTATAAGGCCATTGACATATGTTTATTCACTTTCAATGGTTGGGAGATTTTGCATGCACACAAATTTTGAATTCAAGGTCAATGTATCAAGGTCAAAGGTCACAAAAAAATATTGTGAAATGGTGTTTTTACGACCCTTTCAGCAACTATGGCTATATTAGGTCGACTTTCGAGCCTTTTAACCAGTGTGAAAGTAACACTGCCGGCAGTGGGAGTTGAACCCACCACCTCCCGTCCTCCACTTATACCACCATTGAAGGCACAGGTCCTACACTCTACCAACTGCGCTACTGGGGTCGGTATCAAAGGTCACATGACTAAAACAGTATGATGAGGAACAGCTATGACCTAAGAAATTTCTGTATACCAAGTTTTAATTTCTTTTTGTATGTGGTGGCTGAGATATGCTGAGTACTAAATTTGTGACCTCAAAGTCACTGCACTAAGGTCAATGATGACATCACTAAGATTTGAAGGAATCTGAATCTTTACCTCTCTATCTACCTCTATATAAAATATGAAACAAATATCACTTGTGGTTTTGGAGAAGAAGATTTTTAAAGAAATGTTGACAGAAGGGCGGATGGATAGACAGACATTTTCCCCACTCCTAAGGCTCAGCAGAGCTAAAAAGTTTTAAAAGTTTAGAAAAAAAAATAATAATAATAATAAAACTTTCAATTTGCCAAATGGCGAGACAAATAATATATCTTTACCTGAATCATGATCAAAATGATTGAATTGTTGAGAACAAACTCGAAATCACAGAACACTTTGCACAGGTGTTCGTCACACTTCAACCCCGGATTTCAATACGTGACAACACATTAAACTGTAACAAGTGGAATTCACTTGTCAATTGCCTTGTTACAGGTAATTGAGACTATCGTCACCAATTGTAGGGAACCTGTAATTGCATTTGTCTGGTCTTGGCCCCTGAACTACAACAGGAAATGTTCCCGCGGCGAACTGCCCGTGGCTTTCTGGTGGCACGCTCATTAGTATTGTCGCCATGGTCACCAGCAAAGAACATAGCTGATACGTGGACTAAATTAGATGCTACTCGCTGTTATGAATTGATCACAAAGCTGAGATCAAAAGCGTCAACTTAAGCAGATGAGAGACGGTACAAGCAGTCTGTGGTGAATGTCCACAAAGGGGAACTGTGGAGATGCAGGAAGTAAACAGATCAGATGGGAGATACGTTGACTTGGGTCGGGATGGTTACACTGCCACGGCGATTTATATTACCATAACGGGTGAGAAAACTTAAAACACCTTAGTATTGTAAACAGGAAGGGTAGAAAAAAATGTACAAGGCATAGCTTGGGCGATGATCAAAAAAAAGAAAGCTGGCACTCACAGCTTTTTTGTTACTCATTGATGTACAGTGACCGGCAGCCAGATCCGGACATTTTCATGTTTTTCACTCCTGATTTTCACAAAACCTTTCAAAACTTTGTAAAAACTGCTCACATCATTAGTAGATCGTTAACTACATATGTGTGTATAATAAAATTGGTATATGTTCAATATGTACAGAATTATTGGGAAATTCACGCATTCAGTAAACCTGCAGATTGTCCGAGTTTCCATTGAGTTATACGGTGATATTGGTACGTCACCACTTCTGACGTCATTTGACAGTGACTCAATCGTTTGTGCCGTGAAAACAAATAAACACATCTAACATTTTGAAAGTCGGTGGGAATACAAGATAACATGTCAGAGACAACATTCAGCTCAATTGCAATCAGTACAGCAAGGATATGCTAGATGTTTGACAGCGCTAAAAATGTCCGAGTTTCATCTGCCGGTTTCGGACAGTTGCCGGTCACTGTATGCTTGTCACTCATGGTTGACCGTTATTTTCTTCAACTCTAATAGGAGGGGGCAGTCATACGGGCATTTTCACACATACGGGGCTTTCACGCCCTGACAACCCCAACTGGCGTTGAAAACAAATCCCTGTCAGGCATTGAACCCCAATCTGAAGATTTCATCTTTATAGTTATTCTCGGGCAAAAAAACAGTTCAATTCTGTTTGTTCCAATGTGCATATCGCTCAAATAGAAGCCCAATATGAATATTTCATCTTTGTTTTTTGTGCAAAGTCATTCAATTTATTCTTTATATTTTTCTACATTTGCAAAAAAAAATCAATTCTGTATGTTCCGATGTGCATATGGCTTAAATAGATGCCCAATATGAAGATTTCATCTTTGTTTTCTGTATAAAGTCATTATTCTTTATATTTTCTACGTCTGCAAAAAAACAATTCAAGTCTATATGTTCTGATGTGCATATCGCTCAAATAGAAGCCCAATATGAAGATTTCACCTTTGTTTTCTGTATTAAGTTATTATTCTTTATATCATATATGGTTGCAAAACAACAGCCCAACCTTTAGGCGAATTCCATACAGCCTTTGATGTCTTCCCATTCAGTGGTGTGAAAAACCCAAATTTCAACAAATACGTTGTTAGCCCTACTTTGGTTAAGATCAAAGGGCACGAAATGTCCTTTGTGTTCAGTGGTGAAGCCACCCCTAAGATGCGTTGAATGTTTGGATAGTTCCAGAAGCCAACCCAAAGACAAATTGCAAACGTGTGTAAAATTGTTGAAGCCACCCCAATACAGAACCTGTTGAAGCCACCCCTAAAGCCACCTTCACAGTCCTTGTGATGTAAGGCCAAATCTGTGATCAAAGGTTATTCTGTCATTGTTTCCACAACTCAGCCCATGCAGTCTTTGATGTCTTCCCAGTTGACAATAATATTCTGCAAAACAAATCTTATCGACAGATAAGTTAGATATTTATCACATAAGTAAGATATTTATCACATAAGTAAGATATTTTTCACATTTATAAGTAAGATATTTTTCACATATGATTAATATTTTTCCGAAAATGACTGCTGTGATTGTGAACATTAAAACCAGGTACACGTGTTAGTTTTAAATATTTCATATTCATATCTCGGCTCATAATTTATGTACAGAATCCATTTTTATATGTCTGAAATCGTGAGAACAAGAGGAAGACAGTTATGTTTGTATTTTGTAGATTTTACAATGTTCTTGACCCGAAAATGACTGCCGTCATTGCGAACATAAAACCAGAAGTTAATGGTAGTTTTAAATATTTCATATTCATATCTCGGCTCATCATGAATATATGTACAGAATTGATTTATATATGTCTGAAATCGTGGGAACAAGAGGAATACAGTTATATATGTATTTTGTAAATTATATTTTGGTTTGGCCCCGAATATGACTGCCGTAATCGTGAACGATATATGATGTCATTGATGGTTCTAGATTTCATATTAATATCTCGGCTTATACAGAAATGATTTATATTTGTCTGAAATCGCGAGAACAAGAGGAAGACAGTTATATATGTATTTTGTAGATTATACTTTGTTTTAGCCTCGAAAATGACTGCCGTAATTGCGAATAATAAAAGAAGATGTTAATTATAGTTTTAAGGATTTCATATGCTGGTGTATGTGTGCACTGATTTGTTTTCAACGTATCCAACGTGGTCACCGTGTTGTCAGCCGGAAGTGACGTCAGCTCGCCCTCTCCTATAATTAATTCCTTTAAACATATATATATATATATATATATATATATATATATATATATAATTAATTCCATTAAATATATATATATATATATATATATATATATATATATATATTATACAAATATGGACCTGGGTGGAGTGCAATATGACTTTTTTATGGACCTTCGGAAAGTTATATTGCACGAGGCGCAGTGTCCGAGGAATACATCTTGTCATGAGGAAATTCAAATTCTATATGATGTTTTGATTACCATGGCAACCATTGAGTTTCTCACAGATAATGAAAATTGACAAAAATATAGTTTCATTTCATGTTATCAATGTTAATCTTAGCTAAAACATTCCCAAAGGATAACATAAGCTTTTACCATTTGTTTTCTTGGATAATGCATGATTGAAATGAGGTATCTAGAGAAATATGATTACCATGGCAACAAACCAACTTGAGGTCATATACAATGTTGTAGGCACATACTTACATAATGTTGTAACTAACCTATCTGTTTTGAAAACACGTCCTAAGAGTTTTCAAACGAATGTGTTTGTATAGGGACAAAATATGCAATTTATGTCAAAACAGTAAATATTTACATTTGTGGGTGAGCCATTAATTTCAGCTTATAAACCTGACAAAAAGAATTACATGTCTTCTGGTCTCCAAATCCATTGGAAAATTATTTTCTTCCAGAAGAGTACTTTTAAATATCTGTCACAGAATATGCATTTTTATGCAAAATCGGTCAATTTTTAGGTGGTTGGACAACCCCTAAAATTTATTTTAAAAATCTGAAAAAAAAATCACCTGACTTATCTCTAAAGGAACATTGTTTCACTTGAAGAGGTCAACTTTTCAAAAATGATATTATTTTGAGCCACCCTAACAGTTAAGGACCTCAAAGATGCCTCAATCTTTGGCTGGAATTCTGACCATACAGTAGAGCCCAAAGTATACGCTCCATTATATAGCGATATAGTTAACCTGATGAAACACGATGAATTGCACATGCATCATTAATCATTTCAAGTGGTGTTAATGTGAATGTCCCAATTGGGTCTTTGCAACACGGTGATCCCCTCATAAAAATGTCAAGACAGTTCTGCTATACCTCTGCCTTCTTCATTCAAGCAGCCAAAATGTGCAAATTTACAATTAAATCTCATTGAATTTATAAGAACAATGATGAAATAGAAAATGTACGTAATTTTGTATGTTTATAGACCCTTAAAGTTGGTTGGGTCTTGTTAATCAAAACATTGCCAGAGGGTCATATAAGCTTGGATAAAATCTGTGCCAAACAAAACATGATGTGCCCTAATCATAGAAGTTTTCTATACTTAGGAAAATATTAACATACACATGCCTGCATAAAACAAGATGTCTGATAGCTCAGTAGTACTGTAGAATAATTTGACATTTACTTCTTCAAGTCTTGCCACAAGGTTGATGATTATCAGCTGTGATGAGAGAAGTGTGCCAAGGTCAGGTGAATGGATGCTGGGGCGGTGGTGTGTGATTAATTACCTCGCACATGTCCCTGCCTCATCAAACACTCTTAGGATTTGATATGGATTTAAAGGAATTAAAACTTTGTTGAGGTGGAAACAAAAGGAATATTAGATTAAACAAAAGGAGTATTGCTCGAAACAAATAGAATATTGCCGATTGGTCATCTGTACTCTCCTTGGTAATAACAAGAGTGACCTATGCATAATTGAGCAAATTTCTCTTCATTTATGCAGTACAGTGTATTATTACAGAGCCCTCTTATTTGGTTGTCATGGTGCAACATCTTAGCAAGCATGGAGGGTAATTACAGGTCTTGAGGGACCATGTGCACTTTTACGATCACCATTACCCTAATCAGTGTTTAAGGATAATGATCTTTTCATAGGACACCGATTAACCCCTTACAGTGAAACATCATGACTTAAAATAAACTTACTCTTATGGAGTGTTTCCTTTATCAACATATTTAATATAATTCATTGTAAACCTAGCACAATGGCTTTTAAATACGCAAAGTCAAACATCTCTTTTTCAATAATGTCATCCATGACTACATTTAGCCATACATACTGCATGTTGGACATAATATGGTCACATGTGTTCATAACCTCCATGACATGTATGTGTGTGCACCTTTCATCTTCAACATATGTATATTCATTTAGGATAAAGATTGCACTGTGAGTAACTGTTGTGTTCGGAAATATTTTTTATAATGTGAGGATATTATATATGGTTCTATACATTGTCAAACAAAGATTTTAATAATTTCAAAGACCAATAAAATATGAGAACAAATCCAGTACAGAAAAGGGTGGTGGACATTCAATTCACCCTACAGTCAGAGAAGGGGGCTCCCTGAGGTGATTTACATGCGATGAAGAAACAGGATCTCTATTATAACACATTAACCCTCCCATTAAGAGAGGACAGAAAATGATATTGTGGCGTACATTTTGGGCTCTACTGTACATCTGGCCACCAACTGGAAATACTTTATATATTTAGGTGAACCAATAACAGCAACCCTCATCGCTCAGTGATGTCAGCCCCCACTGCATAAACAAAAGTAAACCAGTTTAAACGGTCAAATCAAACCCGTTTAAATGAGAGCTCCTTGATTGTCTAACCTTTGAGGTTGGACAAGGATTGTCTAGCACAAACTGGAGGAGTTATGAGGAGTTGACCACTGCTGGGCTCAGATACAGATATATGATTCCACTGTGTTTCTCTAACTGTGGTTAAATAATCCAAAAAGTTGTCATCCAAAATGACTTGAGATAAATGAAGAGGAACACAATTAGATATGATTCTAGACTTTTTATTTAAAAAAGTATAAAAAATTCCATATTTCTTAAAGAAAGGTATTAAGCAAAACCTGTAATTTCGTGTATAAAAAGCTATCTACATACGAACCTCATGAAATGTTGAAGTTTAGTAAGACAAGAAGGTCTTTTAAAAAAAAGAATTTGTATACAGTTTCCTTATTGAAATGATATTTATATTTTCTCTTAATTTTGAAGTTGTCGTAAATCATAGACGTCATTGACAAGTATGTGCAGCGAGCTACAAGTAAACAATACCCACATGTTGAAAACTGGGCATACCTTGCTGTACTGATTACAATTTTTTCAAAATGTTAAAAATGTTTGATTTGTATTTTTGGGCGATGATGGCGCTCCAAACAGAAAAGTACACAGAAATCGTAACGTTTACACAACAGCCCTCGTCGTCTCTAATCAATTAGTATACAGTATGTTACAATATAGTCTTTATTGTCACATATATTTATTACTGCTGTGTATAATACGTTGCAATAAGACATAGCTGTATACAATAAGTTGCAATAAGACATTGCACTATTAACAGAGATCTGCCTCACCCATCAGTTGGCTATTTTTTCTCGTTGGTTGCACGTGACGGGCAAACACGGGTAGCGTGAATTTTCTTTGAAGTAAGGTTGCACTGTTTGACGTTCCTCTGTGATGATCCAAAGATTGTGGGTTCGATTCCCGACCATGCCGAGATTACCATCATATTTCAATGCTCCATATGAGCTGAGGCCCGCGCCAAATGGGTTAATCCATTTCCGCGTAAATCTGTGATCAAGTGGGCCGTCAAGGACCCGACAATTCAGTGGAAAGCACAAGATTTGCTACAAGTAGGTCTCGTCATGAGATGACTGAGATAATAATGAAAGCCTGTGTTTGCGCCAATAACTTTCAAAAACTTTGATGCAAGGGTAAGAGTAACATAACAGCATTTTATAATAATTTTATATTTTTAATTTTTTTATTTCTATCTGTTTTCATAAAATGGGTAGAGTTTTACTTCATTAAATTCATTATAAAATCACATTAAGTAGATATATTCTTATGTAGATCCAAATTCTTGATTCTTGAATTCACGACTTCCTATTTGCAAATAGTATATCATTCTCCACAAAAAAGTTGGACGAGAACTTTTTAAAAATAAGCAGGAATGCAGAAATGACATTTTTATTCTCATAATCAGTTGAAAAAGACAAACAATTCATTCATGGTTTCAATGAGTCAAAGTATTGAAAAACAAACTACGTCAAAGTGTTATCGTCTTGCACTTGTATGACGTCATCATGACAATACCAAAGGCGACAACTATGAAGTACCCTTTAATCCTACGACGTTGTGCCTCCATTTATAATTTCTCCAAGCGCTTCTCCCATACAAAAATATTGTCAACAACCCCTTTTACCTTGGCTGTACAACCGGAAGTACTTTCTAGGGATTTTGTGAAACCTCACAATAAGATTAGTCACTCCCAGTAAACAAGAATAGAAATGAGATACCTTGTGACAAATGTCACAAAAGGTACTGTAATTATCTAGGGATGCTCCCTGGTACTTAGGAGTCCCGGGGACCCGTCGGTTTCTAAAGTTTTTTTAGCTGTCCCGATTCTTTCTGTTTCTGCAAGAGCCAGTTTTAGACATTGTTGTCTCTGACTTTCAGCTTTACATCGTTGTTTTTCTCAGTTTTGCCTTCAAAATGGTGACTATATTACGCAATTTGCAATATCATTAAATAAAGATTGCATTAAAAAAATGCAATAGTGCTGACATTGGCTTGTTAATGAAAGATGCAAAAATGAAATTTCCCTCCCATCTTAAAGAAAGGTTGACGTTTACGATGCAAAATATTTTCCGTCATGCACTGCTCTTAGGAGCCAGTCCCATAAAAATTTGTGGGCATCTCTTGAGCAAAGCAGAATGAAGCACAAGAGATGTCTATGGCATCTAAGTGCTACCCTACTTTGAGCCTCATCTGAAATCAAAGAAAGTTCATGCTACCTGTATTTACCCATCACATGCACCTACAGGGGTGGGAGAGCTCTGAACCAATCTGGGCGGTAATCGAAACATATCTGGGTGGTATGACGTCATACCATTGTTCTGGATCAATTCTGAACCAATCTGGGTGGTTCTGTTATATAACGACTTTTCTATGTCTCACAAAAGGCATCAAAATCGTATCACAAAAGGCCTCAAAATCATAACAAAATTGAACAAATTTCATTACAGTTGAGTGTGTGACAGTGTCTTGTTGCTGATTGCGTAAATTTTATGATAAATGTAAATGTTTTGACTATAATATTTGAGCCTCCAAGTCAGGCATTACCCCTTGTTATGCAATCTTAAACTGGGGCACATTCCTATGTTACAATTATGCAAAAAGCTCGTTAAAATCAGTTTAAGATGATCATGTACTTATATATGTAACTGATGAACATGTTATTTTCTTTTAAAAAATGGGTATGATAGTTGATTTATAAAGATTAAAGAAAGCCATTATTCACCGCAGGGCACCGCTCAGATACCACTCAGATTGGCTGCAATTTAGTGCCCAGATGTGTTGCGGGCACCCAGAATGACGTCATTAAGTGCCCAGATCAGTTGTGAGCGTCCAGAATGACGCGATTTGACCAGATTGGTTCAGATTTACTGCACAGATTGGTTCAGAGCTCTCCCACCCCTGAACTGATGGCTGAGGCAGATCTCTGCTTGGAGTGCAACTTCTTTGTCTTATTGCAACTTATTTTATCACTCTTTGTTAACCCCTAAAGGACTAGGCCATCTAAATTTTGTTGAATGGCTGGACTAACCAATTTTTGTCTGGACTAGTGTATCCACATACTAAATTTATAAAATTTATTATGCTTTGCTTTTTTTGCTTTTTTTTGTTATGCTTTTTTATACGCGAAATTACAGGTTTAATGCTTAACACCTTTAATAGCTTTGCAAAGAGGACCATTATAGCAATGATTTAAATAATTCTTAAATCGAAGATCCTAAAGAAATGAGCATAGAAATCTTGATGTCATGTATCTTTTATCAACGGATTGTCATTGATACAAAGCTGGCGATTTTAAGATTTGACAATCATGGATTTTAAACTTAGTGTATGTCGTCGACGAGACCACCAACTTTGTACAATGTGAGTTTTATAACTCTGTTAACTGGGACCTGTCTTCTACCCTGCTCAGATTTCTTGCAGTCAATTATTTTCTGCGTTGGAAGAAATCAGACTCTACCTTGCCATCAATGGCCATATCAACTTCCAGGAATCTCTGTAACTGGTATAATAATAATAATAATAATAATAATAATAATAATAATAATAATAATAATAATAATAATAATAATAATAATAATAATAATAATAATAATAATAATTATAATAATTATAATAATTATAATAATAATAATAATAATGATAATGATAATGATAATGATAATAATAATAATAATAATAATAATAATAATAATAATAATAATAATAATAATAATAATAATAATAATAATAATAATAATAATAATAATAATAATAATAATAATAAAGGGCAATCGGGGCATATGCTGCAAATGCCCTGTCCCCATATGATTTACGAGTTAGTTTGGATAAATAACTGCATGAGGTATGCCCAACAAACAAACCTTAGTGGAAACATTTGATCAGGTCTTGGTTTGGTTCAGTTAGATCAGAAATCATGTTTTGTAAACATTTAACGAACGTCTTGCACTGACATTTTGTAAACATTATATTCTTGTACAGCCGACGACAACAGAACTGCGGACGACAATATAGCTGCGGTTTCATTTTCAAAGCCTTTAAGTGCATCTGCACTCCCAAAAATATTCACACCAAGTTGTTTTCTGACACTTGCACTTTGGTTAGGAGTGACAGGACTGTGGGATGTGTTGTGGTGGGTGGCAGGTTTGGTTAGGAGTGACAGGACTGTGGGATGTGTTGTGGTGGGTGGCAGGTTTGGTTAGGAGTGACAGGACTGTAGGATGTGTTGTGGTGGGTGGCAGGTTTGGTTAGGAGTGACAGGACTGTGGGATGTGTTGGCTGGGTGGCAGGTTTGGTTAGGAGTGACAGGACTGTAGGATGTGTTGTGGTGGGTGGCAGGTTTGGTTAGGAGTGACAGGACTGTGGGATGTGTTGGCTGGGTGGCAGGTTTGGTCAGGAGTGACAGGACTGTGGGACGTGTTGGGGTGGGTGGCAGGTTTGGATAGGAGTGACAGGACTGTGGGATGTATTGGCTGGGTGGCAGGTTTGGTCAGGAGTGACAGGACTGTGGGACGTGTTGGGGTGGATGGCAGGTTTGGTTAGGAGTGACAGGACTGTGGGATGTGTTGTGGTGGGTGGCAGGTTTGGTAAGGAGTGACAGGACTGTGGGATGTGTTGGGGTGGGTGGCAGGTTTTGTAAGGAGTGACAGGACTGTGGGATGTGTTGGGGTGGATGGCAGGTTTGGTTAGGAGTGACAGGACTGTGGGATGTGTTGTGGTGGGTGGCAGGTTTGGTAAGGAGTGACAGGACTGTGGGACGTGTTGGGGTGGATGGCAGGTTTGGTTAGGAGTGACAGGACTGTGGGATGTGTTGTGGTGGGTGGCAGGTTTGGTTAGGAGTGACAGGACTGTGGGATGTGTTGTGGTGGGTGGCAGGTTTGGTTAGGAGTGACAGGACTGTGGGATGTGTTGTGGTGGGTGGCAGGTTTGGTTAGGAGTGACAGGACTGTGGGATGTGTTGGCTGGGTGGCAGGTTTGGTAAGGAGTGACAGGACTGTAGGATGTGTTGGCTGGGTGGCAGGTTTGGTTAGGAGTGACAGGACTGTGTCAAATGGTGTGATAAACATCGTTAATCAAGTGATAAACTGAACCGCAGCTCTATTGTCGTCCACAGTTCTGTTGTCGTCGGCTGTAACCAATTCAATTCAATTTCGCATTACCCTTAAATGATTCAAACGCATCTAATCCTTTGACACTTACGTACAAAAAAATATAAAAAATATGGGTAATTTGTAATCTGAAAATATGGGTAATTTGTTATCTGAAAATATGGGTAATTTGTAATATGAAAATATAGGTACATAAACAATTGATGAGTAGATCAAAATACTTAAAACTTGAAACCATGCTCAAAAGTAATTTTTCCAACATGTTATTGCTAATTTGGCACACATATTTAAACTATTAGGTTAGAGGTTATTGTATAATGCAATTTCAAATAGATAGTGTATGTATCACGAGAACTCTCTTATTCACAATATTTAGGATAGAAAAGAAATGTTTGAATAAATAGCAGTTGCCTTCTGAAATTATGTTTTCTAGATATTTACTTAAGTTATGATTTATCATGTCCTATCAAGGACTAGTTTCGTCCCAAAAAGTCCATCTGACATACACATACATGCTGATCATCAGAAACTACAACAGACCTTCAACGTTAACATGCTGTATTCTACACGATAAGTCCAAGAAAGGTTTTCGGAAAGTCTTGAAAAGGTTTTCGGAATCCCTCAGAAAGGTTTTCCCTAATACGTTTAAACGTTTCTAAAACGTTTTAACGTTTCTTAGACGTTTCAATGTGTCCTTATAATTATGTTTTGTCAAAACGTTTAAGAAACCAAACCCAAACGTTTTGGAAATGTATAATTGTTTGTTGGGTGCATGACCAAAGAGAACCACGCCACAACAGTGTGTGACCATTAGTCCAGTCAATATATGACAAAAAATGGCCTAACCCGGAACAAATTAGAACAGAAATGAAACTGATAGAAAATGTCTCAGAAGAGCCTAGAGAATAATATAGTAAAAGTCTACCAAAATCCAAGTAGTGGAACAATGCGTAATTTGCATAAATTCAAAATGGCCGACACATGGCAGGGCAAATCTTAAAAATTATATAGCTTGGCTCCTATTTGACATATTTGAGTAATCTTAGAGTCTATTTTATGTTTTTTGGACATGAGAAATCCATTGGGAAACTTTTCAAATTGCTAATACCCATATTTGGTACTCTTCATCTAAAAAATGACCAATAAAAGTAGAGAAAGAAGTCGAAAATTAGCACTTTGCTTGTAATGTGATTATATCTGTCTGTTTTACACCTTTTCTGATATCTTCTACAACACATATTATTCTACAATAACAAGTTATCAAAAAGGATAGAGTCCAATAATTTTCAAATAGAATCTTTTTTTTTAAATTGCGTTTAATGATCTATAAACAATTGAATTGAATTTGCACATAATTGCAAGCCATAAGTGACTATTATTGGTGATCATTCACCCACAGGAAGGCAATCCCCTGCTATCGTCAAAATGTGGGGAGGGATCTTAAACCTGCTGCCTAGCATAGACCCTCAGGTTCATGAGACCTTAGTTTTTAGTCTCATCCAAAAATCACCTTCCATCACTAAAGAATGTGAAAGGACCATATTTAAAATGTCTATGGTATGACACCTTGATCTCAGTCCCACATAGTGGGTTGGAAAGTACCATTTATTGTCTTTGGTATGACATTTATTTCTTTGCTGTTATTTGTTTTGTTATCTTTTGTTTGTTTTTCTTTTGTTCTTTACCTCATAATTAGATTAACTAATTTCCTGGGATTGTACTAGCAGCTTTGAATGCTTCAAAGTAAAAGCTAAATTTACTACCAACACCAAAGAGTACCATAAAATATGTCTGATAATTACTTCCAGATTGTATACATTACAATACTAAACCCAGGTAAGTGCTTGTATGCATGTGACCACTTGTTGGTCCAAAGAATACAGTCAGTACTTGGCACTTTCAGCAAAACACAATAATCATGTTTGGAGTATTTTGGTTGATTTTAGTGAAATAGCTTGTTGTATCACAGTTTCGTGGCCACATGTCATTTAAGCATACCCCAAACTTCAGATAAATTGCATGTGACCTCTGTGATTTCATGAATGATTCAAGGTATTTTTATGCAAAATGATGGGACAGTTTGATACCAAGACCTAGCTGCAATGGAGCCACTACTACTCTTGGATGAGCTGCTTGAACCAATGCTTGGCCAACTGATGCTACTTAAACTTTTGCATCAGCTCCTTTAATGATATTCTGAAGCAAGAAGAAGCTCATGTGGCAATGTCTTAATGTCATGGGAGCCCCGATCTTTTCTCAAACTTAGATTACCACATAGAAAGTTCAAAGCTGATGGCAAGAGGGTTTAGTGCATCACAAAAAACTGATGACTCAAAATCTCTTGACTCGAAAGTATCTGGTAGTAGTCTGAAGACAAACTCCATCTTTGCCAGAGAACCTATTGAAACTCTTCATTAGTCTGCTTGATGACCGCTCAGATAAAGCAAACAATAACTACTGTTCTCTGGGCATAAGGGTTCTTTGTCCAACCAGATGGACAGTCAAGGCAAATGCTATGAACAATGTCATTGTGAATTTTGAATTTTAAGACTGGGAAGAGGCTTTAGATTATGTTAGATTCTAAAATGCGCAGTAGAATTAGAGGTGTAGTAGATGTGTACATGAGATGTTTTGACTTTATCATTGTTATAATCTTAGTAAAATCTGTCAAAGTCTAGTGTCAGTAGCTGCATGCCAGAGAATGGCTGGCCCAACATTTATAACTCTCAAAACAAAAAGGACAGACACAGAATCGGTGGCTGGGGTAGTGGAGCTGCAGACTTACAATCCACAGGGGTTGGCTATCTCGGTAATTAATATATAAACAGTACTCACAGCTTCACCTGCAATACTCATGCAAACATCAAAGAAAGTACACTCCATGTAATGTTTGCCACAAACGCCTTTTTAATATTTCTCAATTACATGTGATGTTACACTGTAAATAACTCCTCATGTTGCATCAATGTGAAAAATCTGACATCTGAATGCTGAGTGAGAATCACATGTGGGTCACAGTATGTTGCCCAGTAGCACACCCCAGCCTCTTGTAACTTAATTGGTTAATTACCCTATAGTGTGGGAGAACTACAGGGCTCAACACTGATTATAAGAGATTGTCATTTTTAATACTAAACATGCTTAGTTGTTTTGTGTCTGGACTGACATATTCATTTTTTTTGGTTCATCTAAAATATATTGAATAATACTGCACTATACAAATATTCTTACTATTAAACTATTCTTCAACAACAAGAAAAGTCATTTGTTCTAAGTGGTATTAATGGCTCTTTCCACCATAAAGGTAACCTAATGTACTGAATATATAATGTATTTCATAGCAGAATGATACTATCATCGTATGAAATACATTACAAGAAACACTACATAAGTTTTTTCCTTATCATGGCCTTAAAATAACTGCTTTACACCAACAGCAAGGGCATGATATTATTTCAGTGTACAGGGAATCTTTAATCATACAAAAAAACCTGAATGTAAGCCTGAAATTGGGTGAAACGTCAATGAGAGGCAGCCATTTTGAATTTATGCAAATTAGGTGGTGTTCCACTAAGTTGATTTTGGTAGACTTTTTATATGTTCATCTGGGTAACATTCTGAGACAAATAACACCAAAATAGTTTCTGTTCTAATTTGTTCCGGGTAATTTCATATTTTGACTGGACTACATATGATGTTTGAGTTTTAACTGCGCACCAATTTACACTCTTGGTCAGCATGTCACAAGTGTAATTATCTTTATGTGGCAACTTATTCTAGCCTGTCAATTGCAACCATGACCTATAAGTTGTGTCTGATATTCAGCGCTAAATGTGTCTGTTACATCAGATCCTTTATCCGTCTGTCCAATTGGACTCCAACATCACTCTATGTTTGTCTTTCACATAAGATTTTCTATTTGTTTGTCTTGTGCTTCAGCCACTGGTATGTTCAGCTACTAGTGTGTTCAGCCACTAGTGTGTTCAGCCACTGGTGTGTTCAGCCACTGGTGTGTTCAGCCACTGGTGTGTTCAGCTACTAGTGTGTTCAGCTACAAGTGTGTTCAGCCACTGGTGTGTTCAGCCACTGGTGTGTTCAGCCACTGGTGTGTTCAGCCACTGGTGTGTTCAGCCACTGGTGTGTTCAGCCACTGGTGTGTTCAGCCACTGGTGTGTTCAACTGCTGGCATATTCAACCGCTGGCATGTTTGCACAGGCCAAACAAAATATTCTTACCTTGAAAATAATTAACGGGAAAGTCAATATATTAACAATGACATTTCCCTGATGGCTGGGCATCTTTACTGAAACCGCCACAAATGTGGCTGGGCTATGACCATAAAGGTGGCTTGAGAGAAAGATGATTGAGTCAAACTTACAAAGTGGTGAGGAGAAACAAGACCTAGTATAATTCCTTATTGTAAAAATCCTCTCAATCTAAGTATTTCTCCAAACTGGTGGTAAAAAACAGGCAGGTGTTTAAGGGTGATTGAGACGGCCATGCATAAATCAAAGGATACACTCATGTCGCCTGTAGATGATTGGTTGCTCATCCCAGGCAAATAAATCAAATAAATCTTACCTTGGAATATTTGTTTAAATCCTTGTGAAATAGATGGTATTTCAAATACCACTGTTTCTTCACCAGATGGCGTTGTGAACAATGGTGCAGTTACAACAGATAATATGTACTCCGTGTAGATTTTTAGACCTTTGTCATCTTATGACGTCCTTAAAATGATCAAGGCAACAAAGAAATCATGTGAACTGGTCCTTAAACTGATCAAGAAGGCAATAAAGAAATCCTGTGAACTGCCAGTATGAACAAAGCGCTAATTGTTCCACCGTCATAGAAACTTGGCCTGGGTAAAAGTTTAGACCTGTATCCAATCTAATCTACATATCCTTATACCCTACTCAACCTGAAGCAGCCAACTTATTGAAACCTCGTTTTGAGCAAAGTGGTTTCACTAACAAATTTCAAATCTGCCTATAAAGAGTACCATAGCAAAGAGATTTCCCTGAGGTACACAATCGATCACCAGATACTGCTTAACAGACTGGAGTCAAGATGTATGGTTAAATGTCATGCCATGGAATGGATTAGGTCATACCTAATGGACAGGAAACAATGTGTCAAGGTTGGTACCCAGAGATCCTCCTTAACGACCACTCAGTTGGTGTCCCTCAAGGATGGGTCCTGGGTCCCATCCTCTTCACAATCTACATGTCCCCTCTTTCTGATATTATTGCAAAATATGGGCTAAGTTATATTTTTGCGGATGATTGTATATTTGTTTGACATTATTTCAGTCATTTCGTGATGACACCTACTTGTAGCAGATATATTGCTGCCTCACTGAATTGTCATGTCGCAGGTCCTTGACATGACAACCCACCCGGCCACAAATTTACAAGGACAACGGGTTAACCCTTCAGGCACAGGCCTCAGCTCATGTGGGAAATTGCATCATGAGTTCAATATATTTAGACACATGGCTGGGATTAAACCTACTCTTATTATTTAATTCACAGATAGCGCATGGTGTAACGTGAGAAGCCAATTATTACATAATTGCGACATAATTGTTTGTCGGTGCCGTATTTGTAGCAGATATAGTGTTTCACACTGAACCCTTGACATGAAACCCCACCCACTCAGACATCAGATAGATAGGTGTACTTATGCTGGTTCATGACGTGTGCTTCCCTTACGAGAAATCAAGCTCTAATCAGCTGACATATATGACGTCACTACTCCTACTGTCAAGAAGGCGATGGGATACGAAGTTATCGAAAGTATACCATGACCACTTCTGAAATAATACATAGCCTTTGCGTTGGTTTCTCTAGCTTTAATTGTTAAGAAATTATTTTAAAGCTGGTAATCGTGGTTTTTAAGGTAATCAACGTAGTTTTGCTTGTTTGCATTAACACCCTTTTTTCAGCATTATTTATGTCAGGTTGGAGATAAGCCAGTCACGGAGGCTCAATGCCCGACCCTTTTCCGAGAATAACTTGGGATTTTTGTGGCATTCTCACAGAGGCATTGTCATAAAAGCCACGGGCTTTGATAACCAGTCATGTTGAACTTGATTAGCATTTATTTTACACAATAGAAAGGGCTGAACGGATGTTACATGCAAATAAAAATATATCAATTAATAAGGTCAGAACCATATCTAATCCTATATTATAAAAATGTCTGTTCTACTTTCAGGTATTATTGCTACTTCCGGGAATATATTAGTAATTGCCATATTCATCCGTGAGAAGACCCTACTGAGGAAGTCTCATAACATTTTAGTGCTTAACTTGGCCGTCTCAGATCTGGCAATATCATTTGTAGGATACCCGTATGTTGGATCATCCGGGTATGCTGGAAGATGGCTCTTTGGTGATATCGGCTGCCAAATCTATGCGTTTGGAACCTATTTGTTCGCAATGAGTTCACTTGATACATTGGTGGCACTTAGCATATATCGATTTATTATTATATGCAAGCCAAATTATCGTGAGTATAGATTTCTTATATTAAATACTCTGTGTGACTATCTGGTCTTATTATGTGACAATGATGTCATTCTCCTGAACTCTCATCCCTCTCCTCTTCATCGTCTCGTCCTGCCCATCCTCTTCCTATTCATTGTTTCAACTTATTGTCTTTTCTGCTCATTGTCTACCTCGTTTCTACTCATTGTTTCTTCTACTCATTGTCTCCCTTCTTCTACTCATTGTCTCTTCTACCCATTGTCTCCCTTCTTCTACTCATTGTCTCTTCTACTCATTGTCTCTTCTACTCATTGTCTCTTCTACACATTGTCTCCCTTCCTTCTACTCATTGTCTCCCCCTTCTACTCATTGTCTCCCCCTTCTACTCATTGTCTTCCTTCCTTCTACTCATTGTCTCCCTCCCTTCTACACATTGTCTCCCTTCCTTCTACACACTGTCTCCCTTCCTTCTATTCATTGTCTCCCTTCCTTCTACACATTGTCTCCCTTCCTTCTATTCATTGTCTTCCGTCCTTCTATTCATTGTCTCCTTTCCTTCTACACATTGTCTCCCTTCCTTCTATTCATTGTCTCCCTTCCTTCTACACATTGTCTCCCTTCCTTCTATTCATTGTCTTCCGTCCTTCTATTCATTATCTCCCTTCCTTCTACTCATTGTCTCCCTTCCTTCTATTCATTGTCTTCCGTCCTTCTATTCATTATCTCCCTTCCTTCTACTCATTGTCTCCCTTCTTTCTATTCATTGTCTTCCTCCCTTCTACTCATTGTCTCCCTCCCTTCTACTAATTGTCTCCCTTCCTTCTACTCATTGTCTTCCTTCCTTATACTCATTGTCTCCTTCCTTCTATTCATTGTCTCCCTCCCTTCTACACATTGTCTCCCTCCCTTCTACTAATTGTCTCCCTTCCTTCTACTCATTGTCTTCCGCCCTTCTACTCATTGTCTCCCTTCCTTCTACACATTGTCTCCCTTCCTTCTATTCATTGTCTCCCTTCCTTCTACACACTGTCTTCCTTCCTTCTACTCATTGTCTTCCTTCCTTCTACACATTGTCTCCCTTCCTTCTACACACTGTCTTCCTTCCTTCTACTCATTGTCTCCTTCCTTCTACTCATTGTCTCCCTTCCTTCTACTCATTGTCTCCTTCCTTCTACTCATTGTCTCCCTGCTATAGATCCTGAAAGAGCAGATCTGGAATACTGACCAATAATCGTCAACAAATCAGAATAAAACATGTGTTGTGGGGTCCATATTTTTACACATCATCGTGTCTTTATTTCTTTGAATAGGGCACAAGTTGACAAGGAGAGTGACGGTCTATGTGTTGATGGTGAGCTGGTTCTACGCCATCCTGTGGCCGGCGTTTCCCCTCATGGGTTGGTCTTACTACACGTATGAGCCCTTCAAGACTTCCTGCACCATCGCCTGGAACGCTTCCAGTGTCTCTGCTCTCTCCTACGATGTGCTCTGTGTCGTATTCTGCTTTGTTATCCATCTTATCGTTCTTGTCTTCTGCTACTACAAGGTTTGGATTCATATTTGAGTACACATGTATGTTAATGAGATATTCAGCACTGTTTTAGACTATATACTATATCAGGTCAGAGAGAAGCCTGCCACTGGGACTCAATGCCCTACCCTTTTAGGAGAGTAACTGGGGATCTTTCTTTTGCATTATCACATGGATATAATAACAAAAAACATGACGTTTAATCACCGGTCATGGACGATTGACTGGAATGAGAAACAACTCAATAGCAGATATCCACATTACTCGATCATGTAGCATGGCCGCAGTACTTGATTCAACCAAGATCAGAACCTCGGACCCAAAGCATGGGCAAATCCATTGCAACAACTAAATTCATATTGCATTGACTAATTTCAGATTTTCGAAATTCTTCCTTAAGCAAGCTTTCGGCTACATTTGGCATTTAATGGCGCCCATATTCGAATTTAGGTTTAAATGTTTCACTATACTAATGGATATCGATAAATCTTTTTTCACAGATCGTTGATGAAGGTACTAAAGCAAGCATCCACTAGCCTGAAACTCAATCAATTAATCATTGCTCCACTACTTCTTTATCGAAAATGTTCAACTAATTTAGTGTTTTCAATTTTCATCTTCTATTTGAAATTATTAAGTTTTTTTCAATTTCCATCTTCTATTTGAACTTATTTTGTTTTTATCTTTTATTTTTTTTTCAATTTTCATCTTCTATTTGAAAAAATTAAGTTTTATTTATTTATTTTTTTCAATTTACATCTTCTATTTGAAGATTATCCGCAAATCGTTTCGATTAATACGGGAGCCGGAGGGAGTGCAACGGCTACGGCAGCAGGGATTTGAGAATCGATACAAGAAAAAGGAGTTTTGTGTAGCTCTGGTAAGTGTGTGACTCTTATAAATACAGCCCCCAAGGACTGTTTGACTGGAATGACCTTCCCCCTCATTTAACCACATTAGAAACAGTTAGCTCGGCATCTTTCAGGAACTCCCTTGCCAGAGTGTCCCGGGGTTGGTGTCTAGCAGCGAGTGCAATCTTGCATTCTCTGTGGGATGCCAATTGGTTTTGCCGAGTAAACTTATAGATACTCTGTAGCTGTTCCCACCACCTCTGACGTCATTGCTCTGTTTTGACAGTTTTTTTTATCTGGACCACCATGTCCATTCATGCATGTGAGTCACGCCCACCAAAATATCATACAATCAGAATTGACCAATCCCAGGTCATGACCTGTAATCATTTGGCTGACTGCGACGATCACCAATGGGAATCTGTAAGAATAATTATTTATTCAGTCACCTATCAGCTCTCAGCCAGACTTTTATGAATAGTCATGATTTGAGGTGGATCCTGTGCGCACCTTTTTACCTTTGATGGCAGGGACTGATGAGAGAGAAGAACTGCTTTTGAGGGTACCCTGTTGTATGCATGTGTATTTATTTCAACAAGCCAATACACTTTTCTTTTCCATGCAAAATAAGCTTTACCTCTATGCATATATGTTTGTCCATGACCAAACTGGAACATCTAATTGTGCTAATAAACTCAATAAAAGCTAATGGAGAAATAGGTCAAAACAAAAGTGCGAAAGTACAGAATGCCTGCCACAATGATAAGGACATGGTATTATCTGGCGGCCTTCACTTGTGTGTCTCGCCACTTTCCTCCACCATTACCGGTCTAGGGGGCCACGGGCCGTAGCGCCGTTGGTTAGAGCGCCAGCTTATTAGCACCAGTTCCTCTATGGTGATCCAAAGGTTGTGGGTTCGAACCCCGGCCGTGCCGGGATTGAACTCATGATACAATTTCCCATACGAGCTGAGGCCCGTGCCTGAAGGGTTAACCTGTTGTCCTTGTAAATCTGTGACCGGGAGGGTTGTCATGTCAAGGACCTGCGACATGACAATTCAGTGAGGCAGCACTATATCAGCTACAAGTAGGTCTCATCACGAAATGACTGAAATAATGTTGAAAGTGATGTAAAACTCCAAACAAACAAACAAACAAACAATTACCGGTCTAGGATCAGGGTGTCTGGGCTCACACATTGTTGATCATGTTGATGTCCTGTTTGCCTTTCCAATGCTTAGAAATACATTATCTGTTTTCGTTAATAAACTGTTTCCATTTTACTTCTCAGTGCGCGTCAGACACTTTTATATAGCACCTGCATGTCAATCCAAAACACAAGGGTTCCGATATCAAACTCCATATTGGGATCCTTCAGCCCCGTTGGACAGAATGCTGACCTAATAAGACATCTCCACCCCTGGATCCAGGTCCTCCAAGAGGTTTGAAGGGGTAGAATAATACATACAGGCTGTATGGTTCGGGAAATTAGATTTGGTTTTAACAAGAGGGCGTTGGGCATAGGCACGTCCACTAACTGCAGACTATGCTAATGTGCGGACACATTGTCCACATATACGATGCAATACCTGCAGAGCCAGGTACATATAATATTACACATTATACAATTTCATATATGAGATGAGGCCTGTGCCAAAAAGGTTTACCCATTTCTTTCAACATTACAATTCTAATGTCATCCAATGTCACGTGACGTGCCCGTGGTGACATGGTTTATCTTACAAATTATTCTGTATAATGATCATCGGATATGCAAAGAGGACATGGATTTATTACCTGACACAAGTTATGGCCACTCCGGACTATGTATTTCACACAAGGATTTTACTCCTAAAACATACAAGCTTTACCCGTTTCAACAGTTTCCCAATCACTAAATTTTTTCATCAGGTAGTGATAGTTATATATTGCTGAGCAAACAGTTGTTGTTCCCGGCTCGACGAAGTCAAAGAGGGGGAGTAAGATTTGGGCGCGGTCCGTCTCGAGCTGTCTGCAAACCAAATGATAAAAAAAGGTTTTATCTCAGCCATGTGTCTATATATAGCATTACTATACATATATATATATATATATATATAAACTAATGGCATGAAAGCTCTTGCACCACATTTATGTCAATCTGATGTTCAAAATCAGATTAAAAATACTTATGTACATCCTAAAATTTAAAGGATATTATCCATTCAATGATAAGATAGCAAAGCATTTTTCAAAAGTGAAAATCTTACGTTATGGCTTTCAAAAATATTTGTTTGATGGAGTTGAAAATTGTGTTCCAAAAGAAATGAGGAAAAACCGGTGATTGGGTGGTGGAACACCCTGTAAATAATATCATTCCCTAGGAAACTTGCAAATTTTGCGCCCTCTATTGTTTAATTGCTAATAAATTTGCAAAGAACTACAAGGCATTATCACACCCCACTGAGCACAGGATTATAATATTGTATGGGACATTATTGATTTCCACCATTCTCTCTATTGGATCACAGGCTTTTTGGATTTTTGTGCAAGTGATCTCAGATTTGGGCAGAAATATTACTTAAGGTAAGGCTAGGTTAAATTTTGAAACACTGAATTTAAAGAATGGATGGTACAGATTAGAAATATCCACACCTCAAGGTCATAAATGTAAAATTGATAACTTTATACATGGATTTGTTTGTTTGTTTGTTTGTTTGGGGTTTTACATCACTTTCAACATTATTTCAGTCATTTCGTGATGAGACCTACTTGTAGCAGATATAGTGCTGCCTCACTGAATTGTCATGTCGCAGGTCCTTGACATGACAACCCACCCGGTCACAGATTTACAAGGACAACGGGTTAACCCTTTGGCACGGTCCTCATATGGAAAATTGTATCATGAGTTCAATCTCGGCACGGCCGGGGTTCAAACTCACAACCTTTGGATCACCACAGAGGAACTGGTGCTAATAAGCTGGCGCTCTAACCAACTGCGCCACGGGCCGTGGCCCTTTATACATGGAATAAAAATGATCTCATCCAAGGTTGTGATTTAAGCTTTCATCCCCTTAGTTGTATATGAGTAAAGGGGGACATTGATCACACAATTTCAACACTATCATAGCTTTTCAGATTCCCTATGGTCCGTCTGTTCGTTAGTTCATGAGTTAGTTCGTCCGCATGTAGGATTAGCACGATAAAGTTCGAGGGATCGCTCGGTTTGTTTTCATATTTCACAGACACATTGTATATATCAATATCTTGGACGAGTTTGTTTGGACAATTTCTGTTGCCATGGTAACCATTTTACCGGACATCTTGTTCTGCCACATTCAATGGCATGGAACAAGTCAATGCTTTTGTTTATACATATAAGACAGCATAAGCTGGCTTATCTATCACCAACTGTTCATCCACAAAGCTATAAATCAATAAACGATACTGCTCAATTCTATGCAAGAAAACATCACACAAGTTATTGAGAAATTGTATTAATGATAATAAATGTAGTATGATCTTTGGTATTACTAAAAACTAAAAGAGGAGACAAAATATCCCATAGTAGCTTTAACTGTTTTAT
Organism: Amphiduros pacificus; assembly: GCA_949316495.1. Taxonomy (NCBI): domain Eukaryota; kingdom Metazoa; phylum Annelida; class Polychaeta; order Phyllodocida; family Hesionidae; genus Amphiduros; species Amphiduros pacificus. The sequence continues at coordinate 26,764,607 of OX439011.1, forward strand.
TTTGAAAGCAATTAATGACCAGGTAATTACAATTGCAGAGGTAGACTTGGATTTAATATCTCACTGTGAGTGTCTGGCACATGAGATAATCCATATTATCAGTAAACGTCTCCTGCGTTGTTCATTCTCCTTTGGGTCACTAGGTGGCTCTGATAGTCACGACGGGTGGGGGGATATACTCAATATAATGAAATATTATATTTTTGTAATTTGTTTTATCCATCATAAACCTTCTTTGTTTTTTACAGGTATGCATGGCAATGGTGCTTTGTTTTCTTGTGTCGTGGACGCCCTACGCGGTGGTATGTCTCTTAGACGCCCTGGGGGAGTTACCCCCCTTTGTCACCACCCTGCCCACTATGCTAGCCAAGTCTTCCCCTTGCTTTAACCCCATCATTTACTGCTTCTTCAACAAGCGCTTCCGCCGGACCATCTACAGAGAATTCTGTTGCTGCTTCCACAACATCATAAATCCGGTCAACAAGAAAGACCTTTACTTTGTTTCACAGTAAGTTTTAACCCTTTTAGGATCTATTTATTTAACCCTTTCGATGTAGGATCTGTTGATGCCTGGCAATAAACTGTTGTGCATCATATATATCTTTATGCTCAGCCTCATCCACATTTCATTCATCAGTAATATTTGCTTACAATTTCCCCGGGTCCTCTGATGATTGATTCTAACTGGCTAACTTCTAACAACTTTTACTAGATGGCCAACCCGATCATTGTTAGTCAGCATGCGTTGCCAATTTTTCACACACACAAACACACGCACGCACATACACACACACAAACACACGCACGCACATACACACGCACACACATTTATATATATAGATATACTTATTTTTTCAGATACAGTCTGGCGGTGTTCACTCTCGTGGCAACATCTCCCGACTTCAGTTGAAAAATTTCTTGGAAACTTTTTGACTTTAATGGCAGTACAGCTATTAATTTTTTAGGAAATCTTTTGACCACCTCTACGGCAGAGCACTCGCCTTCCCTGCACACGCCTTGAGCGTGGGAGGCAGTGCCTTAACCCCTGCTTGAGGTATATTCACTATCATTCAATAATTGAACTTTGTTCAATATTTTTTGGTTTTCACGTATAAGTATGCACTAACAAACACACCACACCAACAAACGAACCCCTGAAGCTTACGGTTACTTTCCCGAAGGTAGAAAAGGCTGTATCCTGACCGTGCCTTTTCTATTAGCGGGATTGTTGAATTAATAGCCAAGGGGCCGTATCATGATCTATACACACTTATTTTAGGATAGAATTAGGCAGATTTTCACATATTCACATAGAAATAGGCAGTTCATATAGGTATATAGGCAGAATGGCTGAAACTGGTGGCTTGATTATTTCAAGCCATTAGTCACGGCTCAGTGAACATGCAACACTAGGCAATTGACCCCATTCAATCAAACTTGGAAGTTTTTCACACCCACTCAGTGAATATGTTACACTAGGCAATTGACCCAATTTCATCAAACTTGAAAGTTTTTCACACCAACAGACAGACCAAACATGAAAATAGCTAGCATTCCCCCCTCACCCACTTCACCTAACCTCACTTTACTGCAGAAGTTCACTCTACTGCAGAAGTCCTCCTCTATCCCAGAGAAGGCCATGATGACAGTTCTGAGGGCTAGTCCTTCTCAGGACAAACCCGCTGAACTGCCTGCAGTAGAAACAACCCTGCCACAAGCTAAGAAAAGCCCATACCATTCACTCACTATCTCCCCCCCAAAGATGAAATTAGTTCAGCTTGCTCCTCCCACTCAGACACCACTGAAAAGGATAGCAGACTTCTCGTCCTCTTCAGAAGAGGAAGTGTCTGGATTTTGGCAGTTGCCAAAAACACGTAAAAAAGCCAAGCAGCCCAAAAAGGCCCTACATTTTGAAAGAATGACCCCTAATTGCAATGCAGTAGCTGCTTTTGATGAGGTAGAGGACTACGATTTTGATAATGAGGTTTCCTCAGTCAGAACAGAGAGGTCCAAATCACTCTCACTCACCCCAGGAACAACAGTTACCACAGATGACCTTTCTGAAATAGTTTCCCCACATTACTGCTAGCAAATCCCCATACACCAAGTCCTCCACCCCTCTTGTCATTGCCCATCCAGAACTTGTTATTGATACAGGAAAAAAGACTCCTTCCAAGACCCCTGCCAAGCCCACAACCTCCACCCCCCGCCCAGCCACACGAACTGTGCCAAAACCTACCCCTACTCACAAAACAACAAAGACTCCCTCTACCAGCTCCCTTCCCAAGTTCAAGCTGAACACTAGTAATATCTCTGACACATATCAATTGACCAAAGCCTTGGATGACGTTAGGCCTGGCCTACAGTTCACTGCCCACCCCAACGCAAAAGGTGAATTCATAATCTGCCCAAAATCCCCCAGTACAGTAACTATGCTGGGAGGCATCACTCATCTCAAAGGCAAAGCTGTCAATTTAAGTGAATTAAATCCCAACACAAAGCCCACTAAGGCAGTAGCACTGAGAGTTCCCATATATATATCCACTGATGCTTTCCTTGACCTTCCCCACATACTTCACGCAAAAAGATACACTTTCAATGACAAACCCACTTCAAAAGTTGAGATCACTTTCGAAGGTCCTCCCCCTGCCTCTGTCACTCTCAATCATCTTGGTACCTTTAACCTAGAGCAGTTTAGGACTGAGCCACGTAGGTGCAGAAATTGTCAATCTTTTGGACACATAGCTACCTTCTGCAGAAACTCAGCAGTCTGTGGCATCTGTAGCAAAAAACACGACACCGAACAGTGCCTTGTCAAACTCAGAAATAAAGAACAGGTTGCTCCTTGTTGTCCAAACTGTCACAAAAAGCATCATGCTTGGAACAAAAGATGTCCTGAGAGGCTAAACAGAATTTATGCGCAAAACAAGCCAAAACTTCAACAAGTGCGCCCCCTGATGACCATTCCCACCCATCCTCCTTCTAGGACCTCACCCCCTGCCCCCCAGCCTGCCCCCCAGCCTGCCCCCCTGCCTGCCCCCCAGCCTGCCCCCCTGCCTGCTCCCCTGCCTGCCCCCCAGCCTGCCCAATGGCCAACCAAAAAGGCCAAGCCAGGCCAGCAGGTCAAAAACCCTGCCAAGAAGTCCACAAAAAACACTACCCCCACACGCCCCCTACACCCACTCCCACCCCCACCCAAAATCAAGAACCCCCCAACCGTGAACTCTCGTGTGAACCCGACCCCCACCCCTGAACCCACCCCAGGGCCCAGCAAAATGACAGTTTCCCTCCCGACATCTGACTCTCCCTTACCAGAAAATGATAGAACTGACGTTCCACTGACTAAAAGCATCCCTCCCACATCATCAGCCGCACACAATCCTTTACCGCTGTGTGCGGTTCCTGTTAATACTGTGAATGCCTCCCTTGTTCAGGCCCTGTCACATTTAGCCACAGTTACTCAAGAGGTCAGAGACATATCTAGATCAATAGTAAATCTCCTCATAGAAATTTCGGCCAAGTTAAATTCACAGAAGTAAGTCAGAATCTGAAAATCATTAACTGGAACTGCTTCTCACTAAAATCCAAAATTGCCACCCTCAAAGCCTGCATTGGGACAGATGATCCAGACATCATTACCCTCCAGGAAACTTTAGACAAGAAAGATTCTCCCCCCAAAATCAATGGATACACACCCTACACTGAAAAAAGTGAAAATAATAGGAAAGGTCTTGCAATATACGTTAGAAATAAAATTCCATCCACAAAGATAATTGATCCTCTTAACTGTGGGACAGGTATAGAAGTGCTAGCCATAGAGATCACCCTCTCCACAGGTCCTGTCCTTATATATAATATATACTCCAATCCCAACCCATTCCACCAGGGCAAAATAGATCTCACCAATCTGGCAAGAGTTGCAAGCTCACAATCCATTGCTGTGTTAGGTGATTTCAATGCCCATCACCCCATTTTGTATTCCAAATATTACAATCATAATGGCCATCACATCAATGCCCTCCTCAATGACACTGATGAATTGTCCCTGCTAAATGATGGTACGCCCACTCACATTAGAGGACACTGTTTAGACCTTACCTTTGTGTCCTCAGCCCTTACCCAACTTGCTAAATGGGGAGTACACCCCACCCTAACCAGTGATCACTATGGTACCACTCTCTTGCTTGACATTCCACACATCCCACCCCCTCCTCCACCCCCACCCAAGTGGAACGTTAGGAAAGCTGACTGGGACAAGTTTCAAAAGACAATATCTGACTGGTATGACCAATTTGTCCTACCACAGGACATAGACGAACACTCAGAGGCAATCACGCAGGCTCTTACATTAGCGGCTAATGAAGCCATCCCTTTAAAGAAAGCAACAGGTACCCATCATACAAACTACTGGTACTATAATCCCACAATAGCTGAGTATAGGAATAGGCTAAATAGGACCAGGAAGATATATAGAAAATATCCCACCCCACACAATAGGCAAATGCTCAGGGAGGTTAGCAAACACCTGCAGGAGATCTGCAGGGGTGCCATGCGTAGTAAATGGGAAGAGTGGTGCGAATCTTTCAATGAGCACACATCTCTCACTGAGCTCTGGAAGAAATTGAAAATTTCTAGTGGCAAGAAAATCTCGCCCATTCCAGACCATCCCAATCCCAGCATGGAATCAGAAAGACTTGCAGCCATGTTTGCCAGCAGGGCCTCGTCAGATAATCTGTCACGAAGCATTAGGCTCAAACAAAATGAATTGCTTAGTGGCAGGGACAAAATCATTAGTGAGGCTTGCCAGGCAACACACAGAGCAGACATTCCCTTCACAATACAAGAACTTTTCAATGCTAGGAAGAAAGGTAGAGACACTGCCACAGGTTCAGATAAGATCACATACAGTATGATCAGCAACGCAGGCACAGCTGGGCAAATGATGATATTAGATCTCATAAATGCCTCATATCAAGCTGGCCAGCTCCCGTCGAAGTGGAAGCTTGTTGACATACAGCCCATCCCCAAGCCCAAAGAACCCACCAAGCCTAGGCCGATCTCGCTCACGAGTTGCATATGCAAAACAATGGAGAGATTAGTACTAAACCGGCTGCTGTATGAACTAGGGCCCTTTCACCACAACATCTTCGGGTACATTAAGGCAGTCAGCACCACCCACAGTATAGCCACACTGCTTTCCATCATCACGACAGGTCAAAGCATTGCCATCTTTTTAGACCTTGAGAAAGCCTTTGAGTTAGCCAGCCCAAAAGCAATTTTATCCACTTTAGCCAGCAAGGGCATCAAAGGCAAGCTACTTGCCTGGGTTGCTTCCTATCTCACAGGCAGGAAAAGTAGGGTGCGCTATCAGGGAACTTATAGTGCTTATCATGCTCACGAGAACGGCACGCCCCAAGGTGGTGTCCTGTCCCCCACTTTATTCAACATCCTCATGAGCAGATTAGTCTCCCTCAAATTCCCCCCAGGTGTACAGCTGCTTTGCTATGCTGACGACTTGGTATTGACAGTCACAGGTAAGGGATTGACCCTCAAAGCTCAGAACTCGCTAGACATCCTATCTAGAGAATGCACAAACTTAGGGCTCAAGATATCTGCCTCCAAAACAAAAGCAATGTGCATCAAAATGAACACACCCAGCTCACAGCTCCAAATACAGGGCCATGCCCTGGATTGGGTCCCTGTGTATCAGTATCTGGGGGTGTGGATAGATAGCGCCTTTAACATGCACTGTCAGGTCAATTACCTCAAGGAAAGATGCCAAAAGAGAATAGATGTCATGAGAGCCCTTTCTTCCATCAAGATAGGCCCCAAAAGTGAGATTCTCAGACTCTACTATTTAGCCACTACACGTAGCCTAATAGACTATGCCACACCACTGTTAGCATTTGCCTCAGATAGTGCAGTACAGCAGGTTGAGGTCATACAAAACAAAGCCCTCAGGCTCATATTAGGTGCCCCGTTATGGACTAAAACTGAGAATTTACAACTTGAGTCAGGCATCCCAGCTGTCCGAGTTAGAATAGCTCAGACCACAGCATGCTTCTTAGCCAAGGTTATGCACTCCCATGTAGTAACACCTCTTAGGAAAAGTACCAAGATAGCCCTCGGTGATGGTGGCAAAATGCCCTCCAGGAGAAATCACTGGGCCACCAGGGCTGCTTCCCTAGTGCTAGGGTTTAGAGATGGACTAGTATTACACAAAGGTGCAGACACTCCAGCCTCCAACTATGTCATCCCTCCACCCTGGAAGCCACTCCCGTATAGCATTACATACATGCCTATGGCCAGCAAGAAATCAGACCTAGATAGGGCAGACATGCTCAGACAGGCTCATGCATCCATAGATATTGTTCGGCCCCCGGGAGCAACAGTGTACTACACTGATGGCTCAGTTCAGGAAGATGGCAGGTCAGGCTCTGGTTATTGTCAGGAAGGTAGACAGGAATTATGGAGAAATAGTGACAATTGCTCAACCCTGCAGACTGAGCTCATTGCCATTTCATTTGCCCTCCTAGATGCCCTTCACAACAAGACAGGTCCAGTACTAGTAATCACAGACTCACAGTCATCCATCAAAGCACTAGAGAAAGGTCACCCCTTAGACAATGTTAAGCTTATCACGGGAGTTTATGTTACCCTGTATAAGTTACAATCAGACAATAGGGCTGTTGTGCTACACTGGATCCCCAGTCACATTGGACTTGAGGGTAATGATATGGCAGACGAGGCTGCGAATGCAGGCTCCAAGCTATCCAAGATATCAGCCCATGTCCTCCCCTCTCTTAGCCAGACCAGACGACTTTTTGTCTCTGACTCAAAGGAAAGGCACTATCTCAGGCACAAATACAGTGTACCCGGTTCAGGAACTGCCAGATGGTATGCCATAGCCACTAGATACATGCCACTCCCCAGACTAGCTGAGAACCACAGATCCCTACAGGTCACCATGCATAGACTTAGACTAGGCTACAAGTGCACTTGGGAATTGTTAGGAGATATGGATAGAGCCTGCGAGCATTGTAGTAGGCCCACCAGTAAACCACTGTGGCACTACCTGCTAGAATGCTTTTACACAATGCCTCTTAGACAATATGACAATAGAGTATATGATGTGGAAGATGGCGCTGACCACACCCAGGCTGCAGCTGAGGTGGTCTATAATGCCTTAAACTTTGTGGATCTGCATTATATCCTGACTCAGTATCCTGTGCCCAGATAGGAACTGGAAAAGATCCCACTAGAACCCATGAAGTAGGCAGCCCGCATGACTGACTGACTGCGGATGGTCAATCAATGGTCACTTAAGAGATCGGGTCACAGTGGCCACTGGCTGATTCCCCGAGGACACATTGACTAATTAAAACGGAAACAAACCTGATCCTACCACTGGCTGCAATGATGGAATGTATGTCCTACATCCCTACATTGACAGCCAGGGTAGATAAACCTAACACATTACTAACACATGCCACCCATAATAGTGAAAATGCCTGGCCTGGGTCACAGATTGCCGGCTTTGGTTTCACAAGAATGACCAACAGCGGTTGCAGAGATATTCAGTGTATATCCTGCCCATAGTCGGCTTTCAGTGCCCCAAATCGGGCCATTTGCACCGATAATCACACACCACCCACCCCATAGCAATTTTAAATAAACTATAATTAGGCATTTATACACATAATAAGACGGAACACATAATAATATAAATCTTCTGAATTATTCTGTCATCCAAAAGCAAACAAAACAAGCATAAACAAAAAAGGTTCACTTTTGCCTATGGACACCCCACTGGGTAAAATGCAATTCTCACTACTTTTTAATCAAAATTTCTACATAACTTCTCATATATGCAACCCACACACAAAGTCTGAACACAACATAAAACCACCTCTAAACTCACTATGGGTAGGTCCCCCTTTGACAATGCCTGGTTAAATTGTCCCCCAGCAAGGTTATTGCTCGCCCGCTCGGATTGGGCGTAAAACGTCGTGGTCCCGTGTATCTGACCCTATCCCAGAGCACGTTAAAGAACCCAGTAGCACTTATCGAAAAGAGTAGGGGGAACCCAGTGCGAATGGTCTCTGAAAAAAACCTTTCAGTTAACCAACTCACAACAACAATAGTCCATTTGTCAATAGCAATAATCAATGACCAAATTTAACAATACATGATTGCAATTCACAGCAATCACACTGCAGGGCCGCCTCTCCAGGCTACGGCCCTCTTGCAATTTAATATTGCATAGATTTCATTCATTCATTCATTTTTCAGATATTGCCATAGAACACAGGATCTGGATATATTCTGTGTGTATCCCAACCAGAGACATAACAGGACTGGGGACCGGTCACAGTCAGAAACCTCAGCCATAGAGGACCACGCCCGCACGAGCCGCAATGTGGTGTCATCAACTAGTGTTCAAGCCGACTTCCACAATATATGCCAATCTCTAAACATGAATCCAAGGACTCCTTCCCGTGGACAGGCTCAAAAACGTATACCAAGGATATTAGAATCTGTTCCAGATACAGAGCAAGAAGTAATAGCCTCGGGTTCCGAAATGAATGATTTGAGTGAATATATATCACCAATCTTTATTTTCAATGTCTCAAGTCCTAGTACAGGGTCATTGAGTCCTAATACAGGGTCATTGGGTCCTAATACAGGGTCATTGAGTCCTATTATAGGGTCATTGTGTCCTAATACAGAGTCATTGAGTCCTAATTCAGGGTCATTGAGTCCTAATACAGGGGCATTGAGTCCTAATACAGGGGCATTGAGTCCTATTATAGGGTCATTGTGTCCTAATACAGAGTCATTGAGTCCTAATTCAGGGTCATTGAGTCCTAATACAGGGGCATTGAGTCCTAATACAGGGTCATTGTGTCCTAATACAGAGTCATTGAGTCCTAATACAGGGTCATTGAGTCCTAATACAGGGTCATTGAGTCCTAATTCAGCGCCATTGAGTCCTAAGCCATTGCCTTTAAATCTTAATCGGAAAACATTACCTTGGCTATCTTCAGATGTCAGGAAATACCCCCAAAAAACTGTATCTTTTTTAAAACCAGAAATGAGGAGATCGTTCTCTAGCAGATCCCTGCAAATTTGTGAATTAAATTCATTTGGTAGTTATTCACTGTTGCCCATTGTCGGTGGTGTCTCGGCCCATTCACTGCACAGAGTGGCTAGGTACTCTCGAAACCTCCAGGAGTCGATGAGTCATAGTTCTGAGGATTTCCTTTGATGAATTTGTCAATTAATAAATAAAAATGCTCATCTAATGTAACTCGGCGTTTGCTACAATCTCATCACAAATGAAGCATATTTCTATTTTTAATCCTTGCATAATTCGCTCAATATCTTACAGCCGATGACATGAAAGCAAAATTGCTGCAAAACCTTTTACAGACAAGGACAAGAAGATGTAGAATGGAGACAAAATTGTTTTGTTTTATATTTGGTATTGAACTAACAGTGCTGTGATATCACTTAGATGTTCTGATGCGTGTATAAATGTCTATAGTTCATCCAATGTTACATGGTAGGCCCTTAACAATCTTTGAAGGTTTATTCACATTTTGCGCTACAAAGTGCGGCCACACAGAACACTGACACAAAAGAAAAGATTGTCAATTTAATATCAAGTAAGGGTCGTTATGGTCAAATGGTCTATAAGATCCGCACATTATCAACCCAGAGTAATAATATTCAAGATCTTCAAAATGTGGATTTTCCCAAATATAACCATGCCAGCCACGACGGAAAGTCACGTTAGTCACATGTATGTCAGACTATGCTAGTCCAAATATCTATATTAGGACTATCAAGGCTCTCTCGTTGCAATGGGTTTCATTTCTACTGATTACAGAAAAGAGTCCGAAATATCTAAATTACTTGTTAAATGATGTATTGTCCAATAGGAAATAAAAGTATTTAATCATATATCATTCGTGCATGTAACTAAGTTGAGCATATATTTTGTTCTACTTATAACATTATGATTTATCAGCTCTCTGTGGTGGGCCATAAATTATATACATTCTTCTGTTGATCAATAAAACTGCATTTATACATGCTACTCAGTTAATTATATGTGTCCTATTGTGTGGGGTATTTTTCAGGAACACAAGATATTTCATAGTCCGTATCACAAAGACGCCACACTGACATTGTGATGATCTCACAACAGATGCTGCCTCAGGTTTAGTTTACATCTTTGTCCATAGGACGAATGCCGATCTCCATGTTGTTTTTTTCTCCATTGAAAAGTACACACCGGAACTGTACAACTTTACCGGAACCAGAACTGTACAACTCCACTATATTTAATCATTGGTCGGAGAGATTGGCAGGGGGCCTATACCACATTCCGCCATCTATGATATTGTTATACAGTTAGTATGAGCAGGCGAATGTCAAGGTCAGCCCAATTACATGTTGGTCTGACCATGGCATTTATGAGCATTCTTATGTTGGCCAATAAAGTTTCAATCACGCATACCACACAGTTAATTATATGTGTCCTGCGGTGGAGGTACGTGTGACGAACACGGGGAATTTCATAGTGAGATCAAATTATGTTCTTTTATCATTTTCAGGCCATTAGTTGTTTTTCCATTTACCCAGGCAATGACCTTCTCTCTGCTAAATTTGGTGAAAAATAATATATTGCCCATGAGAGTTACATATTTGTAGATTTGTGTCTTTGGGGTTTTAAATCACTTTCAACATTATTTCAGTCATTTCGTGGGGAAACCTACTTGTAGCAGATATAGTGCTGCCTCACTGAATTGTCATGTCGCAGGTCCTTGACATGACAACCTACCCGGTCACAGATTTACAAGGACAACGGGTAAACCCTTTAGGCATGGGCCTCATGATTTCAATCTCGGCTGATTTCAATCTCGGCTTTGGATCACCACAGAGGAACTGGTGCTAATAAGCTGGTGCTTAATCCGCTTGCGCCACGGCCCGTGGCTACATATTTGTAAAGCTCAGGAGGTTGATTTTGAGTTGTCAGTGATGCAAATCAGATGCAAAGAACTGACTGAGTAGCACCCATTATGTTTAGGTCCTTAACAGACTTAATGCAATCATAAATCAAAACTCGGCCATCTTGCTCTCGGTGTTTTTGTCACAGCTTGGCTATAGGTATCACAATTTCCTGATAACCAATGTGTTCAATATGTGAATCTTGTAAGCGTTAGTCCTACTTTTAGAGGTATGATGTTTATTTGGGAAGAAAAATTAAAATGATTTTATTCCAATACTGAGTTTATTTATTGATAAACAAACGTCCATTTTCACCGTTTATGCATTAGATATAAATTATCAATTAAGGAGCAAAGTCGCCCTAAATTGCTTCGGTGTTAAACAGTCAATAATATTCGTATCTGTTTGTCATGGTGAAGCTACATAGGAAAATGACGAAATTTAAGAATGGTCCAAAATGACTCAGAGAAAGTTTAACCTCGTCTTTTTGTGTTTTAAAGTCAAAATTTCAAAGCTTACACTTCAAAGGTAGATTCCCCTATACATAATTCAATATTCAAAGAAGATTCCCAAATGACTGCATAAAAAGCAGGATTAGAAAGGAGACACAGTACCATAGTAGATTGGACACAAATGATTTATTTATATGTTCAATAAATCTGCTACCACCAAACCAAATTACAATTTACATATACATATATTACATTATCAAATATTACATATAATTTACAACAAATAAATGAACTCGCTGACATTTAAAACTTGTATAACTTAATGCCAAATTAATAATAACACTGTTATGAACATTTATATAATTATGATATTACATATACGTGGCCATCTGAAATTTAACACTGCTACAAATTTGTCACATGTACACAGAAATCGCTGGGCTGGCTTACCGTGGGGGTTACTTTCATAGAACTCAAAAAAGCAGTATCATTTCTTATTGCATCACCTCAAGTCAGGGTATCATTTTAACTTTGCATCATCCCTGAATCAGGATATCAAAATTTAAGTCAGTCCTAAATCAGGGTACCAATGGAGATAGGCGGGTTAAAATTATGAAAGTATCCCCCCTCCAGGGCTGGGTGACGTATAAATGTTTACACATTGGCCCTCGTCGTCTCTGTTCGCTTAGTATAATAACAGTCTGTGCCAACAGAGCCTTCCTTATAACATAAATTTCTTACAGGTCTAAGAGCTGTATACAAAAAATGACATATAGGCAATGATATACACTGTTATGTTGCGTTCTAATGTGTATGATCTCGTTTCAAACATGATATTTTCATTTCTAAAATATTTTAGACAAGGATAAATAAAATACTGCTGAACAAGAAATGCTCTGTTGTGTAGTTTGACTAATAAGTCATATTTCAGATTATCATTGTATAAAATTTTTCTATGTTGTCATTACATAAGTATGCAGAAATAGTCAGGAAGTATAATCTTACAACTATCAGCACTAATTAGGACAACTATCAGCACTAATTTGTATGTATGTATGTAATTAATGATAGAACAGTAAATTAAGGACATATGAAATAATCTAAACAAATCAAGACAATTTAAAAGCTTGCCAGCCTAAGAGTCAAATTTTAATTATAATTAATTTTCTAAGGAAACTGGTAAATTTAAGAACTGGTAAGGGACTCTTTAATGAGTAGGTAATTAAAAAGGCTGAATTGAGATTGGGTAACAGGCGACTAAATTAATTGCCTAATGGAGAATTAAGAGAATTACCAAGAAGGAATAAACCAGACAAAATAAAAGTAAATGGGTTGAGGAATAGGTAGTAAATGTAATTAAGAGAGGCAAAACAATGTTTAGTTATGTAACAATTTCCAGAGGTAATTGGTTCTTTAAACATAAACAGGAATTTAAGTAAAGGAAATTAAAGTAAATTAACTGTAACTGTCTGTATATTTTGAGTTAAAATGGGGGGAATCCTGTTAAGTAAAATTCTGAATGTTAGTAGAATTAAGAAAGATTTATTAGTGTCAGCACATGACCATTTAAAAGTCTTTTACATTGAAGGAAATGCGTCATCATCATATTTTAACAAATATATAACAAAGGTTCGGAACTGCAAGAATGGAAAAAATATACTAAATCTTCAGCTAATAAACACAGATAACATATAAAATAACAGTCAAAATACACAAAAATATCATTACATATCTTGCATAATTCAAAAGTTTGTGTGTTGTCCATCACTTATGATATGCTTTGAAATTTGATGTGTGAATGCCAATGTCTTAATGTTTAGGTGTCACAGTCTAACAAAATATGTGGTTCTGTGTGTGTGTGTTAGCATCATATTGGCATAAGTCTTCCTCACTGGGAGTCTGTAACCATTTTCCAGTCTCAATTCTTAGTTTGTGTGAACTTTAGCAAAGGCATGAGGTGGAGATTCTATGGGTTTCTGGCACACTAATATTGCCCACAGCCACAGGTGTGTAATATAATGTTTTAGCCAACTTGGGTTTATTTTTTTAAGTAATCAGGAATGATTAAATGTGTTTTAGGGACAATAGTCTGGATATTTTTGCTAAAATTGTATATGAACAGAAGAGCATATTTGACATCTTGATAATTGGATAAAAATAATTTCAGAATTCTTCACATTGATAGCATTGCCAAGTAATTAAAGTGTATGGAGATTAAAATGTCCTTTGTACTCTGCATAATAATTATATATGGGTGTCAGAATATGGAAAGATATAATAAATACTTATTAAGTTAAAACCATCTCAGTTGATCTACAAAATTGTGTATACAGGCCTTGGGTCAGTTTCTGACTGGGATTAGTTTCTAATGATAGATTTGAAATTGTTATAAATATAATTCTATAACTAACTATTTGTGTGTGAATTTTAACTTTTCATTAATTTGTAGGCCTAGATTTGTAGGTTTAGATTTGTGTAAGTAAAACATCTTTGAAGAAAACAAAACGTTAAAACTTACTACCTAGGACTGATGCAACAATTAAAAAATTTTGATATTGATTAATGTTTTAATGTAAAGATTTACTTGTAGATATACCTCTATAACATAATTATTATACAATTGTGCATTTCATGTGAGATTGTAGAATTGACTGACCCCAAAAAGCCTACAATTGATAAGTGTTAACCCCAATATTTGACAAAGTTTTGATAAGTTTCCTTCAGTTTTGATTTTTCTTAATATTCATATTCAGTCATTACTGTTATGTTTTTTCATGTTTGCTTGTACTCTATTGTTTGTGGCAGAAATGCCAAATATGATATGAAAATATGATATATGAAAGCTCACATGTTATTTGAATCTGCTTTTCAAATTAAATTTCATTCCATCATTAATCATATGGAACTGGATCTGATACAAATTTTCTTTGCATAAATTGGGCAGAGAATGGAGTATTTTTTCTCAATGTAGTGGACATATCTTAATCATGACCTCATATCAAAAGTAAGTCAAACTTCCTTTCAAGGACAGATATGAAAAGCTTTAAAATAAATCACAAGAATTTTTTTATATTGACTTAAAGTTTCAAATTAATTTCAATATTGCTAAAAGAGACAAATTGGTGTTCAAAATGGAGTCATACAATAAGAAGACACCAAAAGGAAATTTCTGATGGTGTGATGTACCTCATTGTTATGGGTAAGTCAAACATGTTACTGATATGAGCAGATCTTGAGGTAAATTGTTGAGCTCATAATGAATGAATACAATAAACCCATATTTAACACTAAGAGTCAAAAGCAGATCAACGTGATCTATCAGTCAGTGTGAGGCATCCACTACACATCAAAGGACAGGTGTAACAAACTAAACATGGACCAAGTTATAAATATTTTTGTTTAGCTTTTTCTTGATAAGCCAAATGTTCAATAATAGTTAACAGAAATCCATTCCCATTATAATTAAATCCTGCATTGATTTGAATACTGATTATTACTGTAGTGAAGAAGTCATTTTGACAGCAAACTTCAACGATCATTTTAACTGTCAATTTTGAATGTCAAATAATGATTGAAGAAACAATGTTGATATGAAACCTGCTGAAATTGTCATAACAGTATTGGGTGTGAAATTCTGCCTTTGATATAATGTTATCTGAGCCAAAAGCCAGAACAATTGCACACATCTCTTTGACTGGAGGCCATCTTGGATTAGCAGGAAGTTATTTCAAATCGCAATGAATGTTGGTCTTGGTGAGAGACCGAATAGGAAAGGGCGAACTGAGATTACTTCCTGTTGACAACACGGTGACCGCCTTGGATACGTTGTAAACAAAGCAGTGCACACATACACCAGCATATAAAACCTTTAAAAAGATTATGACAGTCATTTTCAGAGACAAAACGAAGCAAAATATTCAGTGGATATTTCCATGACGGCCCAAGGACTGTCAACATGGTCAATAGTCGCCCCTTTGGGACCATGATGGCGATTGGGTGCAACACATTCCTCATAAAATGTTTGCTTTTTAACTGTTACAGAAAATCTGCACATGAAGTACAAAAGTATATTCAAGTCTTTTAAAAATAAAAGCTTTGATTGAATTCTACATATAATAGAAGTTTTTTTTATGAAACACCATATTATTGGGTATTAAACATGAAACATTAACAATTCATGATCAACATAATCTTGACCATGATCATTGTGTAGAGTGCTATCTGTGTTGATCTGATTTGAGTTGTTGGATTATCGACCTTTTCAGTAGTGTTAAGTTTCATTCCTAATATTTTCATTTTAAATATATATATTTATATATATATATATATATATATATATATATATATATATATATATATATATATATATATATATATATATATATAAATATATATATATATATATATGGATATGCAACAAAGCGACGTAATTATCTAACTAGTATCAAATAAAATAGTAACCTGATATCTGACAGGCATGCGGTTGCTTTGAGGACTCACTTCCGGTTATCGCTTCATTTGCCTGACACGGGATGAACCATTAACCTAGCAAGGGGATCGGACAAAATAAGGTTTTATTTTAATGTTCGTGTTCTTAATATATTATTTTTTCACTATTCTCACTGAAGATACACACTGAAGGTTCACAAGGCACAATATATATATATATATATATATATATATATATATATATATATATATATATATATATATATATATATATATATATATATATATATATATATATATATATATATATATATATGATTATTGATCTTTCCTTGTGAAGAATACAAACGAGATCCAATGTCATGCTCATGGTTTCATATTTTCTGCGAGTGACAACAGGTACCACGATCTGGTGAGTGTGCTTTTATCAAACAGAATGTTTTTTTTATTGTTTAATTGATTTGTATATGATAAGTAAAATATTTCTTTGTGTTTTGTCTTAATCTGCATTCAATTTCAGAGATTTGATCTGTGTGTCATCTATTTCTCCTCTGATATTATATTTCTTTTCTATAAGAGATTATAATGCAGAAAATGAACTGTAATATATTGATTATATTATTGTTCCATTTCCAAATTATAGAAATAAAATTAGTTCACTCATCAATATTCTAATCTGTCCTTTCGAAGAGAAAATTAATTTTTAAAAGATTAAGATTGACATGCGCAGTAAGATGGAACTGGACATGGGAAGGTCACACTATATCAAACGTCATCAGTTTCTGTGGCGTTCCTGATGTGGCGCCAAATAACATGTCCTGCCTGTAAACATAATAAATTAAAATAACAATTTACAAAGACCATTCAAAATGTTTACATCAAACATATGTTAAAATGTATATACCTTTGTGAAGAACAATTTGGATTTTCTCGTTAAATATCTTTTATGGAAATAATATCGATTTTAGAAGTAGGATATATACTTCCTTTACAGTTTTATTTGTTTTAATTTTTGCTATATCAAATGTTTAAGAAATTTTAGAGAACACTATTGCTTGGGTCTTGACACATACAAATATAATGGCAAAAGGAGACGGTCATGGCGAAGGATCTGGAAAAAGCCCCGGATATGAACAGGGTTATGACCCTACCGTAATGCCACCTGGTGGTGCCCAACCACCACCGGCTTATTCCAGCCAGGCACCTCCCTATGGGAACCAGCCCATGCCTCAGGGGCACTACCCGCAGCCACAACAACAGGCGGGGGTAAGCATTGATTTGATTTGAGGAGTTGGCTGCTCTACTTTTGTCTCGCGGGCACTCAGAGCCTACGAAGTATGGCAGTTAAATTATTTTGGTGTTGTTGCTCTAACTAATTGGGATGACCTTGACCAGTTTTTCAGAGGTAAAGTAATGTCAAGAAAAAGTCATCTTTAAACTAAAGAAAAAATTGATATGGAGAATTTCCCACACTATTTGTGGAACAGATAGCTTCGTGGATGTTGTTAAGCCAAGTTGACCTTTTATAGGTCTGCTTCGATCTCGCCCGATATCCCCGTTAAGTGTCAAAAACCTTGGCTATATTTCAGAGTTTGAAAAGTCACTAAAATTTACGCATCAAATTTGCTTGATATAATGATGTGGGGAATGAGTGTTTGAAGCAATCACAATAGTTTGTTTTTTGTTTGGGGGTTTTCATCACCTTCTACATTATTTCAGTCATTTCTTGATGAGACCTACTTGCTGCCAGGTGACTAGTCGTGGCACAGTTGGTTAGAATGCAAGCTTATAAGCAAACAGTTCCTCTGTGGTCTTCTAATGGTCGTGCGCTCGATTCCCAACCGTTCTGGCATTGCATTTATGATATAATTTCTCATATGAGCTGAGATTCATGCCTGAAGGGTTAACCTGTTGTTCTTGTAAATCTGTGACTGGATAAATTGCCACATCAATGATCTGTGACATGACAATCCATTTACGCAGTACTATATCTGCTACAAATGTGCTACTGCTACAAAGGTCTCGTCATGACATAACTGAAATAATGTTGAAAGTGACATAAAACCCCAAACAAACAATAGAGTGCTGCCTCACTGCTTCATGTCACAAGCCATTGAGATGGCAACCCCCTCCAACTTTAATTGGAAAAACAGTCCTTTGAAAGATATCACATTCCTTTCTTGATATTTATATTTATTTTAAATACTTGCAGATGTGTGTGGTGAACCAGCCCTATGTTCCCCCCAGTAATCCAGTGATTATCAACCAGATGGCGCCACATCCTCCCAACTATCTGTGGTTGGCATGCCTGGTGTTTTGGCTTTGCAACTGGCTTTTTGGAGGAATTGCTTTTATCATTTCTCGTAAGTACTTTATCTAACAGCACATGTTTTTCACTTGATAGTATTTTCATTTTTTTTGTTAAAATAGTTTTAACTTGATATCATTTTTTGGGGGTTAAAATATATTCAATCACAAAATGCGTTGAAAACAAAACACCCAACCAACTTTCTGGTACCATTGCTTCCACAGATTGGCTGGTGCAATCACAAATGATTTTGACCGTAACACGATGGGCGTGAGGCTTTCATGGCTATTCAACTGTTTAATCCCCCATTTCTATACTTTCTTATACCCCAGTCACATTTGCAGCGGGCGCCGGCCGGGAAGTAAGAATCGGCCGACTTCACAGGGTCCTGGGCGCTGGGGAGTTCAACGTACAGTTGTAATCAGAAATATGCTGTAGCTGTGGTCACATTATACAGGGGTGCCGCAAGACACATGCCAGGTTTGATGCCACAGACGTCTGCATGATATCCTAAAGACGTCTGTCTCATTTGACAGACCTCTGTAGGACATCCTAAAGACATCTTGATCATTTCATAGATATCTGAAGGACATCCTAAGGATGCCTATATGACACCGTAGGGAGCCCCTAGAATCATCTGACAATGGCCCGTGAACACATGAAATAAAAGAAATCCTATTTTCACCGTACGATGCCACAGGCAGCCCTAAGATAATCTTAAGATATGCCCTGGGACACTCACAGGAGCCTGCTGTGTACCTTAAGATGATGTTTGGTGTTGCTGTGTACCTTAAGATGATTTATGTTGCAGATAAAAGTTCCCTATCACCCACACTGCCTTAAAAACTGCATGTAAATGTGGCCGATGATCTCCCGGTGCCCTCACGACAATCTGAACTGCCGGCCAATTTTGTAAAAAAATACCCATCGGCCGGGTATTTTAACTGAAATCAGCGCCTGGTGTCGGCCGGGAAATTTATCAGTAACAATCTGAGAAATGCCGTAGCTGTGGCCACATTATTAAAGGGCACGCACGGCACCCGCAAGAAAATGACAGAGACGTCTGCAGGATGTCTTTACGACGTCTTTATCATGTAACAGATGTCTGTAGGGTATGCTTAGTGCAATCGTGCACTCTTGGCGGGATGCCAATTGGTTTTGCCAAGTAAACTTATAGATGTAGATGTAGATGTGAAGACATCTAGGTCGTTTGATAGACGTCTGAAGAACATCCTAAAGACGTCTTGTGATATCGTAGGGAGCCAGTTGGGTCATCTGACGATGGCCCTTTGAACACATGAAATAGAAAAAATCCTATTTTCACCCTAAGATAATCTGCTGATGTGCCTGTGGGACACTGCCGGGAGCCTGCCGTGTACTTTAAGATGATATATGGTGATAAGACATCGGTGAAACGCTGGCAGCTTTTATGTTGCAGCTAAAAGTTCCTGGTGACCCATGCAACGTCTTAAAGATGCCCAATTGTGGCCGATGATCTTCCGATGCCCGAATCTGAACTGCCGGCCGATTTTGTAAAAATACCTATCGGTTGGGCATCTTTACTGAAATCAGCGCAAATATGACTGAGGTATAAGATCCAATTTAACCTTTGTAATCTGCTAAAGTTGCCTCTTGTTAATGAATGTTTATGTAAATAGCAGAAAAGTTGGGGACCTTTATCTGTTATTAGAAGGAGACAAAACACCTCAATTACAGGACAGAGATGATTTATTCTGCTTTGAACTGCAAATTTATTTTGGCTCTACTCACCCAAACAGCATTAATCAAATACATTCACATAACACTCTTAATTAATTGCGGTTACAAATAAATGTGATTAATTAACTAACAATACCTCTACCTATCGCTCACATAATAGTATATACATAGCTTTCATGGCCATAAGCCCCACCCTGGGCCTTGATGGCCCCTGGGACAACCTCACTAATTTGGTTCAAAGGAGGGTGAGAAAAAACGTCTGCTTGTCTGCAAGAAACAAGGAAAACCTGACCCTAGGATTTATAGTCTGGATGGAGCCGTCCTCCAACGGCTGGTTGCCTTTGCAATTTGCCTCGCTTTGAACTACACAGATACCAATCAATCAGATATGTAGGCTCTTGCAGGATGGTTGTCTGCGTCCTACGAGGGCCTTGGTCATCAAGGGACCATTCATAAATTTGGTTGCTAAGTGTTTGCAATAATGCGCGGATGCTTCAGAAAACAGCTTTGACTCGTCTGTACCATTGAAACCAATGGACAGAAACATCGGACCTTGCCTTGCTGGAGGCTGTCAATCAACACTGCTACACTTTTTAAGTACGCATAGCACCACTTACACATTCAAAATGTACAGAGATAACAGTCTACATTATCACCTGCAATCATCAGAACTGTCAAAATGTGTGTGCCTCAAAAGTGTAGCAGCATTGATGAACAAGCTCCAGCAAGGCAAGGTCCGATCTGTCAAATACTCCTGCTTGACCCTTTAATGAAGACTCCATAGTTATAATACATTTTTTCTGTCACCACTCCCAGTGTAAACATTCATTATGCAAGTCGGGCACCCTTTATGCTTTGACTTATAAAACAAATCGTTGGTTATATTTAATGAGTCTACAATCAGATTTCTGGCCTAGTATTAGATGTTGAGAGAATTTTTCAAAAAGAGGAAATATGATATTGTCAGATCTTTAATTGTAAGTTATATGAAACAGTATAAACATGAAAATTGTAACTACGTTTTAAGCCCTGTGTAGCAATCCGACCTCCGAGATACCTCTTTTTCCATGAACCTAATGTTTTGGAGATGTTGAAAGAACTTTTCAGAGTGAAAAATAATGCACTGAAATCTGAGTTTTTTTTCTTGTAATTAGAAAGGTTGTCAACATCACACCTGTGGCTGTGTATTTAAGTGCTTTTTATCAATCTGATATCTTCAAAATGAAGATATGAGCTTGGTGTTTAGAACTAATAAAATGTTCTACACTTGAACTTTCCCAGGCTTTAACTTGTAAATATATTCATGACTATTTGAAGTCAATGAAACATTTTGTGTCTGACATACAATGCTATACAATGCTTACATAGCTGTTTTGAACTAAAGCCTACATTAATAATAATAATAATAACGATTTATATAGCGCTATATCAGACCAGGTCTGCTCAAAGCGCTTCAAAATGAATCCTTATCTGATACCAGATACACAAGTCTGACTCTAGTATAGCTTCTTGAATAGATTTCTATATTTCTTTCTAAACATGCCTCACAG
This sequence comes from Amphiduros pacificus, assembly GCA_949316495.1. Classification (NCBI taxonomy): domain Eukaryota; kingdom Metazoa; phylum Annelida; class Polychaeta; order Phyllodocida; family Hesionidae; genus Amphiduros; species Amphiduros pacificus. The sequence goes on from OX439011.1 coordinate 26,786,101, forward strand.
AATTATTTTTTTGATGACATTGAAAATTGACATACTGTTCTAGCAAGGTGTTTACCTTTCAAGGATTTGATTGGTTTGTATTAGAAAGAAGCTTTTCACTGGGACTCAATGCCCTACTCTTTTTGATGAGTGATTCGGGACCCTTTTTGTATTATCACATAGACATGACAGCACAAACCACGTCTTTTGTGAATCAGTCATGGAGCACTGACAGGAATGGAAAACAATTTAGAAGCAAATATCCAGCCAATCAATGTTTGTAAAGTGTTCAATGGATGGCTTGGTACTCTCCTTTGCATCGGGTTTACTTTTACAATTTTGTGATGGAGAGAAGAGAGAACAGGCCTAGTAAAGCTGGGTAGACTTGGATGTTATCGGAAAATTCATCGACTTGGCACAGATGATTATGTTGGTGTAAAATGATGTTTTAACATTTGATCACAAATATACGGTATAAAGATTTATATGATATAAGGAAGTAGTGTTTAAGAACCTGATTTCATTAAAGCTTCAATAGGTTTGTCTATTTTATCAACAAGGCTCTTCTGACACTGACAGTAACAAGAGTATTTGTTTCCAGATGTTGTTCATCTTTCTTCAGTCAGGAAATAATTTTGTTTACATTATCAAAAAAATAAATAACCAAAAAATGAATAATTGTTGTATTCAGCTTTAAACTATAATATTTCTTTCCAATTTCCAAACTAAATAATATTTCAATGAGGTTCATCTCAATCAATATCTAAACATATGCTACTCACATATTCATGATTATTTGGAAAACCATTAAAGCCATATATATGCATATGTCTAGATCAATAAATAATGTATCTGCATCATATGTCGATGTAAGTGTTATCAACATATAAAAGACCTATAAAACACCCATTTAAAACTCTAGTCATTTGGCGCACCAATGCCGGCACTGCTGGAAACCATCATAGAACCAGTGGTACACTTGATTAGAGTGCAAACTTATTAGCACCAGTTCCTTTGTGATGATCCAAAAGCTGTGGGTTTGATTCTCGACTAAGTGGAGATTATATTTATGTTACAATTTCCCATGTGAGTTGAGGCCTGTGCCTGAAGGATTAACTTGTTTTCTTGTAAATCAGCCACTGGGTGGATTGTCATGTCAAGGACCTGCGACAAGACAATTCAGTGAGGCAGCACTATATCGACTACAAATAGGTCTCGTCATGAAATAACTGAAATAATAGGTTGGAAGTGATGTATAACCCCATAATGCAAACCAATTAAAGTGAATTACACCAATAACGGTGATATTCCACTTTAGAACTAAAATTGCCTGCTGATTACATGATATGTGCCTGTTTATTGTGATCAATATAAATCTTGTGACCTCCTCAGCAGTGCTGGCTGACTCCATTAATGATGATATGTGCCTGTTGCAGTGGTTGCCTCCTCTCAGGCTGAGGACGGTAGGGTGGATGAGGCCAGGAAGCTGGGCAGAGTCTCCATGTGGGTATCTGTGTCTGGGGTCATAGTGACCATCCTACTCATCATCATAGTGGTCATCATTGTCACCACGGCTGCAGCTAGCGTCACCTCCATTGACAGCATTAATCACCACTGTTCCTGGCAGATCGACCCTGACACATATCAGAACACTTATAAGTGTACCTCTTATTGACATGTAGCCAGATATATGCAAGGTGCCATAGAAATGATCAAGCCTCATCATCGCAACAGATTAGAGCAGCATAATTCAAGATCAAATCAAACCAAATCAGTTTGTCCTATATTTCACAAATCAAATCAAATTAATTAGTCTTGTAATATGAAATCAAATCAAATCAAAGACATTTGTCCAATAATATTTCACAAAATCAATCAAAGCGGTTGTTTATTTCACAAATAAAATCAAATCAATTCAATTTGTTCTATATATATATATATATATATATTTATATATATATATATATATATATATATATATATATATATATATATATATATATATATATATATATATGGTTTTATCATTATTTAGTGTTAAATGGATAGTTTCTTTTTCACTATATATTTTTGAGTGTTTCACTATATTTGATTTTGAGTGTTCCGTTAGTTGAAGAGTGTGATAATAAATGAAATGATGAAAAAAAGATATTGGACTTCTCTACATTTTTAATCGTTAATAAATTCTCTCTTCAATTCTAACCAATTTGGGCTACATTACAAAGCTGAAAGAAAAGAAAATCTAGGTTGCAACCTTTCTTTCATATATATCAGAAATGTATCACAGAGTCAGTAAAATGCTTATCATTAATAAATATGATGAAAGTGGGGCTTCTTGACTGAGTTTGTAGCCCGCTCCTTATGTCAGGGGCTGATCTAGCCAGGGATTGTAGAGCATCTCGTTATGAATTATTCATGAGGAGCAGGCAGTTGTGCCCTGATCGGTCAGGCATTTCAAAGTGATTGGGGGAAGGCCTGATCTGGGAATGATAAGAGCCACAAAGTAGACAAGTGGTACGACAGCAGACAGTTTAATTGTAGCACCTTTGCTTAGAACAATAGGCGCTGGCCTGTTTGTCCCAGCAGGTAACAGGTACCAGTCAAGACTTCTTCTGGCTGTGACACTTTGTAGATCTTATTAAATAATGGGAGCTGAAACGTGAAACTTTCCATAAGCAAATATAACTGACTTCGAAACTTCTTCAGAATTCTTCATGTTATATCAAGTCAGATTGAAGCCTGTCACCGAGACCCAACGCCCAACTCTTTTCAAAGAGTGATAATCTTTTCTTTTTTGCATTATTACATATACACGATAAAACACACTACGGCCTTTGATCAGAAAGCAATATCTGGAATGGTAAATAACCCAGTAACAGATATCAACCTTCCTCAATGGCTTGACTTGTCCCAACTGGAGTTTGAAACCCCAGAGCTTTAGCATGGGAGCTCGAGAGAGTCTTCCTCCAAACTGAGCCACGTCACATCCCTCAGGATAGAAGAGAACAACGAAAGCATTCACACCTCTTGAATGACATTGTAATATTGGTATTCAGTACTCTAAAATATTTATTTTTTATCATGAATTTCACATGAAATGTTTCTCTATGATTTGGAAAGTTATGTTTCATCCCTTTGCCTGTGACATTTATATATCAATGTTGGCCTGGCTGAAGATTTCCCTTCTGATAAAAAAACATGTTCTATTCACATAACTGTTTCTTTTAAAGAAATCTTTCCTGTCAAGAAAACGACAATATTGCCAAAGCACTTGCAACACACTTACCAGTAATGCTAAGAAAATTGATATCTGATGACTTTTTGCATATCAGATATAATTGTTCCGTATTGGTAAAGACAATTCATGACAGGTGCTAACAACGTGTATGGCATCAAGATGACAACTTCTACACTCTGACATCCATCTTCCAAGCAATAACAATTTCACTTATTAATATCGAACTGACGGTCCCACGTCTAGGGTACATAAGAAGAACAACTGTTACAGTAATTGTGCAAAACAAGATCAGAGCAGTTGCTCAAACTTGAGTGAGACACTCGTTTTATTATTAAAGAAACTTCATTTACAATCCAAGCATTGAGTTAATTGAATTTATCATGTAAAAGGAGACCATAAACAGAAAGACACAATATACCAGACACCAGCCTATTTCTGAATACAATAGGAGTAGGAAATATTCCAGTCTAAAAATAGGTTAGTTGTCCACCAGGACCAGTGGCACTACACTGAATACACGAAGTTGCTATTTGCTGAACTAATGTATAATTTAAACATTTATAAATATAAATATGTTTATTTCCTTTAAATGTCTCAAATATCACGAATATCGTATATGACGTCACTGATAGTCAGGTAACCTGTTTGTTTGGGATTTTATATCACTTTCAGCAATATTTCAGTCACTTCGTGATGAGACCTACTTGTAGCAAATAGAGTGCTGCCTCACTGATTTGACATGTCGCAGGTCCTTGACATAGAATCCATCCAGTCACAGATTTACAAGGACAACAGGCTAACACTTCAGACACAGGCCTCAACTCATATGAGAAATTGTAACTTGAATTTAATTACCAGGAAAAACATTTGTGATAAATGTAGCCTAGAGATAAAAAGCATTAAAAGCGGGTCGAATATTACATCGAAATCTCCTAAAAGCCTGAACATAATCTAGTGTAGATATCAACGTAATGCTTTCGTGGACACTTCACTTTCTGAGGTTTTTGTTCATATGTATTCTTTGAAATCTCCAAATAAGATATACGTGAAGTATGTGCTCAGTGATATTTTGTTATTGAATAAGGTGATATTTTGTTATTGAATAAGGTATAAGGTATTTCATCGAAGTGACAAGTACATTTCATATAGAATAGTTCTAGAATGTGAATCATATATTAAAGAGTTTGTTTTTATCATTTTTAGGCACTGAATGACAAAAGCGGTTGATGTGCCGTTAAGACACCATTCACTCATTCTAGAGTGTGAATATTTTGTAATGTGTAATATTTGGTTATAGTATCATGCTGACCAGCATATTTCATATAGAGGAGTGTTAATAAAGTGCCGTGCTGACCAGCATATTTCATATAGAGGAGCGTTAATAAAGTGGCATGCTGACCAGCATATTTCATATAGAGGAGCGTTAATAAAGTGCCATGCTGACCAGCATATTTCATATAGAGGAGCATTAATAAAGTGCGGTGCTGGCTAGCATATTTCATATACAGGAGTGTTAATAAAGTGCCGTGCTGACCAGCATATTTCATATAGAGGAGCGTTATTAAAGTGCCATGCTGACCAACATATTTCATATAAAGGAGCGTTAATAAAGTGCCATGCTGACCAGCATATTTCATATAGAGGAGTGTTAATAAAGTGCCATGCTGACCAGCATATTTCATATAGAGGAGTGTTAATAAAGTGCCGTGCTGACCAGCATATTTCATTTAGAGGAGTGTTAATAAAGCGCCATGCTGACCAGCATATTTCATATAGAGGTGTGTTTATAAAGTGCCATGCTGACCAGCATATTTCATATAGAGGTGTGTTTATAAAGTGCCGTGCTGACCAGCATATTTCATAAAGAGGAGTGTTAATAAAGTGCCGTGCTGGCTAGCATATTTCATATAGAGGAGCGTTAATAAAGTGCCGTGCTGGCTAGCATATTTCATATAGAGGAGTGTTAATAAAGTGCCATGCTGACCAGCATATTTCATATAGAGGAGTGCTAATAAAGTGCCGTGCTGACCAGCATATTTCATATAGAGGAGCGTTAATAAAGCGCCATGCTGACCAGCATATTTCATATAGAGGAGCGTTAATAAAGTGCCATGCTGACCAGCATATTTCATATAGAGGAGTGTTAATAAAGTGCCGTGCTGACCAGCATATTTCATATAGAGGAGTGTTAATAAAGTGCCATGCTGACCAGCATATTTCACATAGAGGAGTGTTAATAAAGTTCCATGCTGACCAGCATATTTCATACAGAGGAGCGTTAATAAAGTGCCATGCTGACCAGCATATTTCATATAGAGGAGCGTTAATAAAGTGCAATGCTGACTAGCATATTTCATATAGAGGAGCCTTAATAAAGTGCCGTGCTGACTAGCATATTTCATATAGAGGAGTGTTAATAAAGTTCCATGCTGACCAGCATATATTTCACATAGAGGAGTGTTAATAAAGTGCCATGCTGACCAGCATATTTCATATAGAGGAGTGTTAATAAAGTTCCATGCTGACCAGCATATTTCATATAGAGGAGCGTTAATAAAGTGCCATGCTGACCAGCATATTTCATATAGAGGAGTGTAAATTGCCATGCTGACCAGCATATTTCATATAGAGGAGCGTTAATAAAGTGCGATGCTGACCAGCATATTTCATATAGAGGAGTGTTAATAAAGTGCCATGCTGACCAGCATATTTCATATAGAGGAGTGTTAATAAAGTGCCATGCTGACTAGCATATTTCATATAGAGGAGCGTTAATAAAGTGCCATGCTGACTAGCATATTTCATATAGAGGAGTGTAGGTTTGGGAGAATCAAATCATTTGATTTAAGAAATCGGATATCTCTTGCTGCACTAATGTGTATTAAAAGAAAGTTTTTTGGTCTGATTCTTCTCTGATATTCTGATCAGGTATTTATATCTCATATATAAAGCATCATGGAAAATTTGTAGCTCTTATTTTGAAAAATAATCTATTTATGCGTTACAAAATGAAAGACAAGTGATTAAATAAGATAAATGACAGCTCAAGCGGAAACCTTTACACACCAAGTGGATTCAGCTCAAGCTACTTACGTTGTTTAAAAGATAAATTGGAATCAGGTAAGAAATTGCATTTTCAACTGTAGTAACTGGTAGAAAAAATAATATCATACTGAATATGTGATTTGATTTAATCCATTTTGTGTGAATACATATGTCTCCTTGATACTATATGGAGATCAATTAGGGTACAATGAAATATTTTGATTCTAATCATACATATGTATAGGCCTTATCAAATAATATTGATTCTAATTATACATATGTATAGACCTTATCAAATAATATTGATTCTAATCATACATATGTATAGACCTTATCAAATAATATTGATTCTAATCATACATATGTATAGACCTTATCAAATAATATTGATTCTAATTATACATATGTATAGACCTTATCAAATAATATTGATTCTAATCATACATATGTATAGACCTTATTAAATAATATTGATTCTAATCATACATATGTATAGGCCTTATTAAATAATATTGATTCTAATCATACATATGTATAGACCTTATTAAATAATATTGATTCTAATCATACATATGTATAGGCCTTATCATGTATAGACCTTATCAAATAATATTGATTCTAATCATACATATGTATAGACCTTATCAAATATAATTGATTCTAATCATACATATGTATAGACCTTATTAAATAATATTGATTCTAATCATACATATGTATAGACCTTATTAAATAATATTGATTCTAATCATACATATGTATAGACCTTATTAAATAATATTGATTCTAATCATACATATGTATAGACCTTATTAAATAATATTGATTCTAATCATACATATGTATAGGCCTTATCAAATAATATTGATTCTAATTATACATATGTATAGACCTTATCAAATAATATTGATTCTAATCATACGTATGTATAGACCTTATCAAATAAAATAGATTTTAATCATACATATGTATAGACCTTATTAAATAAAATTGATTCTAATCATACATATGTATAGACCTTATTGAATAATATTGATTCTAATCATACATATGTATAGACCTTATTAAATAATATTGATTCTAATCATACATATGTATAGGCCTTATCAAATAATATTGATTCTAATTATACATATGTATAGGCCTTATTAAATAATATTGATTCTAATCATACATATGTATAGACCTTATCAAATAAAATAGATTTTAATCATACATATGTATAGACCTTATTAAATAAAATTGATTCTAATCATATATATGTATAGACCTTATTGAATAATATTGATTCTAATCATACATATGTATAGACCTTATCAAATAATATTGATTCTAATCATACATATGTATAGACCTTATTAAATAAAATTGATTCTAATCATATATATGTATAGACCTTATTAAATAATATTGATTCTAATCATACATATGTATAGGCCTTATTAAATAATATTGATTCTAATCATACATATGTATAGACCTTATCAAATAATATTGATTCTAATCATATATATGTATAGACCTTATTAAATAATATTGATTCTAATCATACATATGTATAGACCTTATTAAATAATATTGATTCTAATCATATATATGTATAGACCTTATGAAATAATATTGATTCTAATCATACATATGTATAGACCTTATCAAATAATATTGATTCTAATCATACATATGTATAGACCTTATCAAATAATATTGATTCTAATCATACATATGTATAGGCCTTATCAAATAATATTGATTTTAATCATACATATGTATAGGCCTTATTGAATAATATTGATTCTAATTATACATATGTATAGATCTAGACCTTATCAAATAATATTGATTCTAATCATACATATGTATAGACCTTATTAAATAATATTGATTCTAATCATACATATGTATAGACCTTATTAAATAATATTGATTCTAATCATACATATGTATAGGCCTTTTCAAATAATATTGATTCTAATTATACATATGTATAGACCTTATCAAATAATATTGATTCTAATCATACATATGTATAGACCTTATCAAATAAAATTGATTCTAATCATACATATGTATAGGCCTTATTAAATAAAATTGATTCTAATCATATATATGTATAGACCTTATCAAATAAAATTGATTCTAATCATACATATGTATAGGCCTTATTAAATAATATTGATTCTAATCATACATATGTATAGACCTTATTAAATAATATTGATTCTAATCATACATATGTATAGGCCTTATCAAATAATATTGATTCTAATTATACATATGTATAGACCTTATTAAATAATATTGATTCTAATCATACATATGTATAGACCTTATCAAATAATATTGATTCTAATCATACATATGTATAGACCTTATTAAATAATATTGATTCTAATTATACATATGTATAGACCTTATCAAATAATATTGATTCTAATCATACATATGTATAGACCTTATTAAATAATATTGATTCTAATCATACATATGTATAGACCTTATTAAATAAAATTGATTCTAATCATACATATGTATAGACCTTATTAAATAAAATTGATTCTAATCATACATATGTATAGACCTTATTAAATAATATTGATTCTAATCATACATATGTATAGGCCTTATCAAATAATATTGATTCTAATTATACATATGTATAGATCTTATTAAATAATATTGATTCTAATCATACATATGTATAGACCTTATTAAATAATATTGATTCTAATCATACATATGTATAGACCTTATTGAATAATATTGATTCTAATCATACATATGTATAGACCTTATTAAATAATATTGATTCTAATCATACATATGTATAGGCCTTATTAAATAATATTGATTCTAATCATACATATGTATAGACCTTATCAAATAAAATTGATTCTAATCATATATATGTATAGGCCGTATTAAATAATATTGATTATGTATAGGTCTTATCACATACAATGGATTGTGATTGAAGACATGTACGAGCTTCATCAGCCTGTGTTGGAACCCCATCCCACAATCCTCAAGAATTGGTATATTTAATACTTAAATTATTTAAACTTATAAATATAATCAATGTTCAAAACATCATTTTTCAAGATCATTAATCGTTTAGATTAGATAACATTTATCTCATATCTTGTCATTCAAGATGTAAGATGATTTTCACAGTCTATTCTATAAAACCACAATTTGGTTGGCGTGTAACTGATTCGCGTGTGTGTACAATAGTTGTGTACGGTTTTACATAACTGCCAGCCGTAGGCAGTAAGATGACATGAACTAATAGGGAAAATTACTGGTATTCACATTATTCAAGTAGCTGAAATACAATATAAGGGGGGATATAATTGCTGTTATTGTGTTTGGAGGAGGCTACTTACTTCATAGCATCTTGGCCGCCATCTTTCCAATAGCAGTGGCGGTTACAGGAATTTCAGCATTCATTGTACATATCACCAAAGAAATTATCCTTATCCTAATCTCTAATCATGATCTTTATCGTTTATCATTATCCTTATTGCTTATCATCTATCCCTATCACTTATCATTATCCTGATCTCTTATCATTATCCCTATCATTTATCATTATCCTGATCATTTATCATTATCCTGATCATTTATCATTATCCTTATTGCTTATAATTATCCTTATCTCTTATCACTATCCTTAGCGTTTATCATTATCCTTCTCATTTATCATTATCCTAATCTCTTGTCATTATCCTTATCGTTTATCCTTATCATTTATCATTATCCTTATCATTTATCATTATTCCTATTGCTTATAATTATCCTTATCGTTTATCATTATCCTAATCGTTTATCATTATCCTTATTGCTTATAGATATCCTTATCATCTATTGTCTTAACATATATTGTTATCCTTATCGCTTATCATTATCCTTATTGCTTATAATTATCCTTATCTCTTATCATTATCCTTATCCTTATCGCTTATCATTATCATTATTGTTTATCATTATCCTTGTTGCTTACAAATTTCATAATTAATTTCATCCAAAAATCCTTATTGCTTATCATTATCCTTATCTTTTATCATTATTCTTATAATCATCCTTATCACTTATCATTATCCTTATCACTTATAATAATCCTCATCGTTATCATTATCCTTATCATTATCCTTATTGCTTATCATTATCCTTATCGTTATCATTATCCTTATTCCTCATCATTATCATTATTGCTTATCATTATCCTTATTGCTTATCATTATCCTTATTGCTTATCATTATCTTTATCGTTAGTGATGTCAAACATTATTCTTTACTCATTCACCTTGCTATGCTTCCAATATTTTCTATCAATTTCCTCAAGTGTCAATTTGAATGTTTCTTCAGCATCCCTAATGAAATGTATTTTCATATTCTCTAATATATTTAAGGTGCTGGTTGTCAACCAAGAAACCTCGGTTGTCACACACCCCCAGGCCGTGGCTCTAGACCTGCCAGACCAGTCTAATCATCTATGGCTTGCTTGCCTAATCTTCTTGCTTTTTAACATTCTCTTCGGAGGCATTGCCATTATTATCTCTGGTAAGTTTCCTGATGGCGTTGCCATTATTATCTCCAGTTAATACAATTTCCGCTTTCCTGGTCATTGACACCGCCATTATAAGCCTGATATAAAAGCGTGCTATAAACCAGGACACTTTTTCAGGTAGTAATTTGAATGAAATGTAAAGCAATGCAAAACAATGCAATGTAATGCAATGCAAAGCAATGTAAAGCAATAAAATGCAATGCAAAATCGTGAAATACAATGCAATACTACAATGCAATACCATGCAATACAAAGCAATGCAATACAACGCAATACAATGCAATACAAGGCACACCGATGCAATACAATGCAATACAATGCAAAGCAATGCAAAGCAATGCAAAGCAATGCAAAGCAATGCAAAGCAATGCAAAGCAATGCAAAGCAATGCAAAGCAATGCAAAGCAATGCAAAGCAATGCAAAGCAAAGCAATGCAAAGCAACGTAATTCACTATGATGAAAAGTCATGCACCATAATGTAACAAATTACAATACAACACAATGCAATGCAATTCATTTCCATCAGTGAGTAAAATTAGTTGTGAAAACTATTTTAAATAGACTTTTGCAGTCAAAATCAAATTTTGTACATTTATCGAGAAAATGCAATACAATGCAATACAATGCAAAGCAATGCAAAGCAATGCAAAGCAATGCAAAGCAATGCAAAGCAATGCAAAGCAATGCAAAGCAATGCAAAGCAATGCAAAGCAATGCAAAGCAATGCAAAGCAATGCAAAGCAACGTAATTCACTATGATGAAAAGTCATGCACCATAATGTAACACATTACAATACAACACAATGCAATGCAATTCATTTCCATCAGTGAGTAAAATTAGTTGTGAAAACTATTTTAAATAGACTTTTGCAGTCAAAATCAAATTTTGTACATTTATCGAGAAAATGGTTATTTTCAACGTTTTCAAAATACTATGCATCTAGTGGCAACCACGTGACTGCCGCGAGACTTGGAAGGATGTCCGTGGCTGTGTCTTGCAGTGGCAGTGTGATAATTATCATCATCATCATCATCATCATCATCATCATCCCCAGCTCAGAGGCTCATACCTGTCGGGTTGGGGGTTGGGTGGTGGTTGGGTCGAGTTGGGGGTTGGGTAGGGGGTGGTTACATCTCCCCTTCACTACTCTGGATACTGGATGCCCATATGATCTACTAGGAGGCCAATAGCCTTATTCCAGAAATAGATATGGGCTTTATTTAACATACGTGTACTTGATTAGCGACGTACGATACTACCTGTTAGATGAACTTAATAATATCAGATTACTTGATATCATAAGGAGACAAGTTATTTGAGAAGAGTAATGTCGCTTGGGTTTTTCAACATCTACAGCTCAATAGTCAAGTGGTCAAAGTTACAGGCGATGCTCTGTAAACTGATCAAACTTACAGGCGATGCTCTGAGAACTGGTCAAAGTTACAGGCGATGCTCTGTAAACTGATCAAACTTACAGGCGATGCTCTGTGAACTGGTCAAAGTTACAGGCGATGCTCTGAGAACTGGTCAAAGTTACAGGCGATGCTCTGAGTACTGGTCAAAGTTACAGGCGATGCTCTGTGAAGTAGTCAGACTTACAGGCGATGCTGTGTGAAATGGTCAAACCCACAGGCGATGCTCAGTGAACTGGTCAAACTTACAGGCGATGCTCAGTGAACTGGTCAAACCTACAGGCGATGCTCTGTGAACTGGTCAAACCCACAGGCGATGCTCTGTGAACTGGTCAAACCCACAGGCGATGCTCTGTGCAGTGGTCAAACCCACAGGCGATGCTCTGTGAACTGATATATATTTATGACATTTTTGTGACATTTCAAGACCATAGCTTCACTGTATATTTCCCAATCAACACCATTTCCGTGATATATAATTAGTCAAGCCCATATATATTGTCAGGCATAGAGACAGAATGCATCTGACTTCCCGATATGTTTGAGAAGACCAGGGCCCGATATCTACAACAAATTTGTGCTAAACATAATTAACATCCTGACATTTAGTACAGACTTGGAGCAGAATCTAAATTTACAGCAAAAGATTTCTGACTTCATTTACATTTCTGAAATATTTCACATGCGCTGTGTGCCTAAAGGGTTAACCCGTTGTCCTTGTAAATCTGTGACTGGGTGACTTCAATGAGTCAGCACAATATCTGCAACAAGTAGGTCTCATCATGAAATAACTGAAATAATGTTGAAAGTGATGTAAAACCCCAAACAAACAAGCAAACAATATTAGCCTAGGGAACCTCTGGTAACCATTTTTTCAGGCCCAACTGTTACCATATTCTGACTCAAGAACAAAATGGTCTCCGTTACAAAACCTGCGTATTTTGTGTATTTCAAACTTGTGTTGCCACCATTTTGGGGAATTGAAAACATTGACCCCTTGTCAATTAGTTTTGCTGAAAATGTTATAAGACACATTTCCCTGACAATGAGGGCGGCTTATTTAGAGTACATCTTGAGTGTCCAGCTTCACCAATCATTATGAGACCAAGTTTCATAATGTGTAAGGAGTTACACTTGTGACGTATAATCCTCCAAAGTTTTAATACCTTCCGGAACCTGACCTTTCTTTCCATGAGAGCCTGCTGCCACAAAAAAGATCCACTTTGTGAATAAACAGATGATATCTTTTTACTATATTTTTGATTGCATGTTAAAAGAAAAAAGGTTAGATTATTAGGAACTGGCCCTTTAACAGTCTAGACTTTGACAGTTATAACTCAAAGCTAAAGGTTGCCATGTAAATGGAACCTTGGTATTCATATGACACAATGAAGCTCCTGTATGAACATATGTGGTCTCCTGAGGAAAGTGCACTATATATAAGTCATAGCATGAAAAATGCTCAAACTTTTAAACCTATTTTTCTGATCTTTCCAAGTATACTTTTGGTTACATGAATGAATAGTGGCTTAAAGGCACATCAACTGCTAAGGTTATTCGGTGCCTAAAAATGGTAAAAACATAAACGTTTTGAATAGATATATGATTTATAAAATCAAATTGATATGTAAATAATCTTAACAACACAAAATATCAACAAAATCCTTTCAATATATCAGTTATAGACAAAATAAATTTGTGTAAATAAATTTAAAAGACTTTAAATACCATTTGATGTTTCTCGATTCTTGATACTATCACTGAAGTATCTACAGTATCAAACAACATATGTAAATCTTGCACATTAAAATATTGAGTCCTAATATTATCAAAATCGATACACTCAATTAAAACATGTTTAATTAACAGTCACAACCCTTTGACAACCAATACACTGAGGCTGATCTTCGCCTATGAGAAGATAACAATGTCTCAAACGACTATGTCCTATTCTTATACGATTCAAAACAGACTCTTCTCTTCAGTTAATTCTACAATCACCTTAAGTTTTACCTAGGACAGGCTTAATTTCATGTAATTTATTAAAAACCATTCCAATGCAATTGCCATTTGGAGCACAAAGAAACTGTAATATATTTCTTAAACTCTATATAAGGAATAAGCATATTTATTGGGAGTTTATCCAATGCTGCTTTTGGTTGTGTATAATAGGGTTACATTTAAAATACTGCTCCTGCTTGTGCACTTTATACATAATTATTTTGACCTAACTATGGTAACTTCTAAATATGTATGATCTAATTAAAGCTTTGTGTTCTGATAAGGTTTACTCCTGATTATGAACTCATAAAACATTTCCAAGTATGTTTACACAAGGAGTTTGTGATAGAAAACATTTTTCATAACCATCATCAGATCAAAGTCCCTAAATGCTTTGCCATTTGAAAGTTAAAGGAATAGAAACATGCTCTTCACACATAACCAGTAATAAACTTTAAAATTATTAAGATGTTTACATGCATATTTAATTAACAAGAGTTAACTTGCACAGTAAATGTTTATGTTCACAGCTGTAAGATCAAATCGATTACTCTGGACCCTGGACTATAAAAACCCATTATTCATTGACATTTTCATTATTGTGATTGATATAAATGCTGTACTTCACTTCAGCCATGAAGCTCTCAGGCACGTCTCTTAGTTACCGCCTGTCCCGGCTTTATCATCTTAGTCACTGCCTGCCGCAACTTTATCATCCCAGTCTCCACCTGCCCCAACTTTATCATCTTAGTCACTGCCTGCCCCAACTTTATCATCCCAGTCTCCACCTGCCCCAACTTTATCATCCCAGTCTCCACCTGCCCCAACTTTATCATCCCAGTCACTGCCTGCCCCAACTTTATCATCCCAGTCTCCACCTGCCCCAACTTTATCATCCCAGTCTCCACCTGCCCCAACTTTATCATCCCAGACTCCACCTGCCCCAACTTTATCATCCCAGTCTCCACCTGCCCCAACTTTATCATCTTAGTCACTGCCTGCCCCAACTTTATCATCCCAGTCTCCACCTGCCCCAACTTTATCATCCCAGTCTCCACCTGCCCCAACTTTATCATCCCAGTCACTGCCTGCCCCAACTTTATCATCCCAGTCTCCACCTGCCCCAACTTTATCATCCCAGTCTCCACCTGCCCCAACTTTATCATCCCAGACTCCACCTGCCCCAACTTTATCATCCCAGTCTCCACCTGCCCCAACTTTATCATCCCAGTCTCCACCTGCCCCAACTTTATCATCCCAGTCACTGTCTGCCCCAACTTTATCATCCCAGTCTCCACCTGCCCCAACTTTATCATCTTAGTCACTGCCTGCCCCAACTTTATCATCCCAGTCTCCACCTGCCCAAACTTTATCATCCCAGTCTCCACCTGCCCCAACTTTATCATCCCAGTCACTGCCTGCCCCAACTTTATCATCCCAGTCTCCACCTGCCCCAACTTTATCATCCCAGTCTCCACCTGCCCCAACTTTATCATCCCAGACTCCACCTGCCCCAACTTTATCATCCCAGTCTCCACCTGCCCCAACTTTATCATCTTAGTCACTGCCTGCCCCAACTTTATCATCCCAGTCTCCACCTGCCCCAACTTTATCATCCCAGTCTCCACCTGCCCCAACTTTATCATCCCAGTCACTGCCTGCCCCAACTTTATCATCCCAGTCTCCACCTGCCCCAACTTTATCATCCCAGTCTCCACCTGCCCCAACTTTATCATCCCAGACTCCACCTGCCCCAACTTTATCATCCCAGTCTCCACCTGCCCCAACTTTATCATCCCAGTCACTGTCTGCCCCAACTTTATCATCCCAGTCTCCACCTGCCCCAACTTTATCATCTTAGTCACTGCCTGCCCCAACTTTATCATCCCAGTCTCCACCTGCCCCAACTTTATCATCCCAGTCTCCACCTGCCCCAACTTTATCATCCCAGACTCCACCTGCCCCAACTTTATCATCCCAGTCTCCACCTGCCCCAACTTTATCATCTTAGTCACTGCCTGCCCCAACTTTATCATCCCAGTCTCCACCTGCCCCAACTTTATCATCCCAGTCTCCACCTGCCCCAACTTTATCATCCCAGTCACTGCCTGCCCCAACTTTATCATCCCAGTCTCCACCTGCCCCAACTTTATCATCCCAGTCTCCACCTGCCCCAACTTTATCATCCCAGACTCCACCTGCCCCAACTTTATCATCCCAGTCTCCACCTGCCCCAACTTTATCATCCCAGTCTCCACCTGCCCCAACTTTATCATCCCAGTCACTGTCTGCCCCAACTTTATCATCCCAGTCTCCACCTGCCCCAACTTTATCATCTTAGTCACTGCCTGCCCAAACTTTATCATCCCAGTCTCCACCTGCCCCAACTTTATCATCCCAGTCACTGCCTGCCCCAACTTTATCATCCCAGTCTCCACCTGCCCCAACTTTATCATCCCAGTCTCCACCTGCCCCAACTTTATCATCCCAGACTCCACCTGCCCCAACTTTATCATCCCAGTCTCCACCTGCCCCAACTTTATCATCTTAGTCACTGCCTGCCCCAACTTTATCATCCCAGTCTCCACCTGCCCCAACTTTATCATCCCAGTCTCCACCTGCCCCAACTTTATCATCCCAGTCACTGCCTGCCCCAACTTTATCATCCCAGTCTCCACCTGCCCCAACTTTATCATCCCAGTCTCCACCTGCCCCAACTTTATCATCCCAGACTCCACCTGCCCCAACTTTATCATCCCAGTCTCCACCTGCCCCAACTTTATCATCCCAGTCACTGTCTGCCCCAACTTTATCATCCCAGTCTCCACCTGCCCCAACTTTATCATCTTAGTCACTGCCTGCCCAAACTTTATCATCCAAGTCTCCACCTGCCCCAACTTTATCATCCCAGTCACTGCTTGCCCCAACTTTATCATCCCAGTCTCCACCTGCCCCAACTTTATCATCTTAGTCACTGCCTGCCCCAACTTTATCATCTTAGTCACTGCCTGCCCCAAGTTTATCATCTTAGTCACTGCCTGCCCCAACTTTATCATCCCAGTCACTGCCTGCCCAAACTTTATCATCCCAGTCTCCACCTGCCCAAACTTTATCATCCCAGTCACTGCCTGCCCCAACTTTATCATCCCAGTCTCCACCTGCCCCAACTTTATCATCTTAGTCACTGCCTGCCCCAACTTTATCATCCCAGTCTCCACCTGCCCCAACTTTATCATCCCAGTCACTGCCTGCCCCAACTTTATCATCCCAGTCTCCACCTGCCCCAACTTTATCATCCCAGTCTCCACCTGCCCCAACTTTATCATCCCAGTCACTGCCTGCCCCAACTTTATCATCCCAGTCTCCACCTGCCCCAACTTTATCATCCCAGTCTCCACCTGCCCCAACTTTATCATCCCAGTTTCCACATGCCTCAGCCTTATTGTTACCCACTAATGGAGAGTATCCGTCATTGGGGGACGTGGACGGGGGATCAATACTCTACCAATTAGATAGATACTCTAATCTGTCCTACTCTATCGTACTGTACTGTACTTGTTAACCATAGCTCGCTGACTCGCTGGCTGTGAGTTTGGGCACGGATCCTAGCTATCATGTCAAACCCTCATATAAATGACGGGAAGTAAGGACTGCAGACACAGGATATACACAGTGTAATAGTTACCTTTATTCAGTGCTGTGATCCCTGCTTGTCTGGCTAGGCCGGCATGGCAATGAGCGAGGCATATGAATTACCAACTTTGCATGATACTTATGAAACCCTGACTATACGCTAGACACCCAAGTCTATGTGGTCATGATACTGAGAGTCATGGATCTTCCGTGGCAAGTGGTCGTTGATCTCCTTCTTGGCTCCTAGACCGAGGTCTGAACTTCTGAGCTTCTGGGCTTCTAGGAACTAAGAACCCGGATCCACGGTTGCGCGTCTCTTTTAAGGGGCCACTCCGCGTCATCTGTGGGGGCTTGCCTACGTGGCTTCCTCACGCGTCATCAGATGGACTCGTCCTGCCTGCGTATCTAACTTCGGCTCGTCCGTCTTACACGTGACTTTCACGGAGTGGTGGTTATGGTGACTCATCAACCATCAGTATCGTGCATTATTGTCTATGAATGTTTATGTATTTCTGAGAGTCTCTGGGTGTGTATTCTATATCCTACATTATCATCCCAGTCTCCACCTGCCCCAACTTTATCATCTTAGTCACTGCCTGCCCCAACTTTATCATCCCAGTCTCCACCTGCCCCAACTTTATCATCCCAGTCTCCACCTGCCCCAACTTTATCATCTTAGTCACTGCCTGCCCAAACTTTATCATCCCAGTCTCCACCTGCCCCAACTTTATCATCCCAGTCTCCACCTGCCCCAACTTTATCATCCCAGTTTCCACCTGCCCCAACTATATCATCCCAGTCTCCACCTGCCCCAACTTTATCATCCCAGTCTCCACCTGCCCCAACTTTATCATCCCAGTCACTGCCTGCCCCAACTTTATCATCCCAGTTTCTACCTGCCCCAACTTTATCATCTTAGTCACTCCCTGCCCCAACTTTATCATCCCAGTCTCCACCTGCCCCAACTTTATCATCCCAGTCACTGCCTGCCCCAACTTTATCATCCCAGTCTCCACCTGCCCCAACTTTATCATCCCAGTCACTGCCTGCCCCAACTTTATCATCCAAGTCTCCACCTGCCCCAGCTTTATCATCCCAGTCTCCACCTGCCCCAACTTTATCATCTTAGTCACTGCCTGCCCCAACTTTATCATCCCAGTCACTGCCTGCCCCAACTTTATCATCCCAGTCTCCACCTGCCCCAACTTTATCATCTTAGTCACTGCCTGCCCAAACTTTATCATCCCAGTCTCCACCTGCCCCAACTTTATCATCCCAGTTTCCACCTGCCCCAACTTTATCATCCCAGTCTCCACCTGCCTCAGCCTTATCATCTCAGTCAGGCTATTTAATTTGCATTCCATAATCCAATTATGCACATTTTCTTGCAGTGATATATTATTTTCTATGATTCTTTAACATGGTCCTTAAAGTGATACATGATAGGAGTGTATATAATATTTGGAAAATGCATTTCACCATCTTGTAAGTAGACAAGGTAACTCAACCAAGAAGATGTACCATCTTCGCAACAAAACTCAAACAAGAAGGGTTACCATCTTACCTGATGACAACAAAACTCAAACATGAAGGGTTACCATCTTACCTGATGAGAACAAAACTCAAACATGAAGGGTTACCATCTTACCTGATGACAACAGAACTCAAATGTGAAGGGTTACCATCTTACCTAGGCCATGGGCCGTGGCGCAGTTGGTTAGGGCGCCAGCTTATTAACACCAGTTCCTCTGTGGTGATCCAAAGGTCGTGGGTTCGAACCCCGGCCGTGCCGGGATTGAACTCGTGATACAATTTCCCACATGAGCTGAGGCCTGTGCCAAAGGGTTAACCCGTTGTCCTTGTAAATCTGTGACCGGTAGGGTTCTCATGTCAAGGACCTGCAACCTGACAATTCAGTGAAGCAGCACTATATCAGCTACAAGTAGGTCTCATCACGAAATAACTGAAATAATGTTGAAAGTGATGTAAAACCCCAAACAAACAAACAAACAAACCATCTTACCTAATGACAACAGAACTCAAACATGAAGGGTTACCATCTAACCTGATGACAACAGAACTCAAATGTGAAGGGTTACCATCTTACCTAATGACAACAGAACTCAAGGTTAGGGTGAAGGGGTGCGATTTTGGCAGAAAACTCAAACATGAAGCTTTAAAATCTTGGCAAAACTCAAACATGAAGGGTTTCCATCATGGCAACAGAACTCAAACATGACGGGTTACCATCTTGGCACCAGAACTCAAGCATGAAGGTTTACCATCTTGGCAACAGAACTCAAACAAGAAGGTTCACAATCTTACCTGATGGCAACAGGACTCAAACATGAAGGGTTACCATATTGACAGGAGAACTAAAACATGAAGGGTTGCCATCTTGACAGGAGAACTAAAACATGAAGGGTTGCCATCTTGACAGGAGAACACCAACATGAAGGGTTTCCATCTTGACAGGAGAACACCAAACTGAAGGGTTACCATCTTGACAGGAGAACTCAAACATGAAGGGTTACCATCTTGACAGGAGAACTCAACCATGAAGCGTTACCATCTTGGTCAACAATGTCATCAGTAAATGTCCCTATAACTTATAATTGTTTCATTATAACTTATAATTGTTTACTTCCCTCAAGAGAAATCAAGCACATTCTCAACCAGCATTCAAGCCATCTTGATTTATGTTATGAGTGAACTCACTGAGTACATATCAACACATTAACATCACTGTGAAACTGACATCCTACCGGACTACTTTCCATATGACTTCCCAGAAAAATGTGCACCACTCCAGTAACTGACTTTCTTTGGTTTATTACAATTGTCTGTTCTATGAGTTTAAGTTAAATATATAAAATGTGTCTGGACATTACATGACACATCTCATATTCAATATAGATATAATGACATGCTAACCTAATATACTTACTTGCAGAGATTCAACTAGGAAATGGTTAGATTTAAATGAAAGATGAGCTGAAGATATCTGTTTCTTTTGATCTTTGTGTATTACTATTGATATCATCTTAGAGAAACATATTTTCAGAAAATTCTAGTCTATAGATTTTACTTAAATTACTGAATATCCTTTAAAATGACTTGATAAAATGATAAAGATGTTGAATAATTATGTGATTTACCAGTGAGAAGTACAAATCATACTATTCAACATGGCTCAGTGGGTAAGGCATCTGTCTCCCATGCAAAAGGTCTGGGGTTCAAGTCCAGGTGGGTACAAGTATTTTTTTTTCGTACTGAAGCTGAAATCATCATTTTGAAGTTTTATTTAGCAATATGCACATTGGAACATACAGAATTGAAATTTTCTTTTTTGGTAGAATTTATACAAAAACCAAAAGTGAAATCTTCATGTTGGGATCTTTTTTGAGCAATATGAAAGACAGAACATAAAATATTTTGAGCAAATTTAAATTTTAATATCAAGCTTTGATGGTATGGTTGCTCGCCCAACATTTTGCCTGGATCCCCATTTCAAAATAAATATAGACTGTCTCTATCCAAGGTGCTATAACAATTCATCAACCCATAACACATACCTGCAAACAATGCTCATTCGTAAACACATTCCATCAGATATTCAAGATATTCAAAATGTGGAATTTGAATTGAATTTGAATGAAGAAATATGTGTAGTAATAATACTCAGATGTGTGTATAGTGATTTGCCCACTATTTTAGTCATGTGAAAGTGACCACACACCCTTCTACGGTGACCGGCAACTGTCCGAAACCGGTAGTTAAAACATTTTTGGTGAAAATCGGGAGTGAAAAACATGAAAATGTCCAGATTGAACTGCTGGTCACTGTAAACCCAAAGCCATCGGCAAAATAAACCTGAAATCCACTGTTTCTAGAAACACTGCGCACTGCCCATCATATTGAAGTTTCCCTACTTATTAAACTCGACCTCCGACGATTGACTGTTGTAGTTCTGACCCATGCCACTATCTTTCCCGGTCATAATGTCTAAAAATACAAATCCGTGTGCATTCTGTAGTGCGTTTTCTTCAGTTTTTTACCCGATATCAAACTTGACAATGTGAAATGGTATTTAGAAGAGTCCAAGTGATGACGTCATGGAAACACCAAGGGAGAAACATCATATGACGTCAGAAGCACCACTGCATTGTGGAGCTTCTGATTGTTGCTGTCACTCCTTAAATTCGGTGGGCAGTGCATGGTATTTATGAAAACAGTGGATTTCAAGTATATTTTGACGATGACTTTGGGTATAATCTGAGTACTAATCTCAGCAAACAAGTGTTCTCAGCAGGACGCCAACTCATATTTTTAATCTTTACAGCTGGTACACTGATCTGAGACTTTCCTCTTTTTGTCATGTAGGTTGGCTTAAGGGTATTTATGGGTGTTGGTAGTGAGTGCCCCCTAGTGGTAGAGGAGTAAATTACCAAAACATTGTACTTGATGGAAATTGGTACATTTACGGTGTAAAAATACATTCCCTATTAAATTAAAAGCATTAATGACATGAATCAATATTTAAACACTACAATATTTGAACTATTTACACAACAGCAGTAGACTTGTATTTAGCTGTGTTTATTTCATTTCATTAGGAAGAAAATTCCCTGTGATCCTAGTGAAACCGATTTTCTCATTTTGATTTGTGTAATTTGGAAATAAAAAGGAAGTTTGGCAATCAGATATGTGAAGGGAGGTGAAAAAATTCATATTTTTGAAATGATCAAGTGTGTACTTTACCTCTATTTTTCTCTTAATGTATTTGAAAAATAGACAATCTGTTTCACTAGGATCACAGTTATTATTGTACTTTTACAATGTTGTTTGGAAATCCACTTTATTACGGTCCCACAATCTGCAGAAATTTTTCCCTTTAACATTTTGACATGACAAAATAAATTTTGGAGCAGTGACATATTACTATGCCACTTTTTAAGAGTTAAAAAGATATGAAGCTTTCAATATAATCAAAGAAATTCCATTGTGATTTTCAAATAATAAATCAATAATTTTATTACAAAAATGAATACCATAAAATGTTATTTCATGACTTGAAAGTTTTTATGAAAAAGGAACTCTTTTTGACAGTTGAGCATTTTTCCCGTACTTTTTTGAAAACGTTCCATTTTGGCATAAAAAGAAAGTAGTTCCCTCAGAAAATCTGCCACCAGAGGACACTCACTACCAACACCCATAAATACCCTTAAGGGAAAAACATGTAATGGGCGCCCACATAGGTGAAATTCAGACAATGCTAAGACAGTTTCACTAGTGTGAGACAGCTGCAAGAGTGGAGAACAAGTCAGAGAGCAACACAATTAAGGGATTGCTACAGCAGTGAGATATTGCTGCATAAGTGAGAGGCAGCTACCTTAATGGTAGATAGCTAGACTAGTGAGAGATAGCTACATACATGTAAGTGAGAGATAGCTAGAAAATAGCTGCACAAGGGGTAGATAGCATCCCTTCCCAGCCGATGAGGCCTAAATGGGTGAATTAAAATAGCTGTGCAAGTTGAGAGACAGCTACATAAGTGAGAGACAATTGAGTTTGACAAATTAGACAGACGTGAAAATGATGATGCATACATGTGCGAAATACCAAAATATAAAACAGATAGCAACAGAAGTGCGAGACATCTACAAAATTGAGGGACAGCTGCAAAATTGAGAGATAGGTGCCTAAATTATAAATGACAGACAGCTACACAACATTTGCACAAGTGAGAGAAAGCAACACGCATGTAAGACAGCAACGCATCCCAGCCAGAGGCACTTGTTCAAAGAAAAGAAAACAGCAAATGTTAAAATTCGTCTGTTCTGCTCATATATACCCTATAGTTATAAATCGGTGTATTACTCGACGTATATACATGTACGGTAAATACTATAACGCGGACCCACGGACTCACAGACTTGTATAAATATGTATTTTCGCAAGAAATACCTTAAACATGTTAAATGCAAATACCTCATTTGGGTGAAGACAATCTCCCTACCGCCAATGAAACTTTCATTGTTGAACACTTGTTGCAATGAATGCCAAACTTGTAACTGTTTCATTACCACTAATGGAACACTGTTGAAACATTTGTGAAACGCTTACTTGGGACTTATTAGAACAGAGTTGTTTCATTATTATTTCGCCTTCCCAATCTGTCACACGCTGTTGGCCGCTAGGTGTCACCACACGTTCCGGTGAGTCAAATATTGACAGTAGTGTATGTGGCATGCCCGGTGGCATGTGTGGAGCTCTCACTGATCATCACCATAAATTTAGGACATAGGCGTTAGAGCGGGTAGGGATCCAAATTCATGTGTAGTGGGTGTCAGTGTGAAATTTTGCACCATTTTACACACTTAAATTTAAATTTCTCAAAAAAAGTTTAATAACTAGTTAATGAAATATTTATGTATTGAAAATACCTACAAGAAGTAAAATTATGTCAAATAATAGAACAAGTTGACTATATTTCCCATAAAAATGGTGCCTATATATACATTTGAATAGCATTTCCAAGGGGTAATTTTGCTAACATTCATTGTAGTTTATGGAAATTTTTCAAATAGTAAAATTATAATGATGAAAAGTGTCCCATATTATGTTGGAAATATAACTCTGATAGCACACAAAGCAAAAAGAATTTTAAGAGTTGGTTTGGTAGATTTTCTGCCTTTTGGATTTGAAAGATATATATAATTTTCCCGATTTTTACATTGATTTCAATGGAAATCCATAAAAATCATATTTTTGTAAAAGGCAGAAAATTTTACAATGGAATTTGTACCAACAATGGCTTAAAAAGTGGGCTATACACCCCCCTAACATATCCACATGGGACACCTTTCAAATTGATGGCCAATTTTTCACAAAGTGAAAATTTCAATTCTTCTCCATTGAAATCAATGGAAAATCCCTGTGACCTTGGGCTGAAAATTCAACGGCCCATAAAATCTGTTCTATTATAGCTACAGACTTGATCTTGGGCTTGTTTGTTTCGTTTTGGAGAGATCTGTCATAATATGACTTTACGAATCAGAGTCTTAGTGTACAACAGCATTTTCATATTTCAAGGTCATGTCAAGGTCATCCCAAGGTCACAGGATTTATTCATTTTAAAATTTTATTTCCAATTGTCAAACACCCCTATAATTTCTTTTTGGCTAAATTTTATATTTTGTGTATTAATAGCCTATGTCCTTCATTTATGGCAATGTTTCCCATTTATTTCGACTAGAATGCACTAAATTGAACTCATTAGTTTTATGGTGAATCTGCATATGCTGGTTTCATGGTGATATCAAAAATATTTTATATCATAAATGTTCGTTTATCGGGATGGACTGCTCTCAGCATGTGCAGTGAAACAGATGAAACTTGTGGGACGCGCGCGTGGCGCTAAGGGATGATGTGCAGACATGGCAGTGCACAGCGCCATCTAATGTTTACTCGTGATTGCGCCATCTATCGTTAAATAGCAACTGCTGTTTTGCAAGAGCAGAACCTTAAAAGATTACGATAATAGAACTGAACCATTTATATTTAATATGTTCGCAAGAACAACCTAATTTGAATAAACCAGAAATATTATTACTTTCAGATATGAATTAAAAATTAGAATCATTAATATTTTTATACATACTTTACACCTCCTATTGACAGTTCAGTCGTGGTGGCCGAGTGGTTAAGGCGTTTGACTCGAAATCAAATGGGATATTCCCGCACAGGTTCGAATCCTGTCCACGACGTGAATATTTTTTCTTTTCTTTTTTTTCTCACATCGATCGTTTGTATAATCGAGAGAAAAAAACATGTTATTTTTATTAAAATATCTCTTGATTAATTGTAATATGCACAATAGTGTAATACACAGAAGTTCTTCACAAATGATGTCAATCCCAAAGAATTGTACCAACTGCCCAGGCAGTAACAGTAACGCCCGAGAAAAGATCTTAAAATTTTATTTTATTACAGAATGAGGATCTATTTTTTGAAGAAAATAACGAAATTAATACTAAAATGCTTAAGTTACACAAAAAATAGATCTAATCTCACTTGACATATTCTTCAGTTTGATTCTAATTTAGCCAGTGTGCAGGAACATATGTTTTCCTAACACAGCTTTTGTTATAGGACATCAAAATAAATATCAAATTAGGTTCAAATATTAATGGTTAATGATATTTTATAAACTAAGGGACAAATACTTAAGTACTTTCATAATTTTAACCCGCGGAGGCTGGGTTGGAATTGAAAAACCCAGAACCTGATTTAGGGAAATATTCCGTCTCCATTGGTACCCTGATTTAGGACTGACTTAAATTTTGATATCGTAATTTAGGGATGATGCAATGTTAAAATGATACCCTGACTTTGGGGTGATGCAATAAGAAAATGATACCCTGTTTTTGGAATTCTATGAAAGTAACCTAGTCTACATTTACGGCAACTTCAAAATGATGAGATAATATAAATATCTTTTTCAAAAAGGAAACTATATACAAATTCTTTTTTAAAAAAAAGACTTTCTTGATAGTTACGTTACAACTGATTTTATTTGATTTTTTATGTTGGCCACTCCACTTGCACCTCGTGGTCACTCAGATTATGTTTTTGTGTAATTCTGGGAGAGTTATTTGAGTCTATCCCTTATGATGACATATACTTTGGATTCACATGTTTAGGGCTTGCTAAATGTTTTTTCTCTCAATTTATGAGTGATGTCTCTTCATATAATGATGGTGAATGACAGTTGAAACATGGCAGAGTATTGTATCCCATCAAACAGATATGTTTTGCAATTCTGTCGGTCAGCCATCTAAGGTGTGAAGTGTACAAGATGCCCTTCTTGGTTGATTAGCAGGACAGCCTGGGACCAGGTCGGATCACTTGATGGTGCAGGGGACAAGACCATTAAGTGAAACTTCACAAATACACTGTATAAATTTGAGTGCAGTAACAATATCTTAAATGCTTGGTAAAACGAAAACAGTGAGAACATTAAGAAGTTGAAATGTGTCATTGACTGATATAATGAGAATATATAAAGGATTTAAACATTAAAAAATACTTTTGATCTAAATCAAACTTCTAAATCTGATCTAAATCAAAGTCTTCATTAGTAATATCCTATTAGTACCTAGTGCCTCTTCCACCTATATTGAAGAATAAAATATGTCTTATGGCATAAAACAATGTACAGCAGACATATTATATTTTTCTTTATATTTTTATACAACTATTTTTTAATTAAAATTCTTTTCCCTTTAAAAAAATATTCAAAGATATTTAGGAATAAAGCATAAATTGATGTTTGAACACAGACAATTGACATGACCAGCTAAAGTTATCCCTGCTAAGATAAGTTAGGATAACTCTAGCTGGTCTAGCTTGTCAACAGCTTCCCTGAATTCACACAATTTTAAGGTCTTCCTCAGTTTCTTGATGGTTGCTTGGTTACCAGCTGACCTTTTCCAGGAGAGCAGAGCTTGGTATGTTTGTTCATACAGTGACCTTGGAAATTGCATCTCAATGTCCTTGATCATAGTTTCCACCCTTTTGCCATGACACATCAATTCGCGAAATAAAAACTTCCAATCGTTGCTGAAATATCGCGACAGATCATTGCAGATCTTATGGAATTTCTCACGTTCTTCTTCATCTTCTGTTTCATCTTCTTGACATTTGCAGTGCTCCATTTTTTCTTTCAGTGTCTTTAAGTCACATAACAACTGTTTTTTCATGTCATTTGATGCAGGCAATGCTGAGATATTTGTGTGCATTCTGTGAATAATGCCCATTAATTCCCCAGAGCCATGCTCTTGCAGCTGTGGACCGCCTAGGATGCTGTCTAGTACAGCCTCTGAACCATCATATAGATCAGCTGGCTTAAGGCCTTTTGCATTTCTGATGTTCTTATCTGCTCCATATTGGCAAAGAATTTCTGCACATTTCAAATTCTTATTTGCACTGGCCTGGTGCATGGGCGTGGAGAGGTCTCTATCATCCAATATGTCCACCAATGCTCCATGATCAAGTAAGAGTTTGGTCAGGTCATGTCTCACGGTGACCTTCATCCGGGGTAGCTCTTCCGGTCCAAGCATTCCTTCATGGCGGACAATCTTCTTGCCACATACATAATGCAATGGTGCATAACCATTCTGATCCATAGTGTTGGGATCAGCTCCTTTTTCTAATAACATTGTGAGTAATTCAGAAACTCTATCATCATTAACATATAGTACAGTTCTAGTGATACAGGACATGTTGTAACTATCTAAAGTCACCACACTTGCTCCATTGTCCAGCACTAATCTGACAAGCTCAAGATGAACATCTTTCTGCACAAGTTGAGATCCACATAACAACAACAATGGCGACTCTTTCTCTCCAGAATTCTTCAAATCAAAACCACACTCAATCAAAACCTTCAATATCTCGATGATTTCACTTTCTTTGCAGTTCAGAATAAATGAGAATGCATCTGCAAAATGATCTTGTGATTCCAAGCATTCTTTAGTTACTTCCCATGACGTTTTATTGATGAGAGCTTTCAGTACTTTATAGTGGTCACCGCCAATCACTGATGAGCTGGTTGATTTCAGGTAGAAGTGCACTGGGGTGTGACCACATTTGTCAGTCTGGTGAACATCACAGTCCTTCTCCAGTAGGTAGAGCATCATTTTATGGTTCAGCTGTTCTGCCGCTGAAACCAATGACGTCACATAGCCACATCTACCATCCAGATCTACGCCATGCACTCTTAATTGCTCCATCATCTCAGGAGTTCCCTGCTGTGCTATCATATTAATAACCGCCTGGTTCTCCTCTTCAACTTGCCAGACATGTGAGTAGCTCAGCGGAAGCTCTCTGAGTATCATATCACCCAGAAGCTCAGGCAAGTTTAGATGTACAGCGGCAGCTAGCAGTGACTTCTTTGGAGGTGAAACATGAACGTATTCCTGACAACCAAGAGAGTCATAACCCTTCAGTATATGAAGGATACCGTCAAATTTATTCAGACAAACATTGTTTATTACGCCATGGCGGTTTGCTGAATTAAGCACAGCTGATATCTTTCCAAAATCTAGTGCCTGTGTACTTGTGGTGGGATTAAATGGTGTCCATTTATTTCCTTTAGAGTCGTATAATTTATCATAAAGTTCCTGGTATATTTGGAGCAGATGCGTTCTCGTTGACGACATGTTGTGTATCTGACCTGTGATTTGACCTACAATATTGTTATTATATTTAATGGGTCAATAACACCAGTCAAGGAAGTTTTGAGGGAAACATGGTGAAAACAATTAGCAAACAAATAGCAAATAACGAACAAATAGCAAACAAATGTTTCTGAAACACTCCAATACCAGATACAAAGATCATTAACAATGAGGGATTAGATTTATGCTGATATGCTGACAAATAAATGATATAATGATATATAGGACTTGTAGCAGATATAGTGCTACCTCACTGAATTGTCATGTCGCAGGTCCTTGACATGACCACGAGCGGTCTGCAAACCAAATGATAAAAATAGGTTTGATCTCAGCCATGTGTCTATATATAGCATTACTATATATAAACTAAGGGCATGAAAGCTCTTTCTACACATTTCTGTCAACCTGATGTTTCAAATCAGATTAAAAATACTTATGTACATGCTAAAATTTAAAGGTTACTATCCATTCAATGCTAAGACTGCAAAGCATTTTTAAAAAGTGAAAACTTTACCTTATGCTTTTTAAAAATATTTCTTTGATCAGGTTGAAAATTGTATTCCAAGAGAAAGAAGAAAAACCGGTGATTGGGTGGTGGAACACCCTCTAAATAATATTATTCTCTAGGAAATTTACAAATTTTGCGCCCCCTGTTGTTTAATTGCTCATAAAATGTACAGAGAACAACAAGGCATTGTCACACCCCACTGAGCACAGGATGATAGTATTCTATGGGACACTATTGATTTCCATAATTCCCTCTATTGGATCACAGGCTTTTCTGATTTTTGTACAATTGGTCTCAGATTTGGGCAGAAATGCTAATTAAGGTAAGGCTAGATTAAGTTTTGAAACACTGAATTCAAGGATTGGATGGCATAGATCAGAAATATCCACACCTCAAGGTCATAAATGTAAAATTGATAACTTTACTCATGGAATAAAATTGATCTCATTGAAGGTTGTGATTTAAGCTTTCTTCCCTTTAGTTGTATATAAGTAAAGGGAAAATTGACATTGCATTGATCACACAATTTCGACACTATCTTAGCTTTTCAGTTTCCCTTTGGACATGACAACCTACCCAGTCACAGATTTACAAAGACACAAGTTTTACTCTTTATGCACCGGTCTTAGCCCATGTGTGAAATTGTGTCATGAATTCAATCTCGTCACAGCCGGGGATTGAACCCACAACCTTTGGATCACCACAGAGGAACTGGTGCTAATAAGCTGGAGCTCTAACCAACTGCGCCACGGCCCTTGGCCCATATAAGGAACCACATCAAAAGTTTCAACAAACTTAAACTTAATTTGTCAACACCCACTTCCCCCTTTCACCTAATCATGTCTTAGTTATAAATGTATGTCCAGCGACGGGATCTGTATGATATCTTCCTTACCTTCATATAGTAGTAGTCCACAAATCTGTACATTTAAACAAGTCACGTGTCATGATTTAAACATGTCACATGACGTGGGACCATATTTAATATCGTGACTTCATTTATTCCACTTAAAAGGATTAACAAGAACGAACCTGAAAATTGAATCCACATTTAACTGTCTATATATATCGTCACTGCCCATTTTCATTATTGAATTTAAATACAACTTTCACTGTCAAGTCAATGCACTGTTTGTTCCAGTGAACTGTGTTGTGCAGAATATTGGACAATACAGATTTCATTTTGGACAGCTTACTATTTAAGGCGTGCGCATTTATTTTTATATACATATTACTTTTCAAAATCTAAGAGAACATTTTGTTTCATGGTTTTATATAGCTTTATTCCAAAATGTAGAGATGTTGTGAAATATGCATTAAGTCGTAATAATAACAATAACAATAACAATAACAATAACAATAACAATAATAATAATAATAATTTTCAATAATATGAATAGGAATGATAGAGTCATTAACCCCTAAGGGACTAGGCTATCTAAATTTTGTTAATTGGCTGGACTAACTAATTTTTGTCTGGACTAGTGTATCCACATACTAAATTTATAAAATTTATAACCATGGTTACTAAATTTGCTTAATGAAGTGCTGGGGTCAAAGTTCATGATCCACTCAGTCTGACGTCATTATCATGATTACATTGTAACAAGTTGCAGCACTTCAGAATGTTACAAATGACGTCATCAAGCCAGAACAATGGGGACGTCAACGTCCTTCCCGTCCGTTGCCGGTGGTGGACGTTGCCGTCCTTCCTGTCCGTTAGGGGTTAATTAACTCATACGCAGCATCCGCTGCACCAATCAGCTTGATCTTGGGCTCATTTGAAAGAAAAAGTTGAGATATTAAGAAAGGTGGAAGGGACATAGCATACATTCCTTTTATTATTAGTCAAAATAGCCAAAAACTGGTATTTCAA
Source organism: Amphiduros pacificus (assembly GCA_949316495.1). Lineage (NCBI taxonomy): Eukaryota > Metazoa > Annelida > Polychaeta > Phyllodocida > Hesionidae > Amphiduros > Amphiduros pacificus. The sequence continues at coordinate 26,817,605 of OX439011.1, forward strand.
GCAGTACAGAGGGAGGAACTTACATAAAGGTAACAGCAGTATTTTAGATGATCACATCAACATAATTTATGATGTTACCATGACGTCACTATGTTGACACTTGTCTGATGTCACTATGACAACATTTTCCTGTCTGACGTCACTATGATGACACATTCCTGTATGACGTCATCATGTTTATCTTACTTGCAATGTCAAGAAGACTTCACTCCAGGTAAAATCATCTTTCTCCTCCAATTATTATGAATTATTGACGAAACTGTGGTCATTTGTATATACGATAATCAGTGGAAAGAAATGTGCATCTCGTAGCCTCACGCACCTGTGTTTACCTTGCTCGCAATGTCAAGAGGACTTCACTCCAGGTTAAATCATCTTTCTACTCCAATTATTGACGAAACTGTGGTCATTTGTATCTACGATATTCAGTGGAAAGAAATGTGCATCTCGTAGCCTCACGCACCTGTTTACCTTGCTCGCAATGTCAAGAAGATTTCACTCCAGGTTAAATCATCTTTCTACTCCAATTGACGAAACTGTGGTCATTTGTACATACGATGTACAGTGGAAAGAAATATGCATCTCGTAGCCTCACGATATACAGTGACCGGCAACTGTCCGAAACCGGCAGATTAAACTCGGACATTTTTAACTCAGTCAAATATCGAGTAAAACTGACCTGTAGTAATTGCAATTAAGTTGAATATTGTCTCTCACATGTTTCCTTGTATTCCCACTGCTTTTCAAAACGTTAAAAGTATTTATTTGTTTTCACGGCACGAGTGATGTTGTCACTGTTAAATGAAGTTAGAAGTGGTGACGTGACGAAGATCACCGTATAACTCAATGTAAACTGGGACAATCTGCAGGTTTGTGGAATGTGTGAATTTCCCGATAACTCTGTACATAATGAACATGTATCAATTTTATTATACAAACATATGTAGTTAACGATCTACTATCGATGTGAGTAGTTTTTACTCAGTTTTGAAAGATTTTGTGAAAATCAGGAGTGAAAAACATGAAAGTGTCCGGATTTGGCTGCCGGTCACTGTATATACACCCTAATTAAAATTGATGTATCCCTTTTACCCTGACTTTCACATATGCTTCTTTGTCAATATATGGTCACTATTTCACATTGTCAATATATGGTCACTGTTTCACTTTGTCAATATATGGTCACTATTTCATTATGATGTTTCTTTTCATATTTTTGTCGGTTCACTTAATAATAATAATAATAATAATAATAATAATAATATTAATAATAATAATAATAATAATAATAATAATAATAATAATAATAATAATAATAGTAATAATAGTAATAATAGTAATAATAATAATAATAATAATAATAATAATAATAATAATAATAATAATAATAATAATAATAATAATAATAACTCTTATGGCCGGGAGCTTTGTAATCTCTTGGTACCATTTTAATGATAGAAATAACTGAACGCATTGTCAAATATTATGAACTGATGTTTCCTTTATTACAAGAAAGCAATACAATATTCATGATTATACCTTCAATCACATCATAGGTTGATACATGTACCTAGTTATTCTGTTAGGTCTAATTATATTCATGTTGTATTAACCCCTTATCATCGCCTCATGAAAATATAGACTTGCTTTGATAATGTATAATTACAAAACAGTGTGAAACCCAAAAAGCAATTCCCAAAAGGCATTGTCCAGCAATGCAAGCAATAACTGCTATAGCCATATTGTGATATTCATGACCTCATCGGCATTACAGAGTGTAATGTGAGATATCACTTTAATATTTAAAGGATAGAAAACTTGAGCAAGCCTTTATGGTAGCATTTCATGAAAGATTGTGCTCAATATATTGAGTGTATATTTGATCACTGTATATATCAGTGGAATGTGTTTTCTTTATAGTGCACAAAAGCCAGGTTATGTAATTCATATTTACATCAGTCTCAATAAAGATCTTGTTGAAACATTTCATGTAATTTATCTTTTGGTAAATGCATCTATTTTTATATTAAACAATTTATGACAGTTAAACTATTAGTAGCATTATAGTTTATAAGAAATTATAAACGGCTGATTAACAAAACGACATTATAATAAGAATGAAATAATATTAAGTAACACAGTAATATTTAATCAAATGAACATAAATACCATTTTGAAAAGTAGTGGTAATGTTTGTGTGTTTCTTTTGGGTTTTGCATCATTTTAAACATTGCACTTACTTGATGACGAAACCTACTTGTAGCAGTGATAGTGTTGCTGCACTGTGTTTTTGTGAGATTTTTTTACTTTCAAAATAATTGCAGTTATTTCATTACGAGACCTACTTGTAGCAGATATAATGCTGCCTCAATGAATTGTCATGTCGCAGGTCAATGACACACACGACATTTTTATCACGGATGTACAAGGACAACAGGTTAACACTTAAGCCACGGGCCTCAGCTCAAATGAGATATCGCTACATTTGGGTCATTACAGAGGAACTGGTGCTAATAAGGTTTTGCTCTAACTAACTCTGCCACACCCTTGGCTGTATTAATTCAATACAGAGGCCAATACTGAATTGCTATTAATTGCCTCTAGTTACTGGCCACTTACAAATGATTACATTGGATTGGAGGAAGTCAACATTACATTTTTTTCATTGGATATTTTCAAAACAAAATTACTGTAATTATTATTCATGATTAATGTATATATATATATATATATATATATATATATATATATATATATATATATATATATATATATATATATATATATATATATATATATATATATATATATATATATATATATATATATATATATATACATATATGTATATATATATGTATATATATATATATATATAATTAATATATATATTAATTTTTTTTTGAAAATATCCAGTTCAATGCCAATGCCCGATGAAAATAAGAAACTTGCGTGTCTGATAAATATCATTATAAGTCTGATATTAATTGTGTACTTTCATATCAATAATGACTGTAAATATGACACTTATTTTATGATATTCAACATTCCTCACAGCTTGAATATATTCTATCCAGTAACTAGACCGTTTTCTTTTTGGCAGTAGAATAGCTGTGCCTAGTACCTAACACAGGCAAGCATAAAGCATAATATGTGCAGAAAATCTATATAATCATAACAAGCATTCATGTCTTCACAATATCATCTGATCAAGACATGTATAAATAATATTAAAATACCAGAAAGTTGAAGTTGAAGAGAAAGTCATGTCAGAAAGTCATGTCAGAAAGTCATGTCAGTAAGTCATGTCAGAAAGTCATGTCAGAAAGTCATGGCAGAAAATGAGATGTCAGAAAGGATAATGAAAGAGGTAGAAAGGGAAGTTAAGATATTATAACCGAAATTTAGAAATGTAAATCGAATTGGAGAAGTAAATGGTTAAGATAATTAGAAAAATAGATAAATATGAAGAGCACAACTTTAGTAATACTAATATGTAAACTACGTACGAAATAGAACTGAATTTTGAAATAGGAGAGAATAAAACGGAATGATACAAATATCAGAGAGAGAGAGAGACTAAAAGTGACTTAAAGCTTTTATGAAATCAGATTTTCAAGCACTTTTTCCATGCAAGATATGAATGTTTATTTTATGTTTATGAAAGTGATCAAATTATCTCTCATTAACCCTCATATTATCACTATATAAATGTCTGTGCCATTTAAACTTGATGTGCCTTTGGCTAACATCTAAATCATCCACTGAACACTTTGTCAACACATTTTACTTACTGGCCAATGATCTCGTTATACAAAACCTGTTTGTCGATTAGTGTTTGTCTATTAGTACTGGCATAACACGTGTATGGACAACAATCGTGGCCACATGAGAACGAGAATAAACTAAAATACTCATGACAGGTGAGCTTTGGTTGATTTCACGCAGACTGTATCACAGTTCAATGACCACATATCATTTAAACACATTCACATTTTTTGTCAAACTACCTGTGACGTGACCTCTGTGATTTCATGAAAAGGAAATAGATAGTCAGGGAATTAAATGCAGAAAAAGGTTTGTATTCAGTCTATGAATCAGAAATAAATACTGCATGTCTCTTTCTGGAAGAGGCATGGTGATCTGAGTCCTGGTGATGGGAGAAATTTTCCTTGTTGTCTTCATCACACTTTTCTACATTCTCTCCTAAACCTTCCATCTCATGTCTCTTGAAAATATCTTTATTAAGTGGATTATCTAAGTCTTTCAAACCGTTATCTGGAATGTTTTGAAGATTGTCAGCTTTTGCTGTGTGACTTGCTTCATCTAAATTGATTTGCTCATCGGAAATGCTCTTTTTGATTTCTTTAATAAGAGAGGCATTATCAGTATTGGTCACATGTGTGGTCCCATCCCCAATCATAGCTGGTCTCGTGTTTTCACTGCCAACTTTCGCAGTTATTTCCGTCATATCGGCTTCATTTGTTTCTCCTACATCTTCATCATCTTCGACCAACTCTGCTTTATCCAATGATTGTTTCATATCCTCTTCATTTTCAACTATCTCAGTTCGATCTGTTTGTTCTATATCCTCTTCATTTTTAACTATCTCAGTTCGATCAGTTTGTTTCATATCCTCTTCATTTTCAACTATCTCAGTTCGATCTGTTTGTTTCATATCCTCTTCATTTTCAACTATCTCAGTTTCATCTGTTTGTTTCATATCCTCTTCATTTTCAACTATCTCAGTTCGATCTGTTTGTTCTATATCCTCTTCATTTTCAACTATCTCAGTTCCATCTGTTTGTTTCATATCCTCTTCGTTTTCAACGATCTCAGTTCCATCTGTTTGTTTCATATCCCCTTCATTTTCAACTATCTCAGTTCCATCTGTTTGTTCTATATCCTCTTCATTTTCAACTATCTCAGTTCCATCTGTTTGTTTCATATCCTCTTCATTTTCAACGATCTCAGTTCCATCTATCAGTTTTATTTTATGCTCAATTTCATTTATTTGTTTTGCATCCTCTGTAATATCAGTAACCTCATCTTCAGATGTTTGTTTCACATTCTCTTCCAATGTTTGCCTGATATTTACTGTAACATTAACTTCATCTTCTTCCATAACTTCACTTTCAACATTATTCTGGAATTTTCCATTCTCTGATACCTCTTCAACGATTAATGCTTCCATTTTTTCTTTTTCAAAGTCAGATCTAATTTCGAAGACGTCTTCGCGATCCTCATTTTCTTGATCATAAATCTCTTCTGATACATCAAATTCATCTTCCATTATTTCTTCATCCTCTTCTTCCTCCTCTTCCTCCTCACTATTTGCACTCATTTTTTGTTCCCATATCTCCCTTAGTGTTGTAAAATTAGGCGAGTGTTCCTCGTCAACATCTGTGTTCTCAGTTTTCATATTGGCAGTAGATTCCTCCCTAAATATGTCTTTTTTCTCAACTTTTTTAATTTCTAAAAATCTGTTTCTTGTTTCATCCATTTCCTTCAGATCTTGAGAAGATCCTTGATTCCATTGTTTCCGGAGATTCTCGAAAGGTGAAGACCGCTCAAGGTCACCAGGAGAAGGGGACAGACGCTGGATGTCACCACCATCGCTGCTGTCTGACTTTCTACTTCCGGTTGGACTGTCCTGTTCTGCAGCAAATTTTTGTTCCCAGAATTGCCGTGTACTTTTGACATCTTGAAGATGATCCGAAATGATTTCTTCTACAATAAAATAATAAAGTCAAGTGAATTTATCAAAAAAATCATTGACATTATCTTTCTGTCAGATATGTTTAATATTTACATTAGATGTGGGCGTGGGACGCTAAAAAAACTATGATTTAAACAATGTATGAAATAATGCATAACACTTAATCAATTTGTGATGATCCAAGGATCTTTTTGTGATGATCCAAGGATCTTTTTGTGATGATCCAAGGATCTTTTTGTGATGATCCAAGGATCTTTTTTGTGATGATCCAAGGATCTTTTTGTGATGATCACAGGATCTTTTTTGTGATGATCCTTGGATCTTTTTGTGATGATGCTTGGATCTTTTTGTGATGATCCATGATCCAGTCTCTTGGTTAAAACTGGCCCACACCATGCTAGGCCTGCACAGCACATTTTAGATTCCCCGCATATTTTTGGCACTGAGAATTGCCTTTTACTAAAAAATGTCACATAAATTATAGAACTCAATCTAAGATTTTGGGAAACAAACTCAACTTCTAAATATCTG